>OX457039.1:12810150-12902650 GCA_949752735.1 Lumbricus terrestris | reverse complement strand
TCCATGCGATTAAGGACAGAGTAGAATCAAATAATGAGACGCAATACTTCAGTATAACTTAATGACACTATAAGTAAGTCTATTGGGTGTGTGTTTTATCTATTCAAGAATTGCAAAGCTAGGTTATCCAGTGGAATATTTTGCCTTCCATGCATGGGCGAGTTTGGTTCCGTTATCCGTTCTAAGGGAGGGGGGGCTAAAAAAGAACTTGGGCTTTGTGCGACCGCTGACAATATTTTCTCGGCCAAAAAAGTTGATGACGTTTTTTAGTCATCCGATCGAAGTTTCGCTCGTGACTCGTGAAAACGACCGAAACATTTCCGAAATATTTTCCATATTTCCTGAAATTTTTTATGAGTCTGGGTCTTCTGGGGGGTGGGGATAAGCCCGGGAAAAGATACCGTTTTCACGGTAAAAACCTGAATCTGGGCCTTCTTGGGGCTTAGCACCTCAGCCCATGATAAACTCCGCCTATGCTTCCATGACACACTCTCCTTTTTCGGACATGATAGTTCTCCCATATATCTCCTAAATCAACCTGAGCTTGATAGGCATAGTGGAGGTGTCGTGTTATCTTCTGCGACCGTTGTCCGAATATAATTATGGCCTGCATCACACATAGACCATCCAGCCATTTCGTTCAACTCACTCCTCATCCTCGATAACACTGCTTCGTCATTCCTTACTATTCTGTGCCTATTGCGATGGAGGGCTTCGAAAACATTGAATAATCAATGTTTAGTCATCTCCTAGGAAGCTCCTTCGGCGCAATTCAGCACAATTTCAGTTACAATATTTTGCGCTCTACTTATTGACTTCAAATTGTAATTATATATTTCGGTCTAACCGCGATTTTATTTGACTCGAGCAGTTGTAAGATCTCTGTCCCGTCCCAAGTAGCATGAGGTTCACGACATTCTTAAACAACAGAGACTACTTTTTCAATTTACAACCAATCATATTCACACATATTAATTTTGTGCATAAATAAATGGATGATTGCTTAAATATCGGATCAGCCTTCGGATGTCGGTGGCTTTGCGGTATTATTATCGGAAAGAAGAACTTCAATGTCTTTGGCGGTGGACTTCCCGTGGCATCTGGTGACAAAAGTGAGAACGACCATGAGACTACCACCCACGAATGCCATGCAACCGATGATGGCGAATGCTTTGTTGTAATCGCGAGTCTCGTCGTAAACCCAACCTAATAAACACAGAGCAAAATTGTTGTTAACAAATGGTCAATAACCGAGACGAAAAACAAGAAATGACTCGATTTCCTACCGAAAATAATACAGTAGACCAGGGGTCCTCAAACTGTGGACGCGTGCCCCTGGGGGTACGCCAGGCGCCGGTAAGGGGTACGCGAAATATTCCAGAAATGTAAATAATTTTCTTTGAGTTTATGGTCTTCGTGCTCATCTTTCGTTGTTTTGCAGTGATTTTTAACGTTGCGACGTAACAGCATCGTCATTTATTTCTTTCACAGCATATAATTAGACTCACACTAAGACTTATATATTGCATGCAATATATTTATGCTTAGGTCAATTACTATATTTTTGAAACAAATAATGTATAAATGGTTGAAAGTGCCAAAGTCAGAAAATCTCAGCATATATAGTCTATACTGAGTAGTCCTAGTAGTTCTGTGCCTCATCGAAAGTTCAGCTTTGAGTTTTCATTCTAAATAGAACGATTGCAAGCAACTTGATAATTGTTCTCTTTAGCTGGGATTGGGTCGTGAGCGTTTCTGAGCAGAAAGTTTTGAAGGGGCGCTATATAAATCTCTGAAATGATTGAATGTCTTAACTGACAATGTCACCAGCAACAAGGTGACAGATGGACAAGATAAATACTGCCAAACGACCCGATTTTGATCACCCACATAATTTATTATTTTAACAAGGTCCAGAAGCTTGAAAAAATTAATGAGGATTCAGTTTTGAATAAATTTTATCGTAATCTTGGACATGCATATTCTGCTTGCCTATGATGGCTGAAATCCGTCCGATATAATAGATGCAATATAATTGTACATGTATAAAATCATAGGCGTACGAGGCGGGGGTCCAGAGGGGGCAAATGCCCCCCAAATTTCGGGCAAATGTGTTTTTCGGGCAAAAGAGGCATGGTCGGGGAAACAAAAGTCGGAAATTTTTTTCGGGCAAAACAGGTACGGGAGGAATTTTTCGGGCACGCAGGGGAAAAAATTCGTCAGATTTTTCGGACGGGAAAATCGTAAGAAAATTTTGGGCGGATGACTAAAAAAAAAGAAAAGTCGTCAGATTTTTCGGACGGGAAAACCCTAAGAAAATTTTGGGCAAGGTCGTCAGATTTTTCGGGCAAAAAATTTTTTTGGCCCCCCGCTGCCGAAATGTCCCGTACGCCTATGTATAAAATATATATCATATATATAAATTATATACAATTCTTTTCTAGAGAAAGGTTCCGGAACGGAGCAATTCAAAAAACAATTCAGAAGGGCCAAACCACAGCCAACTAGGCCTTCTTTAGCACAATATCGAAACTTAAAAATAAATTACTATCCAATTATAAAACATTCAGCTTGATTGAAGTGAATACAGAATTTAAAAATAATTTTTTTAAATCAATTACCTTTTTAATGCATGAAAAGCGTCATCTGAGTAGAAAAAACATTATTGCATGAATCATAACGACATCCGTCAGAAAAATTCCACTCACCAATGAGAGGCGTTGATACGAGTTTTGCAAAACCTCCAGTGAACAGTAGCATTGCCATGCTTTTCGGAACAAGGGCCACGCCCATTAAGTCTACTGCGACGACAGAAAATACTGTGCCTGTACTACCTTCAGAAAGAAAAGAAAGCAATTCAGTGATGACATAAAACGGCACGTTCCAAAGTCTGTTGCTTTATTTCTGCATACTGCAGCGTACAACAGTACCTGAACGTAGCTAGAAATAGAATACAGCATCTGTTCAACCCCAAACGTATATCCAACAATCTGGTGTTCATGGATTTTAAGAGAGATGGGCTTATACCAGAGTAATTTCAAGCAGTCATTTTTTTCGCTAATGAATCCCAAAGCGTCTCAAATAAATTATATTGACGTGCAAATAAATTCGAATTAGCAGTATTCAAATGAACTTCAAGAATTTTTTCTGCGTGGTTTTACTTTCGAATGAGGTAGGCTATTCCTGTTTAATATGCAGATAATGCAAGAGTCAATGCATCCATCTATATAAATAAAAATGCAAAAAGTTTGTGTCTAATCTCGGATCTCGGAAACTTCTTGACCGAGTCTTTTGAAAATTTTGCCAAAACGTTCCATTCGAACATGAGCGGGTTTGTTTAATGCCTTTTGGAAAAAAGCGCAATCTTTACGACACAAAAACACAACTTTGAATTCGATTCGATATACGTCGATGGAGATCATGGAGTTCACCCATTTCGATTTCAACTATCACGCATCCGTCCGTCCATTTTTAGGGCGCGTTTTAAAACGCATATCGGGCCGTCTTTCTTTAACGCATATTTATATGTAACTGTCGGATTTTACAAAATCGTCCAATTGCGGCGGTTTTCCGCGCGTCTTTCTAAAGCGCATATTTATAGGGATGGAGGAAGGGCAGGGACGGAGGGGAGGGGGAGGAAACGGGAGAGAGGGATGCAGTGAGGGAGGGATGGAGGGGACGGAGCGGGAGGGGACGGGAGGGGACGAGACGGGAGGGGAGGGGAGGGAGGAGAGGGGAAGGGAGGGAAGGGGAGGGGAGGGGAGGGAAGGGGAGGGGAGGGGAGGGGAGCGGAGGGAGAAGGGGAGGGGACGTAGGATGGGAGGGTTGGACAGTCTTTTCAGCCACAGCAATGCGTGGCCGGGCATAGCTAGTGATTAATACTCAACATGACAGTCATGTAGGTCTACGTAGGCCTACGTGGATACAGGTAAATCTGAAAGAGTCTCAATTTCTCATCAAGATCAATTTCTTCGTGTCTCATGTTTATGCCTAAATTAATTTTAAACAGCATCGTATTCTTCTTACCCTGATAAAGTCCGAACATTATAGCGGATGTCATTGTCCCAATAATTCCTGGATTGATGTAGATCGCAACGATGGACAGAAATGCAAGAAACATTCCGATGGCGTAAACCAGAGACGAGTTCACTTTAGGAAGGTGTGTAACGAAGGCAACGAACAACCTGGCTGCCGTGGACATGATGCTGATTAATGTGGCAGCAGCTACTCCCTGACCGCGGCTGAGACCCACGTTGATTGCTCTGTTTACGGTGTGATGAGAGTAGCCGATCAAACAGAACACGCTTAGAAAATGAGCAATGGAATACACAGTGTATCTCGCGTGGCGGAAAATGGAAAAGTCAAAGGATTCTTTGAAATATCTCAGAATCATCTGGCAAGGTATTTCTCGTTGGCTGATTCCTGTAGCTTGCTTTGAATGTGAGGTTAATGTCTTTGGTGTTCGGAAGAACAGACACAGTGGAATGCGTTGGGCTTGAGTGGCTCCAAGGACGAGGAAGGTACCACGCCAGCCATACGACTGGATGAGGCGATCCGCAAAGACGGATCCGACTATTCCTCCGAAGCCGTATCCAAGAGCACCGATACCGCTGGCCAGGTTCCGGTTACGAGTAAGTCTCTGATGAATGATTATATTCGACGGTAGATAAACAAGACCGGAGCCTGTTCCTAAAAGCGAACAGAACTGTAACTGACCACCGGACAAGGAACAAACTACTAATGTTATAATAAAATACTAATGTTATTATAAAATAGTTATAGAATGAATGAAAAATTAAGTTTATGTTCCTAACCTATTGTTATGAATTGCAGGAGTCGCTCATGATTTAATATGGAAATTAATTCTTTAAACTGTTTCACTTGCAGGCGAATGCCGCGTTTTGCTTTTTATGCTTTTAAGAAACTGTTCGATTGCGTAGGCCAATATGAATAATTCTCTTTGTTTTGGTTGTTGTGGTTATTAATCAATTCGTTGATCTAGGCGATGTTTATTGGAAGTTAATCGGATGTCCATTAAAGAATTAGCGATTTCTTAGAGGTTTGTTGCGGGCAATGCATCCACAAATCCAATCCTAAATTTTTATAGGCTACTTTAATCGAATGTTTGCTTCCAGTTGACTCAGATCTGATTGGTCGTAATCTTCTATGAACGACCTTGGCGATTAATAATTTTTATTTAAGCTGGACAGACTACATAAAATACCTTCGTAGAAATCTAGCTTTGCCGAATATTATTAAAGTTCTCATTCGTCTGATCAAATATATATCCACTGTGTTTTGCTTCAAAACATCTGTTCACCAGATTCTCAGTCTTCTCTCTTTTTCTCTATTTTTCTTTCTGTTTTTCTATCTCTCACTCACTCTCTCTCACACACACACGAACACAAACATACAAACATCCGCACACAGGCTACTCTCTCACGCTCCCTTTCTCTTTTCTCTTCGCTCTCTCTTTCGCTTTTCCCACTCTTTCACGCTCTCTCTTCATTTCTCTCTTCCTTTCTCTCTTTCTCTGTCTTCATCTCCGTCTGTCTGTCTGTCTCTGTCTGTCCCTGTCTGTCTCTGTCTGTCTCTGTCTGTCTGTCTCTGTGTCTGTCTGTCTGTCTGTCTGTCTGTCTGTTTCTCTCTCTATTTGCCGCGTCACTACGCCCCCTCAGATTCTCTAGCCGGCCTGACCTCTCCGTGTTTAAAGCTCAATTGCTATATTCGGAACTTTTGTCTGCACGAAAGTCCCTCCATAACAATTGAACTTTCCCCTTCTCTACTCTCTGCCATCCCTTCTGGTTACATCTCCATGTCTTTTTTCGTCTTCATTTTCCATCAGTTACCTCGAAATGGGAACACTTCTAAAAAGCTTATGCTGTGAGAAGTGTTTCATAACTGGAAAAAAAACAATACATTACTGTTATGTTTACCTGCTATGACTCCAAAGGTAACGTATATCATTATAAGATTCGGTGCAAAGTAACTTAGGGAAAATCCTATGGAAAGCAACAGACATCCAACGACAGCGGTCAAACGACATCCGAGAGACTGTATGGGATAACTGGCGAACAGAGCTAAAGACGGAAACAGAATCAGCAAACAACAAAGCGTGACTGAATTATATCTGCTTTGATAATCGATCAAGAGATCCGTTCTTTTCCTTCCAGCGTCATTTCAATTTATTATTGATAAGAAAAATTTGCTCAATAAATCTGGTTTTGGAATTTTATTGTGAAATAATAAAATTCCAAAAATAGATTTATTGAGAATTAGTTCTTTTCTCGTAGTGTAAGATTATCACTTTAAACCTGATAAAAAAAATCTAGAGCAGACATTAAAACAGCCAACAGACACGCAAAAAACATACAGGTGAATAAAAGAAGTTAACATATTACTGAATAATAAGTTTAACATAACATAATAGGTTATTATCATCTGCATAATTATGATTATAGCCTAAGTTAGGATCTATCAACTAAAGCCATGGAGAGAGAGAGAGAGAGAGAGAGAGAGAGAGAGAAAGAGAGAGAGAGAGAGAGAGAGAGAGAGAGAGAGAGAGAGAGAGAGAGAGAGAGACAGAGACAGAGACAGAGACAGAGACAGAGACAGAGACAGAGACAGAGACAGAGACAGAGACAGACAGAGACAGAGACAGAGAGACACACACACAGACAGAGAGAGACAGAGAGACAGAGACAGAGACAGAGACACACACAGAGACAGACAGACAGAGAGAGAGACAGAGAGAGAGAGAGAGAGAGAGAGAGAGAGAGAGAGAAAGAGAAAGAGCTAGAGAGATAGAAAGAGAGAGAGAGAGAGACAGACAGACAGACAGACAGACAAGAAAACAGAGACTGAGACAGAGATACAAAGCACGATACGATAGAGAAAAAATAAATAAGACGATATTGAAAGCGTTAACAGAAATACTGGATGAGTTCCAATTCTAGTGCTTTTTTGTTGGAAATATGCATGCTAGACAAGGGCGATTCTGTGTCCGGTATTGGGCTAACCTTTAGTCGCATCACTGTGTATAGCTAAGTGAATGATTGGTAGAACAACATCGTCACTAACCGATAAAAGATTCGAAGAATGCGCTGACCGAAGCGCACCATCCGACAGCGGCTGTCGTTGCCTCAAAATGTTCCACAAGATACGGATACAAAACTGCGAATGCGGAGGATTCAAGCGACGAAATGAAGTTACTGAGAAAAACGCAGACCACTAAGCCCCAGTCAGCCAGGCTTTCATTCGTCTGAACGTTTACATGTTCAGTTTCTTTCTGTTGCGGTCGCAATGCGTTCAAACGTGATTTGCAATGACTGTTTTCTGGAGAAAAGCTCTGTTTATCCAACGTGACATGTTTATTTCCAGGCTGCTGCCCAACTTCAAGATTCGTGTCTTCATATCTCGAAATAACAAATTCACAGACATTAATTTATAAAAAATCAGAATCAGCTATCACGGCCCAATTCTGGAATGCGTGTTATCAATTAACGATAGTAGCTTGCCATCGAGTGAATGTAGCCTATGTAGGCTAATAATACATTATGCATAAATTGGCCTACGATGTGAGCTTTGAAAAGAAACCTCACCCAGAGTCGGAAACATTCATAGAACCGTACATTTCAAAGTATGTAAGAAATGTTCCAATAGATACAGTAATTTCACAGATGTTTCAGCATCATAATTATACAGGCCCTCGACGAGTTCTACTGTGTGGCCTCCGTCCAACCTCAATTATGTTGAAAAGAATTAACTGCAACTCGCAAGACTGTAGTCCTAAAAATCAGACTCCATATGCGCGTATGCATAACAGACATCTTTGTACTTTGATCTTGCACATAACGCCACTGAGTTGAACGCTGACCTTGGATCTCATCTGGCGGGTAATGAAACATTAGTTGAAGTAACAGATTGCGCACTTGGAAATCATGACTTTTGTTTGGACGTCGCTGCCAGGTCTACATAGCCTATAAATAGTGCAACATAACGAATTTCAGCGAGGGAGCTGTTACCAGAGGTTGCAAATGTTTGTTAGTAGTGGGTTGACTGCTGGTTCTACCTCACCTCATTAAAAACCATTAGAAAGCAATTAGCGCCTCCATGACTCATCAAACATGACCCAGGCGTCAATAGCACACCCACCAATGTTATCGGACCACCCGTCGATCGTTAATTAGATCTTATCGCACATTAATTAGAACCTTATCGCGCAGCTGTCTGACCGTCGATTAAATCTTATCGCGCAGCTCTCTGACTCTTAATTAATTTCTTATTGCACAGCTGTCCAAACGTTGATTAGATCCTTATTGTGTCACATTCCTGAATCCTAATTAATTTCCGAACGCGCCGCTGTTTCCACTCCTTAATTAAAATCTTACCGCGCAGTTGTCTACGCTCCTTAATTTCCTATCGCGCAGCTGTCTGACGTTAATTGAAATCTTATCGTACAGATGTCAACACCACACCCACCCCCGAATTAAAATGGTCAGGTGTCACCCGTCAATTTTCATCCTCCGTCTTCCTTCCCTTTCTTCCTTCACTCTTCTCATCCTTTCCTCCTTCTCTCATACATTTCGCCACTCCTCCATTACTGTCTTCCATCATTCTTCTCTTCCTCCCATCCAAATACGATAACCCTCTTTTCCTTCATTTCACTAATCCTCCTCACACACCATCCATCACTCACCCTCTCTTCTCTGACTCTCTTCCTTCATCATCTCTCCATCCTTTCCAACCTTCATCCATTCAACTCTTCCCCACTTCTTCTCCCTTCCAGCATTCATTCGCTATTCTCTTCCTTCATTCCTCTCTTCGTTTTCTTCCTTATAATCAATCATACTTTTCTTTCCTCCACATGGGCGTGTCCATTTTTTATTAGAGGGCGTACACATGAAACTACTACTACTGCCATGACTACTACAGTTGTTGTTAATAATAATAATAATAATAATAATAATAATAATAATAATAATAATAATAATAATAATAATAATAATAATAATAATAATAATAATAATACTATTATTACTATTATTATAATAATAATAACGAAGAGTAGGGTCATTCTGGACTAGTTTTTAACCAGTAGTTAGTAATGAAGTCCCTGAGAGATCCTAAATACCTCGGGGCAAAAAAAAAATAATAATAATAATACTATTATTACTATTATTATTATCATCATCATCATCATCATCATCATCATCATCATCATCATCATCATCATCATCATCATCATTATCATCATCATAAATTCTCTGGAGTTATAAGCAGCGAATAAAGTCTTCTATCTGTAAATTCATAGTCGGCTCCAATCAGAGGCGATCCAAGTGCGAAGGACCAGGAGATAAGAAAGTGGTTTTGGGACAGCGGAAAGATGAACTTAATAAGTTTAGGATCTCGTGACATCTAAAGATCTGATCCGTTGTTACACCATAGACTTCATACATCGGTGCTTAAAATGCTTTTCTTAGACCTACTCCAACCGATCACTCTGGCCATGATAAGTTAAATTTCGCGATTCTGATTAGCTTAAAGCTTCCGCTCATTCCAACGGTAACCTAACGAACTGCTCTAATACCTTGTACCTACTTATTGCATCCATTGCCAAGCTCCAATTCGCTTGAAAATTCTCTAAGAAATATTTCGAATCGCTTGAATCGATATTGCTTTGAACATCGCGACTATATGTATACTCCTTTCAATTCACCTATGCAGATTTTAATGTCATGACGTTTCTTCAATTGTTTCTGCTTATTCTTTTATTCCTGCTCCGCTCCCTCTTCTTCTTCTAGCGTATTTGGTTCGTGTCAACCCAGCTGATTGTTACCATCGTGGATAGGCTATGGAAAACCAACCTTTGGCTCGACATCAAAACACTTTTCGAACGCATCGGTCTTGTAGGCCCACGTGCAAGATACAGCCTATGCACTGCGCTATAGTAACAGCAACTTCAGTGTAACAACACTTACATATCAAAGGTGATTAGTGTCGCCCTCCTCCCTCGTTATCCAGGACTGGGACTGGCACTGTCAGAGTTTGAACAGTGGCGGAGTTAACAACGGCGCTTACAGCTGCACGAAGGCTTTTAAACGTTACATGACATTGGACAACATGGCTACTGGCTAGCAACACTGGACTATGACGCCCTTGGCATTACATGACTTTTCGCATACTGCATAAACGGCGTTTGTTAGGACGTCAGTTATCGTTTGGCATTCATGGCAATGCAGGATCAGAGAATCATCTCTACTTGGGAAATGATATAATAAGCTTATATATATATATATATATATATATATATATATATATATATATATATATATATATATATATATAACGTGGCGACCCGACAAAAGCGCGCAGTAACAAAATGCCCAGGACAAATAGCGCGCAACAAGAATAAATCGAGAAAATAATTATTATTATTAGAATGAACATTTGATTTTATTGACCTTAACTTGTAGTTACGAACAACAAAACATAGGAGCTAAGCTTGTACAACATTAGTTAGTTACCGTATTTAAATTGAAGACTGTAGTGAATGTTCAAGAAATTCGTTAATGCTACAAGTAGCCTAAAATGTAGGCAAGCAGATGAAGACAAATGACTTATAAGACTATAGAAATAAGGTATAATCTAATAAAACTAGGCTAGAAATTGTCGTTCAATTTCGCAAAGTTGATAAACTAAGCGAGTCCACGTCAGAAGTTGGGCCGAATAGTACATGCGAAAAGACAGATTTAGTACAGAGTGTATGAAACATTCTAAGGCAACAAAATACCGAAGGGTAGAATTAATTTGCAAGAATTTCGACAGCTCTATAGCCTAGTTAGACGTTAATAGGACAATATTTCTGTTTAATTCACATGTTCCTGGTTTATATCGTATTAAACTTTCCAATCATCTATGCTTAGGCTGTAGGCGTTACGTTATTTATCATTATTAATCAACATCAGATACAATGTCATGTCGGGTTAGTTGCGCGCTTTTGTCAGCGCTCTTTTGTCTGCGCCCTTTTGTCGGGTGATTTTTGTTGCGCGCATTTGTCTGCGCGCATTTGTCTGCGCGCTTTTGCCTGCGCCCTTTTGTCGGGTGATTTTTGTTGCGCGCATTTGTCTGCGCGCATTTGTCTGCGCGCTTTTGTCTGCACGATTTTGTCCTGCGCGCTTTTTTACGGCGCCATGTAATGTATAATATATAGCGAATCACCGGATACTAGCAGATACTAGCGGATACAGCATACACCAATGTAAATAAGCTATCATAAAATGAGGCTATGACAAACGAGAAACAGTGTGTTAAGAGCATGAATATTCACCGTATATATTCTGGCCCACAAAAACTGAATGCTCTACCTAATGCGATGGAGGGCCTTCAAAAATACATTAAACACTCTTTGTTTAGTCATCTTCTTGGCAGCTACGGTACTTCAGCGCTATTCGGCGCCGGTCCGGTACCATGTCAGTTACATTATTTTGCGCTCTACTTTTTGACTTCAAATTGTAACTATAGCCTATATTATTTCGGTCTAACCACGATTTTATTGGACTCGAGCAGTTGTAAGATCTCTGTCTCGTCCCAAGTTGCATGAAACTCACGACATTCTTGAGTAACAGAGGCCACTTGCGAGTGCTTACATCCATTCATTTCCACAAATTTTATGCACAAATAAATAGACGATTGCTCAAATATTATCGGATAAGCCTTCGGTAGTCGGTGGCTTTGCGATATCGTTATCAGAGAGAGGAGTTTCAATGTTTTTGGCGACGGACGTTCGGTGACATCTGGTGACAAAAGTGAGGACGACCATGAGACTACCAGACACGAATGCCATGCAACCGACGATGGCGAACGCTTTGTTGTAATCACGAGTCTCGTCGTAGATCCAACCTATCATAAACAGAGCACAATAATTAAAATGGCCAATAGCCGAGATCGGCCCAGTTGTCTGGAATGGGTTCCCACAGGAGCTACGTCTACTTCTTGGGGTTATTACTGAACATTTTTTTGATTAAACTCAAACTGTCCTTTTTGCCGCGCTAGAGTCGGGAGCGCTTCTAAGTAGTCCCCTTGAAGAAGCGCTATACAAATTCTTGAATGAATGAATGAATGAATGAATGAATGAATGAATGAATGAATGAATGAATGAATAGGTAATACAATGATTTTACCAGAAAAAGGTTCCGGAACAATCGGAACAATTTCGAAGAGCTTAATCCTCCTCCTTTAAAACACATGGAGACTTACAAATAAAAATAATTATATCCTATTACGAAACATTCATTCAAATTGAAGAGATTAAACAATTTTAAAATTAAACTTTTAGTTAATTACTTTTTTTAAATAGGCTACCTGAAAAGGTCCCCAGAAAATGCTAAAAGAAAGAAGCCTTGCAATAATAATATTGTGAGTCGTTTTATTACTCTGATAAGAATTAGGGCCTACTCTTAATCTGTGTTGCTACAAACACGTCCACGTCTATTGAACTTAAAACTACGGAAATATCATCAACTGCTTGAATAAACATCTTGCATAGATCATAATATTATGGACATCCGTCAGATAAATTCTACTAACCAACGAGAGGCGCCGCTACGAGTCTTGCAAAACCTCCAGTGAACTGCAGCATTGCTAGGCTTTTCGGAAGAAGGGCGACGCCCATTAGGTCAACTGCGACGACGGAAAACACTGTGGTCGGGCAACCTTTGGAAAGAAGACATTTAAATGAGAACACGAAACAGAACATTCCGGAATCTGTTGTGTTGCTTTCGCATAGGCCTACTGTTGCGTACAACGTTGTACGCAAGTAGCCTACATAGCTAGGAATAAGCCAAGCATCTGGTCAACCCGAAACGTAGGCCTATATCCAACAATCTTAATTGTCTTCAGCAACTTAAAAAGAGATGGGCTCATACCAGAGTGAGCTCAGGCAATCATTTTTATGCATTGATAAATTCCCAATAGTCTCAAATAATTCAGTCATATTTGTAAGCAAATAAATTACAATGTGCAATATTCATATGAACTTCACAGAACCTCCTGGCCTTCCTTTCGAATGAAAGATTACTGTCTAATAGTGCTTATGGGCATACTTAGATATTGCAAGTCCCGTTCATGAAAGCGTCGGTAAGGCAGTTGTGTACATAGGTCCTACGTCGGATAACTCTGCGCAAGAGTATAAATTTCCCATCGAGATTAATTTAATATTGTATCTCATGCTCATACGTAGGCTAAGTCTAACTGATTTTTAAACAGCATCGTGTTCTTACCAAGATAAAGTCCGAACAGTGCAGCGGATGTCATTGTCCCAATAATTCCTGGATTGATGTACATCGCAACGATGGACAGAAATCCAAAGAGCATTCCGGTGGCGAAAACCAGAGACGAGTTCACTTTTGGAAGGTTTGCAATGAAGGAAACGAATACTCTGGTTACCGTGGACATGATGCTGATTAATGTCGCTGCAGCTACCCCCTGACCACGGCTGAGACCCACGTTGATTGCTCTGTTAACGGTGTGAGGCCAGTAACCAGACAAACCGAACATGTATAGAAAATAAACAATGGAATACACAGCATATCTCGCGTGGCGGAAAATGGAAAAGTTAAAGGATTCTTTGAGATACCTCAGAATCCTCTGACTAGGTGGGTTGATTCCGGATGCCTGCTTTGAATGTGAGGTCAATGTCTCTGGTGTGCGGTAAAACAGAGAGAGTGGAATGCGTTGGGCTTGAATGGCTCCGAGTATGAGGAAGGCGCCTCGCCAGCCATATGACTGGATGAGGTGATTTGCAAAAACGGATCCGACTATTCCTCCGACGCCGTAGCCAAGAAAACCGATTCCGCTGGCCAGGTTCCGGTTACGAGTAAGTCTCTGATGAATTATTATGGCTGCCGATAGCAATGAGACACCGGATCCTATTCCTAAAAGCGAACAGAACTGCAACGAACTGTCCAGCAAAGAACCAACAAATTGATTAGCATTGCAGGGTGGGTCAAATAAATCCCTTGAAGATTTTGATAATATCGCGTCCAGAAGTGAGAAATTTTAAATCCCATATTTGGCTACAGGTTTAACCCTATATTGCACACTGTTAACCCCAGGCAACATAACACTTTCACGGGGTATGGGACAGTGTTAACCTGGGGCAACAAACCGATTTTCTGCTATCGCCATCTCGCGAATGCAAATCAATTTACAGAATAACGCTGCAAACCGCATATTTTTCGCATACGCGGAAGTTACTATAATAAAATGTTAAAGTTTATCACCCATGGTTTTCGCTGTGCAATATAGGGTTAAGGGTAATTCATATCTACGTGACTACGTACAACAGCCAACGATTATTCCACCCATTATTCCTGTGACGACCAGAACGGCATCTATGCGTGTCTTAGGCGTAACAATAAGACCTGATCTACGATTGACCACCCATGTAGAGAATGTCCTTGCAACGCGCTCATCATCTATTTACGCTCTGGGCATGCTCAAACCAAAAGAGCTTCCACCTAAGAAGTTTGTCAACTGGTGTTGGACACATTGAACACAAGCTGTGAGTCACCTTATGTCCATTAAATTGTGTTAAAAAAAATTTTAGATGTGAGTTTATGGCATCGTTTTTGTTACTTTGGTTGCGTCATTTTTTCGATCGTCAAAAAACAGTGGGTTGACTCACTAAAAGTGATATAGCCTTTGTTCTATTATAAATATTTTTTATGAAATGTGACTGGTGTACTTAGATAATATAGATAATAGGTTAATTAGCCTTTGAGTCTCTAAAACTAGATTTAAACATTCATATTTCTGGCCAAGATGTTGGCAAACAACCTCGTGGCGGGGTCTTTTTGGTCACTTGTAGAAAGACTGAAAAACTGAAGTTCACGTGGCTAACCCAAGCGGCGGTTACTGTTAGGAAAATTCAGGGCCCAGTCATTTCCTTGGAAATTAACCTCTTCATCTGTCTGACTGTTTCACTTCTAAACGAACGTCTGCATTTAGTTTTATATGCACTAACGGTGCTATTGAAGCCGCCAGAAGTATGTAGGCCTATTTGAAAAGTCTATTCTTTTCGCTTGTCTCACAAGTTTTATAATTGTGGGTAGTAACCAATTCTTCTTATTATTATCTAGATGATGTTTGGTGGAAATTAATTAGATGTGCAGTGAAGAATTCCTTGTCTGCGGGTGGCGAATTCTTACAGGTTTGTTGTGGGCAATTAATCCACAAATCCAATCCGAAATTCTCTGCCTTCAGTTGGGGCAGAACCGATTGGCCAAAGTCTTTGACGAATGGCCATGGCGACTAGGGGAGGGTGCCCCAAGACGGGACGATTCGCAGTATTTCCTCCAAATCACCTTTGCTGATGACATTACATATTCGCTACTTCTTCCTTCCTTTAAACTGATCCTTTAACCACTATCTGGCAAGCAATTTGCAAGAAAACAATGTATGGTTTAAACGAAACAATGAACTTTTGTTGACCTACAAATCGTCCCATCTTGGGCACCCCGGTGCCCAAGATGGGACATTAAAATATAAAATTCTTTTCCCATGTTAAACACCTTAATTTAATTTATCAACTTCAGAAGATTGATGATTTCACTGTGAACAAGCAGTTTTAGCACATGCATCGTCATCGTACTGTGCTCACCAAACAGGACAAGGCTGAATTGACAAATGGGGGGGAGGGATCCCACATCGAACGAGCACACGAAAAAATGATTTACAATACACAACACTAGTTAGCGCAGCCATGACCACTAATTGATTGCGTGGTCTAAAGCTTGAATGCACCGACCTATATAATATCCTGACTAAGAAATTGTTTTGCTGTGCATACTGTAGGCCTACAGCTGGTGTGTTGCGGGTGCCCAAGATGGGACGAGTAGTTCACCATTGGGATATGACGTGTGCCCAAGACGGGACGCGTCCCGTCTTGAGCACACAAAGCATGTCCCATCTTGTGCACTCTATGCATGATGTGTGAACGCATCAATTTTTGATGTAAACACAACGTATTATCGCTCATCTCAAAATACATGCGTTTGGTAATATATTTTACTGTGTCTTGCCACCAAACACGTTTCAAAATGTGTCCGTACAGTGATGACTTTATGCGATTATATAAACTTGCAAAATCTTAAGGTAACTAGCTCAAAACAAAAATGTTTATCTGTATATCGGATATCGTCAACACAGGGACTGAAACTCGTACATACATAGCCGAGGTAATCGTCGATTCATTGAAGGCTAATAAGAAAGAAACGCGCAAAAGGACTGCGAGAAAACTGAATCGTCTCATCTTGTGCACCGTCCCGTCTTGGGGCACCCTCCCCTACTTTGTTTGAAACTAGGCAGACTACATAGATGTAATTCGTTTAAGTTTTTATATCCAGCGATCGTCTAACATTTAAGTTATCCTGCTCAAATGTCAAGACTAGTGTGTCTTGCACTAAACTATCTGCCACTAAAAGTCTCCGTCCTCTCTGCCACGTCACTGCCCCCTTTCAGGTCATCTGAACGATTTGAACGAAGAGTTCTCCGTGTTTGGGGCACAACTAGGCTACATCTAGATTATTTGCCCGAGAAGGTCCCTCCATTCAATTGTACTTCTCTAAGTTCTCTACGCTGTGCCATCCCTCTTGCGGCATCGTCACAGCTTTCCCTCACCGTAAATCTTCCTTTGACTTCGGATGCGTCGTACCGGAAGCTCTTCTAAAAAGGGTAATGTTGTGTTCTAAGCGCTTTGTAAATGCGAAATACAATGCATTACAATAATGCTTACCTGATATGACTCCGTAGGTTATGTATATCATTATAAGATTCGGTGCAAAGTAGCTGAGAGATAATCCTATGGAAACCAGCAGGCTTCCAACGACAGCGGGCAAACGACATCCGAGAGACTGTATCGGATAACTGGCGAACGGAGCTAAACAGACGGAGACAGAATCAGCAGGCATCAAGAAGACAGTGATTGAGTTATGTCTGCTCTCATCCGCGATCAGGACAACCGTTCTTTTGATTGCAAGGTAATTTCAGTATGTAGTTTGTTTGTCATCAAAATTTTCTCGATAAATTGAGTTGACTATATTTGAATGTAATTGTAAATAAGTTCCCGTGTCTCAAGCAGACAATAAAGAATGTAGTATAAACAAACAAGTCAGTGAAACAAGTACTGCAACACAGAATAGCAAATCATAAGCATAGCAATAAAAAATATATGCCGTACATAATACTATGATCATGAGGATAGTAGGCCTACTCGAGGGAAGAATGGGGAAAATGGGGGAAAATGGGGTGAGAAGAAACGACCAGAAAGACCACGGAAGATGATGACGGACTGGTTGTCATGTCATGTCATGTCATTCCGCCATCGTCGCTCTGCGACGATAGGCTGCACGAATGGATGAGCATTTTCCACAGTTGTCTATCTCCTGCCATGTTCATTAACCGCCTCCCCGAAAGTCCAGTCCATTTCAAGATGTTGTCTATCCATGCCATTCTTGGTCTTCCTCTTCCCCTTTCTCCCTCCATCAGTCCCGTCATCAGGTTGTTTTCTATGCTTTCCTTTTGCTGTCTCATCACGTGTCCGAAGTATCGTAACTTTCTGGTTTTTTCGTTTTTACTGGTTGTTGGACGTAGAAAATGACGAGGATATAAAGAAATCAAGAAAAGAGCAAAGAATAGACGAGAATGATGTTGATGAAATCTTGAACCTGCCTAAGTGCAGAACACTAAAAAAGAAGATTATGATCATATGTTAGGTATTACCAACAGGGACCCATTGGTCATGGACCAAAGGTAGGCTGTTTGGAGTGTTTGCGTCACTGCAGAATTTCCATGTTTATTATTCAAGAGATGACAACACTGAAAGCGGTGAAAAGTAATTATACTTGATGGCAGGTTTTCAGAAAGACACAAAGAGAGACAGACAGACAGAAACAGGGACATAGACAAAGACAGATACAAAGAGCAAGAAAGTGAGAGAAAGAGAGAAAGAAGAGGTGAATAGGACGAGAGTGGTAGTATTGAGCGCAAAGAGATGACTATTTCGAAAGTGGTCACCGATGACAAGTCTTCTCTCTGTGGTCTCCACAGAGAGAAGAAGAAGACAGCCAGACAGACAGGGGCAGAGAAACAAAGAGAGACAAACAGACAGATAAATAAAGAGACAGGAGGAAAGAAACCGTCAAAGAAATAATAAACTATATAAACTGAACTTAAAAGTTCCGAATTAATTTTTTTATTCTTAAGAAATACAACAATTTGTTCATCTTTTGAAAAAAGTCCTGGGCTACGGTAGGCTCAGTGATCAACATCGAAATTTCCATTCATACGATAAAAATGGGTCTTGAAATGCTAATTTTCGTGTTTCTTTGTAACCAGTTAGACAGCACCGCTCGTCGGTGTCCGACATACTCCTTCAGCTGCATGCATGGGCGGAATTTATCAGGGGGTAGGGGGCTAAGATCCCCAAGAAGACCCAGATTCATTTTTTACCGTGTAAATAGTTTATTTTCCCGGGCTTAGCCCCCCCAAGAAGACTTTAGTCCCTCAAAGAACGGAAACCAAACTCCGCCCATGGCTGTATGCGTGACAGTGAATAGGCCTAATTGCGTATGGCTATGGCCATGACGCTAGGCCTACATGTATGTGATAGACCTATCTTCACTAACCGACAACAGCTTGGACGAATCCATTGAGAGAGGTGCACCATCCAGCAGCCGCCGTCGTTGCCTCAAAATGTTCCACAAGATACGGATACATAACTCCCAATGCGGTGAAGTCAAGCGACGCCATGAAGTTAGTAAGAAAAACGCAGACCACCACGCCCCAGTCAGCCAGACTTTCCTTCGTTTGAACGCTTGCTTTTCTGGCCTCTTCCTGTTGCGGTGGCAATGCGCTCAGCTGTGATTCGCAATGACTGCTCTCTGGAGAACTGTTCTGTTTATCCATCGTTACACGTTCACTTTAAAGCTGCTGCGCAACTTCAGGTTTCGTGTCTTCAAACCTCGAAGTAAAAAATTCACAGACATGAATCTTTTGAAATTCCGAATCAGTTATCACGACCGAGTTGTTGAATTCGTGTTTATCAAATCACGGTTATAGCTTATACTATCAAATTGATAGGCCTATATGCATAAATATGCCTGTAAGACTGTAAGTCCTTTCATCATCTCAGCGATATGCTGCGTGCGCATGCGCAGTGGATCGGGTCGAGAGTCTCGCATAAACACCCTACATTTACTGAATCTATCAGATTTGAAAAACACACTGCACGCATGACTCCAAATCTTCTTTATTTTTACATTGATTAATTTTTAATCCACGATTCCGGCTATAGGCCTACATGTATTTTCTTCAAAGCATCAGCATTAGGCCTACAACGCTGTAATTCATCTTAGCCAATAACCATTAATATTCTTAATGCAACTTCCTGTAGAATTGTAGTATTAGGTCACTGAGCCTAGAATGAATTAGGTCCAGGGCTTTTTTAACGTGCAGTTCTACACAAAATGTGCAGTTCTAAATGGATTCGTGCAGTTGTAGAAGCACTTCCGTCACGTTTCGTGCAGTCAAGACTAGTAAAAATAGGTCATTTTCCTCAGATGGGGAGTAATTTACCGTAGAGGATGAGAAAGAAGAGAAGAGGATGTGCAGTTCTAAAAATTCCTTAAAAACAGCCCTGATTAGGTCACTGAGATGGTAAACCCGCTTATTGTGAGAGCAATAGATGGCATACTCACCGATTACGACGTCTCCAGGCAATGTTCCCACCGCTATAATTGATCTTCTCTTTCAGTAATTTTTTAGATGTAGCCTATCAGCGTCATTATACCGGCAACCTCAAGTAATTCTACTGTGTGGCCTGCGTCCAACCTCAGTTATGTTAAACGAATAGACTGCAACTTGCAAGGCCGTGGTTCTAGAAAAAATCAGACGCCATATGCGCGCAGGCATAAGCAGGCAGCTTTGCACTTTGATCTAGGGCTGACCTTGGATCCCAACTCACGGGTAATAAAACAGTAGTTCAAAATACAGATAGCGCACATGGAATCATGACTTGTGTTTTTGCATATCGCTGGTAGGTCTACATAATAGCCTAAATAGCGCTATAACACACACACATAAATATATATATATATAGGCCTATATATATTAAGCAATGCGGCTGTTACCAGAGGTTGCAATAATCATTATATGTTATTGTTTTGGTTTATATTAATGCTGATTAATCATTGATATAAACCGGTAGAGTAATGGATAACACGCTGGCGTAGAGAGCGAGAGGTAGGCCTAGCGAGTTCGATCCCTCGTTGGGCGGACATGCTTTATAGGCTGCTCTTAGCGCCAATTATTGCTGGCTGTCTGGTCAGTTATAGTATAGCTAAGATTTGTCTATTCTGTTATCTGCGTTCTTGTGAATTGTGAGTGAGAGAGTGAGTGAGTGAGTGAGACAGACGTTTATAATGAGCCGATCGATCCCCCCCAAATCCCCGGACCAAGTCACCGTCTATGCCCGCGTCTTCCTTTAACCTACTTCGACAGCATTTACCCGTTTTCTCCCAGCGTTTTCAGCTGCGTGTCCTATATTTTAATCAAGCTGAGATGATGACATGCTCCTTCGATGCAATTTTCATCACCGTTGCCTTTTTCAGATCACTGTCTCACGCGCATACTACCCAAATCTCCATGTTGCACTGGCACGTATCATTGTAAGGACAAACAATACCACGTTTGCGATCGAGGCGAATGCTGCGATCGATCTTGCTCAAGTTCAAGTTCAAGTTAATTTTATTTCCACAATGCATAATAATACACATCATTGCATAAAAGATAATTGTTCAGTTTTACCCACAGTCAGTCTGGACAGGGAAAAAAGCTCAAGTGAGTTTATCGAGTCCGCCTTACGTTATAATCCGAAGAATAATTATACGTAAATTGCTAACTGTCAATGACAAGTATCTAGTACTAAAACTTGTATCATACTATTACTGAAGACATCATTCATATTTATAATAATCATATTCATGATATATTTGGCGCAACGGACAAAAAGAAAAACAGAACAAAACAATACAAAAAACTTGATTAGTAGGCTAAAGTAGCAGGATAACAAGAACTGTTTATAGCTCTTACTAAATGTAGCTCTGTCGACGATCGACCCGAGTCAGAAGTTTTTGTTTTGTTCCGTGGCACCAGCCACACATTAAAAAAAATAGGCTGGCGCCGCGAAGCAACTGACAACCAGACACTTTGCTCGAAACTGGCGCAGCCAGTGTGTTGTCACCGCTACAGAGGTCGTTAAAGCTAGAACGAGACAGCCATGGGTCGCTCGGGACTGAAGCTAGCGACTTGTCACCCGCTAGAGGACGCAGGTTTGTTTTTGATTTCTCAATAAATTGAATCATTCGCCAAGTCACGTTCTGTTCAAAAAGAGTACAGCGAGCAGAAGAGAGTAGGCCTATATACCTTGGGACAAAGGTTCTAGAGTGAACAGAAGAGATCACAGAGAGCACAGTGAATAAAAAATCTGCCTTTAAGGATTGTTAGGGGCCAGTGGCGTAGCAAGGTCTTGGGGGCCCCTGTGCAGAGCTTAGGTGGTGGGCCCTTAAATGCTTGAAACCCCATTCGATTTCAAACACAAAGCTGTGCAAAACGCCTGGTTCATTTACGAAATTGCATATTTAACACCAAAGTTAAAAGAAAATAGACTAGCAACATTTTTATTATTTTAACAAATTTATTAAATGAAACATATATGCCTCTTCTTCTCCATATAAGCAGAGAAAAATTGAACTAGAATACCATACAAAAGTAATCACAAAAATTGCTTCATCTCCTGAAGTATTAGGCTATTTGTCGATCACCCATAGGCCTACTTAAATTTTCCAAGTTGTTGGGTTTGTTGATTGAAAGAGCGGCAAATGTAACGAATTTGGCAAGTGTGAAATGATTCAATCACTGCTAACCTACTACGGGGGTCTAAATCCGAAATGCTAAAATGCTCGTTGGCGCGCCTTCTCTTGTGCAAAAATATACACCACTTTTGAGGTGTCAATCCTGAATCCATTGGTGATGTAACCAAAGATATTATAGTCGTAGACTATAAGGTCTTTGATGTAACTGCTACCGTTGCCTCTGAAGTTCGAGGCCTGCTCGGCTCAGTGTCAATATCCATGTCAACCACCATCTCTGCACTGATCAAACCGGAATTCGATTCTGGCCCCATGTCTGAAGCAGTCATCGGTGAAAGCTCGCTCTCCTAGGGCATCATAAATGCGGAATTTTTTTGCATTATGGCGGTCTTCTTTACCCGTTCTTCTCGTGCTTGTCGCTTAGCAGCGTCACTTAAATAAGACCTAGGCATAACGGGGGGGGGGCAGAAAGAGTGCCGTACGAGAGTTAAAAATATACAATTTCCAAGTAAATAGGCTATGTAGTTATCTTTTATAAATTTCACATTTTACTACAAAGATAAAAAAATTTAAACGCGTCTGCGTGGGCGTAGACCATGACACAATTATATTTATACGTAAGCATAGGCGTAACTTTCTATTGTGACGGTGGTGTCCAGTCACCACCACTTTTAAAAGTGGTGGTGACAGTCACCACCACTTTTGGTCCTGCACAGAATTTTTTTGGGAAGCATTTGACTGTCAAGCGTATACCGGTAGGCTACACTTTACAGTCTACAAAATTGTATTCCTGGATATTTAATATCGCAATGTCGGCAAAGCTGATAGAGGATTCCTCATTGTGTCTATTGTCCCCACTAACTTAAGTTATTACAGTCCTTACTTTCATGTGCTTGGTTTCATAAAAATTAGAGGAAGCTATCCATTTTGTTGCATACAATCTGGATTTGACACTGTGAAATTGAGTTTATAAAAAGGTCATATTATAAAATTCATTTTGAAAATACGAACATGACATCGCATTGCTCTAATTTGCGGGACCTAAAGCGCCAGACAAAGAATACTAAATTCGTATTTGGGGAAGGGATAGAGGAAGGCGAGAGAAAAGAGAAAGGGGAGGGTGATAAAACGCACATTTTAACGGTTTTTCCTAATTTACAACATGACTATAATTGCATTTCAAGCTTGAAATTACTGTAAGATCTACAGTGCTGAATGCCCCAAATAAAGTTCGTGTAATATTGTGTTCGATAAAATTTTTAAAAGGATGACAATGCAAAATAATTAAATACAATGTGCCTTTTAAAGGGACGTTTACTCACATGGACATTGTTGCCGATTTGTATTTTCTGGAAACCTTGTGACCTCTAAAGCCTAAAATAGCTTTAAAGAGGTACCGGTACTGTAGCAGTGCTCTATTTTATTCTGACGGTATTTTGGACTGCACCTATATTCTTTGAAGCACAAGAATAATTGCTCGCTAAGAATGGATCTGCAATGCATTCAAAAACAGTGGGCGTTTCGCCCAAAGCCAATGCGAACCATAGGGGCGTTTTGCCCACTTGGTGCCACCTGTGACAGTGAGATTGCCTTTAGACATTTTTAATGATATAGGCTAAGTCAAATTTATTGTGCGTTGTAATTCGATATGCCGTATGACGGTGTAGCGAATTATATACGCTATTATCTATTGAACTAATTTATTACAATGTTTAATCCTTAATTATAAGTAAGAGTTAAGCTAGTCAATTTAGTACTGGCGTTGATTTAATTTGATATGTAATAATTTGGCGAAATAAATAATAATACATAGCTTAGGGGCGGTTACCAAGGAACTAGCGTGTCAACAGCGCGTAAAGTTACGCAACGAAAACGTTGTCATGGGATATTAAGTCAACAAACCAATCGTAGCGCTCGGAAGCGAATTTAACGATTTTAATGCAACGTCACGAAACGGTTGAAGTAAAATGTTTGATTCTGTTGCTGAACGCTAAGGAAGAAGGACGTATCGCTATGGCGGACATTTCTTAAGTCATATTTAGCGGCACGGATGAACGGTAGTTGAATGCGCTTTCGTTACAAAGAAGGCATTACAACTAGGACGTTAAATAGCGGAGTTGAGTTCATTTGAAGGAGCTCGGAACTCTCGTGTTGTGATTTTCGTCGAACGGGTTGTGTGATGAACATTTGGCGATTGGCAGAGAAACTGATATTCGTTTGGACAATATCACGTTGGTGGACATTGGTTGTGTTCGAGTGCGTTCGTCTGTTAAGCGACGTATCTCACTTCATCGAGTAAGAAGATTTGGTGGTGGCGATATCTATAATCAACAACGTTGTCTTTCTTCATCCTGGAGCAAGATCTTCGTGGTTGTATTATTATCCGCATCATATATTCAAGAGCACTTGGTTGCATTTCTTCAAACAGACTACAAGTTGCTGAACTTCACTCATAAGAAGAACTTCATCTGTCGAGGAAAGATAAGCTATTAAGAATAATATAAATAATCAACGCCAAATTAAGTAGATAGGTTATTTGATTGTTTGTGCATAACGATATTTTAATAGAATACACTTTTCATAGAAGTTATTGGTGTCTTTTTAGCCAGGATAGTAAAGGTCTAGTAATTTACTCAATACCTGTTAAACGCAGCAAAACAGCTTTTAAATGGGAGGCTACAGACGGTGTATGGTATAGCGTACTTTACACTTATAATTTGCATTAATGGCTATACTTGGCATTTTGGCCTCGTTAATGATCGATACAGATGTAGCAGCAAACTCTTTCAAAGAAACACAAAAAATAAATTAGGCCTACTATTAAAAAAATTGACAAACCATCAAAACACAAATTGCTGACGATTATGGAACAACTAAAAGAACCGGAACAGTCAAACTGTTCACTACATAGCACAGGGGGAATTGAGCAGGGAGGGGCGTTTGCCCTCTCTACCCTATAGTGAGCAGAGCTGCAGAGGAATCATAATAGTCACCACCACTATTTGAGACAAAGTTACGCCCATGTACGTAAGTACAACTACATCCGGCCAAAGACTGCAAAGAATAAATATATTTGTAATAAGGTAGCCTAATCATGGACATTCCGGCTGAAACCCAGAAAATTACTGGGTGTGTACGCTGTAGATGTAAGTTTGAATACATTCTGAATATACCTAAAGTAAAAAATTAACTCTGACCCCGAGGGGGCCCCTGACAGCCGGGGGCCCTCGTGCACTGCACAGGTTGCACGCCCTATTGCTACGCCACTGTTAGGGGCTGACGACCCTAAGTTAATTAACCTAATTTTTCAAGACGATGGGTGTTTGCTGTTTAATATCGCTGTGCCAGGATAGATCAATGCAGCATAATATCAGTCAGCATAATATACTAAATCCCAATAGGCTACGTACAGCAGTTTAGAAGTAGGCCCATTATGCTAAAACGTTAATCGCCTTCGTGAGGTTATTGTAAGGCGATATATAAATGAACATAATATTATACAATACAATGTATGGGCCTACATGCGCATTCAAAACTACTAGAAGTTAGATGAGCGGTGAAAGCATGACATTAAAGGTAAATTGTTGCAGCACCATTAGAAGCTGAACGGGCATAATTTTTTATTATTGATAGACGCGGTAGAACCTTGGTAGGCTTGGTCAGGCCCGCCGAGAGGGGGGGCAGGGGGGTCAAATGCCCAGGGGCCCGGGAGCTTTTAGGGGGCCCGGACCAGACTGATTATTATTATTTTATTTTATTTATAGTAATATTATTATTTTATTATTATTATTAATATTATTATTATTAGGCTATTATTATTAAACTGTCATTTATAAAGTAAGCGCCTAACAAAGAATCTTGCATGAAAGCGCGTAACAGGAAAGTCTACTCATAATAAATCTTAAACAACAAGGCCTAATTTAAATCTTCAAGTTTTTCTTGAAGAGTAAGCTAATAAAGATGATTTGCGTAGGTGTATAAGGTCCGGAAGTTTATTCCATTCAGTGACCAGCTACTGTTTTTTGTTGCCCGACTGCAGTCATAAAACAAGAAAATCTAGGTTATAAATGATAGCCTAAATTTCTTTCGTAGACTAGGCTAAAGATTGAATAAAAACACAAATCTGGAGGACTACTGTAAAACGAAAACAAAAAGCTAATATGAACGTTTGAATAGGCAAAAGTCGGCAGTAACATAGGTTACGTGGGCCTAGGTCTATTCTATTTAAATTCTGAATATCAAAGTTAGACAAATCGGATGGTTAATCACACCCACTATGGTTGATTCTAGTGAATTAAACGTGCCTGATGAATGTAGGCTAAACGAATGAATGAAAGTGAAGTTTGTGGTGTTAGTATTGTTATTCCAAAAGATGACATTATAAATAAAACTTACGAAAACTGAAATTATAGAAATTGTGGAAAGGCTTGGTTTTGATCTTGGCACTCTGCCAGCGTACGAGGCGGGTCCAGGAGGGGGCAAATACCCCCCACATTTTGGGCAAATGTGTTTTTCGTGCAAAAGAGGCATGGACTGGCAAAAAATTTCGGAAGTAGTTTTCGGGCAAAACAGGTTCGGGCACCAGATTTTTCGGACGGGAAAATCCTAAAAAAAGGTCATCAGATTTTTCGGAAACAAAAATTTGTTTGCCCCCCCACTGCCGAAACGTCCCGTACGCCTATGTCAGGACGTGTGACTGTTACGGAAGCTGAAAGATCGTTCAGCGAGCTCAAACAAATTAAAAATATTCAACGATCTGTCATTAAACAAAATAGACTGAATATAGGCCTATCATACTCTTGCAATCGTAAAATTAATGACCTTGCAAAATCATTGAACTACGAGGATAAGCTTATTGTAAACAATTTTGCTGTAGTTAGCCTAAATCTAGAAAAGTATTTTGATTACCATAAATTTGAATTTTTAACTCATAATATTAAGAACTGATTATATCATAAATGTAGCCTATATAGATCTATCAGCGTACATTCGCACCTACACTTTTGTTATTTTTATTTGCTTTATTTAAATTTGTCCAGAAAACCTAAAGGTAGTTTTAGGACTTTAGGGCCCGTGAATGCTCAGCCCAGGGGCCCGGAATTTCTGTCGGCGGGCCTGGGCTTGGTAAGAGATGAAATAATGGTAGGCTAGGCCTACTGATGCAGAATTACGCTATCTAAAATCTAAAATCTGTACGAGCGATCAAGATATTCATAGACTAATGGATCCAGAAGTTGGATGAAGGATGGGTTCATGTCACTGTAGAAGTAGAAGTAGCCTAGAATGAGCGATTAGAAAACGACAAGAATAATTTTATGTCTAAAATAATTCTATTTCGCTGCAGATATTGGGATTTGGGTAAATGCTATCAGTCAGACCAATCTCGATTGGTGACAACGCACGGGCAATGCATGGAAGTCGTTTGGAACAGCTTCCAACGTGACATTGAAGACAGACTTTGAAAACGGGGAGTCAATTCCAATTTCGCAACGCAGTTATAGAACTGAGCGCGCATAATATGGCCTGCCATCTTGTTTATTTACATGTATATTCACACATGCAAATATGACTAAATAAATAGATTAGCCTTCGGATGTCCATGTATATAAGTCTTCATTATCCGAGAGTGGAATTTAAATGCCTTTGGAGACGGGCTTCTGGTGGCATCTGGTGACAAAAGTCAGAACGACCATGAGACTGGCAGACACGAATGCCGCGCAACCGATGATGGCGAACGCTTTGTTGTAATCACGAGTCACATCGAAGACCCAACCTGTTCACATATACAGCAAAATATCTGAACCAACGGATCAACCACTGAAATGAGAATACAGCTTTCAGTGAAGGCTATTGTCGCATGCAGGCTAATCCAGGCTAATAGGACTGGTGACTGAATTCAAGCGTCATCTGGCGTTGAACTTTGACTTAATATCCACAAGAAAATTATAGCAAAATAATGACACGTTGAACCATTGAATACCGGTATGTCACCAACAACGAGATTATAAATAAAACAACGAATGCCAAACGATTACCGATAAACGCAGCAACAGTTTTACCCAATTCTTTTAACCCTTAGGTGGTTGCCACCCCAACATTTTCTGAATCGCGAACTTGTTTCATTCGGAATAAAATTTCGACATTTTAAGTACCGGTAGGCCTTTGTCCTAGCTGTAGTGAGTCAAATTGCATGCATGTTGAGGTAAAAAATCGTGGTGGTTTTGAACCGCGCGAGGCGCCAGGGCTTTCAATTCTTACCTCTCTTCGGGACCAATTGAAAGGTACTCCTCAGTTTGTCTTGCCATGGTGCCCTCTTGCGACTGCGCGCAGTGTTGGAGGGATGTAAATGGGCAACCTCTTACTCAGGTGCACAAATACAAAGGCGTCCACGTTATAAACACAAACATTTAAAACAACGCTAGACGCTCTACCTAGGCCTACCTATTATATCTTTCTTAATGGACTGCATGCGTTGCTCAAGTATTACTTACTTCTAAATGTGTAAGACAAATTTCTACTCACCAATGAGAGGCGCTGCTGCGAGCTTTGCAAAACCTCCAGTGAACTGCAGCATTGCTAAGCTTTTCGCAAGAAGGGCCACGCCCATTAATTCTACTGCGACGATAGAAAACACTGTGGTCGTACAACCTTCAGAGAGAAAACACAAATGAGTGCGCGAAGCAGAACTGTCTAAAACTCTGTTGCGCTGTATATATATATATAGCGCATGGTATGTAACGGTACTCGATCGAGATAAATGGTTGAATGGATAGATGGATGGATGGATGGATGAATGGAAGGGTAGGTGGGTAGGATGTTTGTTGGTTGAATGACCAATTGATTGACTGATTGATTGATTAATAGACAATTAGGGCGCGTCGTCGTAATAACGTCAACCACGACAGGGTGCTCTCTGTCTGCCTGTTTGTCTGCATGTCTCACTCACTCACTCTCTACTGTTCCATTAACAGCTAGAAATAATGGGCGACCGTCATACATGATACAATCATAATTAGACTAAGAATTTGCTCCATCTAAAAAGTACAGAATATTAAATGGTCTGTTCATACCGTGGTGAATTTTAAAGAGAGGCTATGGTCTTTATCATTTTGTGGATGAATTAAATGAACTCCAAGCAATTGCAGACAACTTTGGGCCTAGACACAAGTAAATCAAAACGAGCAATATAAGGAGACTTCAAAGATATTAGCATTTCTGTTTTCACTTCAGAGGTCCTGTTAGTAGGCTAGGCCTACTTAAAAAATATATGCAATGCACAAATCATACATAAGTCATTGTCGTATCTACATACATCTCCAAGGCTCTCAATTTCCATGGTCTTTAATATCATCGAGTCTCGTGTTCGTTTCTTAATGAATCTATCATAGTATCACAGTATCATATGTTCCTACCCATGTGAAGTCCAAAAAGTACAGCGGATGTCATTGTCCCATTGACTCCTGGATCTATGAACATGGCGACTATCGACAGAAAGGCGAAGACCATTCCAGTGGCAAATATCAAGGACGACTTCACCTTCGGATGGTTAGCGATGAAGGAAACGGGCACCCTGGTCACCGTTGACATGCCACCAATTAAAGCCACTGCGATCGCTCCTTGGTCGCGGGTAAGACCAACGTTAACAGCTCTGTTGAGAGTATGAAACCCGTAGCCGTTCACGCAGAACACCTGGAGAATGGAGGCAACTGCGTACGTGGAATATCTCGCATGACGAAAAATGGAAAAGTTGAAGGTCTCTTGGGCATATTTCAGAATCAGTCTGCAGGACATTCTCCAAGAATTAATTGTTTCAGGAGGATACTTAGACTGTTCAGTTAGATTCTTTGGAGTACGGAAGAACATGCAGAGGAGAATGCGTTGGACTTGAATGGCCCCGAGGATGAGGAAGGCGCCTCGCCAGCCATACGACACTAGGAGGTAATTTGCGAAGAATGATCCCACCATGCTCCCGCAGCTGAAACCAATGGAACCGATTCCGCTGGCGAGTTTCCGGTTACGAGTGAACCTCTGGTGGATAATGATATCCGTCGATAAAATGGTCAGACCTGACCCTGATCCTAAACAGGACAACACACTGTAACTGATTCGATGAAACAAAGAGATAAGAACTGAATGAAAAGAAAGAATGAATGTAGAAGGTGAACAGTGGTCAAGTCAAGATGGCGCCTTGCATTTTCTGCTCTGCTCTTAATAGCTACTAATATCAATTTTGCAGCTGTTTAAAATGTAAGCGAACATCAACTGTCTCTCTGCCTTTATTAACGATCCTCTCAGGCAAAGCAGGAAACTCCGCCACTGGTTGCACTCTGCCAGTGCCAGTCCCAAGCCTAGATAAAGGATGAGGGCGTCGCTAATGGTCTTTTTTTTACCACACAGTGACGTTAAACTGCAAATACCACTAAAGCAGGCAGTTGCCTGGAGCGTCAAATTCCAGGGGCACCATTTAAAAATATGTTTAAACAGTTTTATGTTTTTAACTCCATAGCCTTTAGCCTACCTGAAAATGAATATTATCCAGGCTTGTGTGCAATGGTAAAAAATAAAAAATTTATAAGTGACTCAAAGCGTATTTTATGAGCGTAATTGTTTAGGCAGCTCATCATTAGGTTGTGACGCGAGCTTAACAATTGAGTGGGATCGGTCTGACGACTGCTATTAAATTATACATTTCTGAAAGGTTCTCTTGTACGCTGTAGAATATTCTCGAAAGTTTTTGAACGTGGCACAGCTGCTTCAAGTTTATTCAGGACTGAATTCCTATTGAATGTTAAACAAGTAGCCGCATTTTAGAATATCAATCTCCTGTCATTAAGAGCTATAAGTTATTGGGGAATCATGGTCATTTTCTGTACTTTTGAGGAGGCAGGAACGACTAGGAAATAACACTTAATACCCGGGCACAAAACAAAAAAGGAAATTTGTTACTCAATGTAATTGGTTTACCTGCAATGACCCCGTAGGTGAAGTAGATCATAGTTAGATTCGGTGCTAAGTAGCTGAGGGATAATCCTAGGGAAACCAGCAGACAACCAACAACTCCGGGTAAGCGACATCCGTAAGACTTTATGGGATAACTTGCGAAGAGTGCTAAAACGATGGGTAAAAAGAAACAACAAGCAACAATCAACTGACTGAATATAATCTCCTTGAAAAATAGGAAACCGTGGTCTTAGGTTTTATGACGAGACTGGCTGCATGCAAACAGACCTGCGTGTCGGTGTTGATCTAGGGCTTTCTAGGCTATTTGTCCGAACACGAATTCCTCTGTGGTACGCCTATGATAATTGTATTGCACAGGGCAGAAGGATCACTCGGTCTTTCATGTGACATAAACAAGGACGGGCTTCAACACACGCCCTAATAAACTCTATCACATGTAGTGGGCTTAAGAAGCCTTTATCTCCTGCAAGAAGGATCCTGCAGTCGGTCTTGTCAGGCCCAACAAGCGATGTCCAAATTGTGTCACTTGATCCCCTGGGAATGCTGAGAATGTGTGGCCTGGTATCAAGGGCGGATACAGAAATTTTCCAAGGGGGGGGCAACAATTTCGGTCTTGTTGTTGGGACAGGGAAAAATTTCGTCTTCTTCGTCGACGAAAAATCTGATGACTTTTTTTAGTCGTTTGTCCAATTTCCAGGAAAAAGAAGATACCATTTTAGCCGCCAAAATAGTTGATGACCTTTTTTTAGCCGTCAGTCATCATAGTCGGGAGTAATGTTATCCTGCTTTTCTCTCCCGCTGCAATGGCTGCATTTATTTAATGGCTTGTTGAAACCATCAAACCAAATGGGGGGGGCACGTCCCATCATACCATGCAATTTTTCAATGGTGGGGCCATGGCCGGATTGGCCCCTGGATCCGCCCCTGCCTGGGATGCAACTTTCATTGACACTTTGGCAAAGTCATAGCTACTCTGAGCTGCGAGGCCGCGATTGCTGAAATAATTTAGACGTGTTTGATAGACTTTTAAATAAGCGTATCAGGGCTGTTTTTAAGGAATTTTTAGAACTGCACAACACCTTCTTTCCCTTCCCATCCTCGCTGGTAAATTAGGCCTACCTCCAATCAATGATTACCACCTTTTTTGCTAGTTTTAACTGCACAGATCTTGTGACAGGAGTGCTTCTACAGCTGCACAAATCCATTTAGAACTGCACATTTTGTGCACAACTGCACGCTAAAAAAAGCCCTGAAGCGTATGCCTGTATTCAAACCAAAACACTTAAGTTCTTACATGCAGATGCAAATGAAAACTAGTAAGCTTACATTACAATTCTACCCCAGAAAGATTCCGCGTCTTGAGCCCTCGAAACTCAGTTTTATTTACGCACGCTGGACAAAACTTTGGCCTAAGTGGTTCATCGTTGTCCAATATACCCGTATCCCTTATAGCTACGTAACGGGTGGTGTCACGACAACTGGTCTACAGACAACTCGTCTAACGACAAGACTAGTGGTCCCCAGACAATTCGTCCAACGACAATTGGTCTACAGACAACTGGTCCAGCGCTTGAGAAATGGAAGCTGGATGAAAGTTTCTGCAGGTGAAATGGAGGTTGGATTGATAAAAAACCGCAAGAGAAATGGAATCTGGATGAAGGTTATTTTACAGATGAAATAGAAGTTGGATTGACGAAAATAACGCATGAGAAATAAAAGCTGGATGAAGGTATTTCTAGATCTGAAATAGAAGCTGGATTGATGACAAAACGCTCAAGTAATGGATGCTGGATGACGGTATCTTTATATCTGAAATAGAAGCTGGATTAACGAAAATAACGAGCGAGAAAAAAGAAGGTATTTTTAGATCTGAACTAGAAGCTGGATGCATGTTGAAATACATGAATGAAAATAAATCATCAATCCAGCGTCCATTTAAGCTAGAAACCATTTAACTGGTTTTCCACCATAAATCCAGTATCTATTTCATCAATACGATTCGTCTGTAGACCAGTTGTCGTTAGACGAATTGTCAGAGGACCACTATCATCACTTGTCGTTAGACGAGTTGTCTGTAGACCAATTGTCGTGGAACCGTAACGGGTTTATAGATATGTTGTAATCATTTCGCTATTATAACCGACAACCACCGTTGCACCACGCTGTCTCCTCGGCTTGACCTCCCCGGATTTTGACCTGGCACCGGAACGAAAACGGCAGCTCTGGCTATTACGGACTTGATTTGATATAGCGCCGGTGAATAAGCTGGTCTCCCTGACGTGGCTTTTGTGGGCGCTGAGAAATTCTCGAAGATTTACATTACATTACATTATATATTTCACTCACCGATAACAGATTGAAAGAATCCGTGCAGAGAGGCGCACCATCCAACAGCCGCTGTTGTTGCTTCAAAATGCTCGACGAGGAACGGATAGAAAACGGCGAACCCAGTGAAATCAACTGCATAGATTAGGTTACTAAGAAAAACGCAGACGACGACGCCCCAGTCACCCAAACTTTCTTTAGTCTTTACGATGACTTTTCCAGCTTCCTGTGGCTGTGACGAGGCGTACAACAGTGACGAAGATTCTTCGCAACTATTGTTCTGTTTGTCTGTCGTTGCATTTTCGCTTTCAAGCTGCGGAAAAATAATTGCATGTGGTCCGGTTTCATAGCTCGAAGCACGTGATTCCACAGGGTTAGCATGAGCTTTGATAGTTCCTATCTCAGTATACATCGTCCAAATTATAATGCGTATTTTAAGAAACCACGATTATACTTTGCCATCAAAACAACAAACGTATATTATATACATATAGTAGGCTATACTATAGGACCATAAGCATAAGCCATAAAACGCATTCTCACCGGGAGTAGGCCTAAAAGATATTCGCTACACGATTCAATAATTTTAGCCCATACCTTCAGCAAGCTTATACCATTCCATGCAGATTTCCATCTCTGTCAGTGATTTTTCAGAATCATCAGCATTATATTCAATTAATTTTATAGCCCAACTGTTTGGCATGCGTCTGAACTCAAGTATTCACAAACTGATGAACTGCAGCTTGATATAAACGTACTGTAGTCCTACCATCACCTCATGAGCTCAAGTGCACGCAGGCAAAACAGACAGCAGCATTGTGCTTTGAGTCAGGACACTAAGCTGTGTGTTATTACGTTAGACGTTGACCCTGGCCTTTGTCTGAAAGCTAAGTAAACGACAGTCCAAGTTACAGAGAGCGCAACCTACTTAGACTTTAGGAACTCATGGCTTATATATTGCGCCCTGGAGACACACACCATGGCGCTACGTCATGTATTTCAACGATACGTCTGTTGTAGAGGCAGTGCTTAAGTGCAGAAAAGAAGTGCTGGACGCTCCTTCCTTTCGCTGCAGTGCGGACCAAATAAGTGGCAGGACGGCGTTCAGATTGTAAAATAAATGCCTGGACGTCGTCCATGACCGTCCTGGCACACTTTAAGCCCTGTATAGAGGTCGCCAATGCATGTTATTTTTAGTGAAATGCAACGCTGATTAAATGGGCAACTAATACTATTATAATTTATGATGATAAATTCCAACATCGCAATTTATTGAAAAGCGCTTCTTCAGATAATTCAACGACCAACCTTTTGTTTTAAATTATTTTCAGGTTGTTCAGCTAATGGCCTTTCAGATAAAGTAGACCCCTTGCAACTTGAGGTCCACCAGGACGGGGGATTCGGGGGAGCCCTAGCACCGGTGCCATTAAATAAAGTATTCTCCAAACACAGTCAATTTTTTGCGTGATACAGAGTCCCCTGGAGGAGACTCTGTATTGGAACAAAGTCTTCCCAATGAAATAGAATCTCTTTCTACGATGCAAAGTCCGCCCACTCCCCTACTAAAAATCCCACTATATTTCCGGATGTAAAGTTTAGATCTATATTTTCTTAAATAAAAGACTTTGTGTCCATTAATAGTATTGAACATGAACAAATTTGAAATAAAACGAGAAACTTATGAGGTCAATGTTTTATACAAAATAATAGTCGTAATTGTAGCATAGAGCATTTTATTCCAAGATGTGATTCGTTGTCATACCATAGATAGCATTCATCGGTACTATGCTTAGATCAGTGGTTCCCAACCCGTGGCCTGCGGGCCACGGGCTAGGTCTAAAAAAATGGCCCTCATCTCTCAAAGAATTAATTTAAAAATATACGAAAAAATTGACATTTTGGACAGGATAGAACACGTAATCATTTTCTATTAAAAATTGCTTCCGTTTGACGTCTTTCTTCTTCTTCTTCTTCTTCTTCTTCTTCTTCTTCTTCTTCCTCATCTTCCTCTTCCTCTCCTCTTCCTCTCCTCTTCCTTTTCCTCTTCCTCTTCCTCCTCCTCCTTCTCTTCTTCCTCTTCCTCTTCTTCTTCTTCTTCTTCATTTTCTTCTTCTTCTTCTTCTTCTTCTTCTTCTCTTCTTCTTCTTCTTCGTTCTCTACCCCTAGGCAGGTTCGAATGTTTGACGTCTCCATTCTTCTATTTGGATTCATCATACATTCAACTTGGGAATTGTAGGGAATGGTTTCCCTTTGCCTTTATCCCGGTGTTTTCGAGAAGACACCATCATCATCATCATCATCATCATCATCATCATCATCATCATCATCATCATCATCATCATCATCACCACCACCACCACCATCATCATCATCATCATCATCATCATCATCATCATCACCACCACCACCACCACCATCATCATCATCATCATCATCATCATCATCATCATCATCATCATCATCATCATCATCATCATCATCATCATTCACCATGAGCAGTGTGCTCGTAGGTGTCCAGTTTAAGCTTTGTCTTCTTTTCATCCATATCTGTCCTACCCCAGGTAGAACAGTTCCTGTAGTGGGCCTCCGCACCAATCCTCTATGTCGTTCGTCTATTCCCTATGAGGTCTGCCTCTTTTGTTGTCTCCCTGAATTATTCAAAATACCAAAGTTTTGAGTTTCCTGTCGTCTCACATCCTGACAATACGTGCAAAGAGCATCTGTATAGTGTATACATCAATGTAATGATTACAAATGCCTTGGGGCACGGTAAAGTAATGGATAACACGTTTGCGTAGAGAGCAAGAGGTAGCGAGTTCGAGCTCCCGTTGGGCGGACATGCTTTGTAGCTGCTATTAGCGTTATGTATTGCAGGCTGTGTATTCTGTGATCTGCGTTTTTGTGAATTCGTTAAACTGCATAATTGTACACTGTAACCGGTTATGTTCTGTCAACCGTATTGTTGATAAAGAAAATATTTTTTTTATTTTGACAAAGTATAGACAGTGGGATAAGGGCATGAACATTTTCAGTATCTATTATAGCCAAAAAGATGCTGAACCTATTGCGAATTTGCGATGGAAGGCTTTCGAAATAGGCTACATTGAATACCCTTTGTTTAGTCAACTTCTTAGTAACTCCTTCGGCGCAATTCAGTACCATTTCAGTTACATTATTTTGCGCTCTACTTATTGTCTTCAAATTGTAATTATACAATTATACATGTATTTCGGCGTAACCACGATTTTATTTGACTCGAGCAGTTGTAAGATCTTTGTCCCGTCCCAAGTTGCATGAGGCTCACGACATTCTTGAACAACAGAGGCCACTTTTTCAATTTGCATCCAATCATATTCACACATATTAATTTTATGCATAAATAAATAGACGATTGCTTAAATATCAGATCAGCCTTCGGATGTCGGTGGCTTTGCGGTATCGTTATTAGAAAGAGGAGTTTCAATGTTTTTGGCGACGGACTTCCGGTGACATCTAGTGACAAAAGTCAGAACGACCATGAGACTTCCAGACACGAATGCCATGCAACCGATAATGGCGAACGCTTTGTTGTAATCACGTGTCTTGTCGTAGATCCAGCCTATCATAAACAGAGCACAATTGGTACCAAATGGCAAATAACCGAGAGGAAAAACAAGAAATGGCTAGATTCCATACCGAAAATAAGAGTGCTTAGTTCTTTGCTTCATTGAAAGGTCAGCCTTTACTTGGCATTCTAAATAGAATGATTTCAGATAACAAGTCAACTGTTCTCTGTACCCGGGATTGGGTCCGGAGTGTTACTAAGATGGCTTTAGTGGAGCGCTATATAAATCTCTGAAATAAATGAATGACTTAACTGATGTCACCAGCAACAAGGTGACGTATGGATAAACTAAAGGCTGTCAAACGATTGTCAACCGACACGATTTAGACCACCAAAATCTGCCAGCAAGTTCCAGAAACTTGACACAAAATAGACATAATCTTAGGTGGATAGAAAGGGATCAGTTTTGCCACGGATGTCGTAGGTCTAATCTCCGAAAGGCATATCATACAAGTTTATCTATGATGACAGAAATCCGTTTGATACATTTATACGTTTATTCGTGTAGACAGAACGCCCTTTGTGCCGCCAAAGTTCGGACGTACGAATAAGGCACCGACGACGACGATCATTATACGGTTCTATGGACTGCATAGGAAATACAGTGCTTTTTCCAGAAAAGGGTTCCGGAACAATCGGAACAATTTCGAAGAGCTAAGCCTCAGCCTCCTACTTTAAAACACATGGAAACTTAAAAATAAAAGTAATGATGTCCTGTTATAAAACATTCATTCAAATTGAAGGGATTAAACAATTTTAAAACGAAACGTTTAATTAATTACATTTTTAACACCTGAAAAAGGCACTAGAAAATGCTAAAAAAACTTGCAACTGTGAGTCGTTTTAATATACTGCTAAGAAGTAAGGCCTCCTCTCATATCTGTGTTGCCACAAACTCGTCCACGCATTGAACTTAAAACTACGGAACATCTCGTCATGTGACTGAATAAACATCTTGCATAGATCATAATATTATCAACATCCGTCAGATAAATTCTACTGACCAACGAGAGGCGCCGCTACGAGTCTTGCAAAACCTCCAGTGAACTGCAGCACTGCTAGGCTTTTCGGAAGAAGGGCCACGCCCATTAAGTCCACCACGACGACAGAGAACACTGTGGTTGTACAACCTTCAGAAAGAAGACATTTCAATGAGAACACGAAACAGAACATTCCGGAATCTGTTGTGTTGCTTTCGCATATTGTTGTGTACAACGTTGTACGCAAGTACACAGCTAGGAATAAGTCAAGCATCTGGTCAACCCGAAACGTAGGCCTATGCTGTATTCAACAATCTCAATTGTGTTCAACGACTTAAAAAGAGATGGGCTCATACCAGAGTGAGCTCAGTCATTTTTATGCATTGGTAAATTCGCCCATAGTCTCAAATAATCTATATAAATAAAAATGTAAAACTAAAAAGTTACCGTTTGTTACATCGGTTCTCGGAGAGTTCCGAACCGATTGCTTTGAAAATTTTCGCAAACCGTTCCATTCGAACACCTCCGGGTTTTTTTATGCCTTTTGGGGAAAAGCGCAATCTTTTCGACCAAAAACACAACTTTTAATTCCATTCTATAGACGTCGATGGAGTCCAGCCATTTCGAGTTTGAACTGTCACGCATTAGTCCGTCCAATTCTTCGGGCGCGTTTCAAAACCATGCTTCGGGCGCGTTTCAAAACGTGTAGCCGGCCGTCTGCTATAGCGCAAATTTATGTGTAACTGTCGGTTTTTACAAAATCGTCCATTTGCGGCCGTTTTCCGCGCGTCTTTCTACAGTTTTCACGCTTCCGTCCCTCCATTTTCGGGCGCGTTTTAAAACGTTTATCCGGCGAAGGGGAGGGAGGGGAGGAAACGGGAGAGAGGGATGCATGGAGGGAGGGAGGGGAAGGGAGGGACGGAGAGAGGGAGGGAAGGGCGGAGGGTGAGAGGGGAGGGGAAAAGGCAAAGGGCGGGGAAGGGGAGGGGAAAGGGGAAGGGACGTGAGGGGAGGGGCAAAGGGCGGGAAGGGGGAAGGGAAAGAGGAGGGGACGTAGGAAGGGATGCCTGGGCAGTCTTTTCAGCCACAGCAACGCGTGGCCGGGTACAGCTAGTTCAGTCATATTTATAAGCAAATAAATTCGAATGTGCAATATTCATAGAACTTCACAGAGCCTCCTGGCCCGCGTTTCGAATCAAAGATTCCTGTCTAATAGTGCTTATGGGCATATTTAGATATTGCAGGTCCCGCTCATGAAAACTTCGGTAAGGCAGTCGGGTACATAGGTCCTACGTCGGATAACTAAGCGCAAGAGTATAAATTTCCCATCGAGATTAATTTAATATCATATCTCATACTCATACGTAAGTCTAACTGATTTTTAAACAGCATCGTGTTCTTACCAAGATAAAGTCCGAAAAGTGCAGCGGATGTCATTGTCCCAATAATTCCTGGATTGATGTAGATCGCAACGATGGACAGAAATCCAAAGAGCATTCCGGTGGCGAAAACCAATAATGAATTCACTTTTGGAAGGTTTGCAATGAAGGAAACGAATACTCTGGTTACCGTGGACATGATGCTGATTAATGTCGCTGCAGCTACTCCCTGACCACGGCTGAGACCCACGTTGATTGCTCTGTTAACGGTGTGAGGCCAGTAACCGGACAAACAGAACATGTATAGAAAACAAACAATGGAATACACAGTATATCTCGCGTGTCGGAAAATGGAGAAGTTAAAGGATTCTTTGAGATAACTCAGAATCATCTGACTAGGTAGGTTGATTCCGGATGCCTGCTTTGAATGTGAGGTCAATGTCTTTGGTGTGCGGTAAAACAGAGAGAGTGGAATCCGTTGGGCTTGAATGGCCCCGAGTATGAGGAAGGCGCCTCGCCAGCCATACGACTGGATGAGGTGATTTGCAAAGACGGATCCGACTATTCCTCCGACACCGTAGCCAAGAAAACCGATTCCGCTGGCCAGGTTCCGGTTGCGAGTGAGTCTTTGATGAATTATTATGGCTGCCGATAGCAATGAGACACCGGAGCCTATTCCTAAAAGCGAACAAAACTGCAACGAACTGTCCAGCAAAGAACCAACAAATTGATTAGCATTGCAGGTTGGGTCAAATAAATCCATTGAAGATTTTGATAATATCGCGTCCAGAAGTGAGAAATTTTAAATCCCATATTAGGCTACAGGTTTAAGGGTAATTCATATCTACGTGACTACGTACAACAGCCAACGATTATTCCACCCATTATTCCTGTGACGACCAGAACGGTATCTATGCGTGTCTTAGGCGTAACAATAAGACCTGATCTACGATTGACCACCCATGTAGAGAATGTCCTTGCAACGCGCTCATCATCTATTTACGCTCGGGGCATGCTCAAACCAAAAGAGCTTCCACCTAAGAAGTTTGTCAACTGGTGTTGGACACATTGAACAAAAGCTATGAGTCACTCTCATGTCCATTAAATTGTGTTAAAAAATTTAGATGTGAGTTTATGGCATCGTTTTTGTTACTTTGGTTGCGTCATTTTTCCGATCGTCAAAACAAGTGGGTTGACTCACTAAAAGTGATATAGCCTTTGTTCTATTATAAATATTTTTTATGAAATATGACTGGTGTACTTAGATATAGGCTAATTAGCCTTTGAGTCTCTAAAACAAGATTTAAACATTCATATTTCTGGCCAAGATGTTGGCAAACAACCTCACGGCGGGGTCTTTTTGGTCACTCTGTAGAAAGAATGAAAAAATAAAGCTCACGTGGCTAACCCAAGCGGCGTCACTGTTAGAAAAATTCAGGACCCAGTCATTTCCTTGGAAATTAACCTCTTCGGCACCCCGTCAAAAGGGCGAAGGACAAAAGGGCGCCGACATAAGGGCGCCGACAAAAGAGCGCCCGGCAAAAGGGCGCCGACATAAGAGCGGCGCTCTTAAAAGAAATAGCATCGATGAAGAGTCGGCCTAGAGGTGAAAATATTATGAATAAATAAGCAGCTCAATGAAGACGCGACAAAGATCAATTACTATTTAATTATTTCGCACAAGATGTTAAAATTGTTGATACCCAACATGCACACATTGCACAGGACCTAGAAGAGGTGCTAAAATAAACAAATTAAGTGCAGAAAGTGGTAACATGAGAGGTTGGAAAGTTGGTTATCACGTGGCATGAGCTTCATATAAAAGCAAAGGAAGCAGGGCAGCTCTACTATTTGGAATCTTTAAAATGGAGGAGATCGCCTCGCAGACGGGGAAGGCCATTGTACTTGTTGGCTGATAGGCCTACAGATATCGAAGTTGTTACTTTTCGTCAAAATTAATTCCTATTTTTAACTTTGCATCAAATTCCTAGTTTTAACAACTTTTCAACTTTTCATTAAATTGCTTGTTTTTTATCTGTCAAATAATTTCTTACCTTCTACATCTCACATTAAAGTCATATAGGGGTCTATGTAGTTGTGGATCACTTATCTTATTCAAATAATTTATTTCATCCGCGATATCTTTGACAATATTATTTCTTTTAAGAGCGCCGCTCTTCTGTCGGGCGCCCTTTTGACGGGTCACCAACCTCTTCATCTGTCTGACTGTTTCACTTCTAAACGAACGTCTGCATTTAGTTTTTTATGCATTAACGGTGCTATTGAAGCCGCCAGAACTATGTAGGCCTATATGAAAAGTCTATTCTCTTCGCTTGTCTCACAAGTACATTAATTGTGGTAGTAACCAATTCTTCTTATTATTATCTAGATGATGTTTGGTGGAAATTAATTAGATGTGCAATGAAGAGTTCCTTGTCTGCGGGTGGCGAATTCTTACAGGTTTGTTGTGGGCAATGAATCCACAAATCCAATCCGAAATTCTCTGCCTTCAGTTGGCGCAGAACCGATTGGCCAAAGTCTTTGACGAACGGCCATGGCGACTACTTTGTTTGAAACTAGGCAGACTACATAGATGTAATTCGTTTAAGTTCTTACATCCAGCGATCGTCTAACATTTAAGTTCTCCTGCTCATATGTCAAGACTATATAGTGTGTCTTGCACCAAACTGTCTGCCACTAAAGTCTCCGTCCTCACTGCCACGTCACTCCCTCTTTTAGGTCATCTGAACGATTTGAACGAAGAGTTCTCCGTGTGTGGAGCACAACTACATCTAGATTATTTGCCCGAGAAGGTCCCTCCATACAATTGTACTTCTCTACGCTGCGCCATCCCTCTTGCGGCATCGTCATAGCTTTCCATCACCTTACAATCTTCCTTTTACTTCGGGGTGCGTCGCACCGGAAACGCTTCTAAAAAGAGTAATGTTGTGTTCTAAGCGCTTTGTAAATGCCAAATACAATGCATTACAACAATGCTTACCTGATATGACTCCGTAGGTTAAGTATATCGTTATAAGATTCGGTGCAAAGTAGCTGAGAGATAATCCTATGGAAGCCAGCAGACTTCCAACGACAGCGGGTAAACGACATCCGAGAGACTGTATCGGATAACTGGCGAACGGAGCTACACAGATGGAAACAGAATCAGCAGGCATCAAGAAGACAGTGATTGAGTTATGTCTGCTTTCATGATTCATCCACGATCAAGCCAACCGTTCTTTTGATTGCAAGGTCATTTCAGTATGTAGTTCCTTTGTCATTAAAATTTGCTCGACAAATTGAGTAGGCTATATTTGAATTTAATTGTAAATAAGTTCCCATGTCTCAAGCAGGCAGTAAAGAATGCAGTAGGCAAGGAATAAACAAACAAGTCAGTGAAACAAGTAAACAGAATGGCAAATCATAAGCATACTTATCAATATAAAAGCCGTACATAATACTATGATCATGAGGATAGTATTCGAGGGAAGAATGGGGGAATGAGGGGGGAATGAGGGGGAAAGAAAACAGCAGGAAGAACAAGAAAGATGATGCACTGGTTGACGGACGGAGAAAATGACGAGGATATAAAGAAATCAAGAAAGAGCTAAGAATAGACGAGAATGATGTTGATGAAATCTTGGACCTGGCTAAGGGCAGAACAATAAAAAAAGATTATGATCATGTGTTAGGTTTTACCAACAGGGACCCATTGGTCATGGACCAAAGGTACGGTAGACTGTTTGGAGTGTTTGCGTCACTGTAGATTTCCATGTTTATTATTCAAGAGATGACGACAACATTGAAAGCTGTGACCAGTAATTATACGTGATAGCAGGTTTTCAGAAAGACACAAAGTGAGACAGACAGACAGAGACAAAGACAGAGAGCAAGAGAGAGATAGAGAGATAGATAGAGAAAGACGAAGAGAGGCAGAGAGAGAGAGAGAGAGAGAGAGAGAGAGAGAGAGAGAGAGAGAGAGAGAGAGAGAGAGAGAGAGAGAGAGAGGTGTCAGTACGACGATAAAAATGGGTCTTGAAATTCTAATTTTCGGGTTTCTTTGTAACCAGTTAGCAGTGTTTAATCTAGTCCCCCTCCTCTGGGGGGGGGAATTGAGGTTTCTGGGGGGGGAAATTTTTTTGAGCGTCCGAAGGACGCTCGTGATGCACGTAGCACCGAAACTGGGAGGCGAAGGGGTATGGGGAGGGGCTGCGCCCCCTCCATCAAAAACTTTTTGAATTTCCACATTGCAATGGCAGCATTTTAAGGGGTCATCTTAACAAATTAGCTGTACTTTTTCAGTGACCCATTAGAAACTTTTTGAATTTTCCCATTGCAATGGCAGCATTTTAAGGTGTCGTCTTAACAAAATAGCTGTACTTTTTCAGTGACCCATTAGAAACTTTTTTGAATTCTCACATTGCAATGGCAGCATTTTAAGGTGTCGTCTTAACAAAATAGCTGTACTTTTTCAGTTGCACATTAGAAACTTTTTGGATTGCCACATTGCAATGGCAACATTTTAAGGGGTAATCTTGACAAAATAGCTGTACTTTTTCAGTGATCCATTAGAAACTTTTTGAATTTCCACATTGCAATGGCTGAATTTTACAGGTATTAAATATCGTCATTGAAATCATGTAATAATAAATAATATCACGGTATATTATAAACTTTTTGAATTTCCACATTGCAATGGCAGCATTTTAAGGGGTCATCTTAACAAAATAGCTGTACTTTTTCAGTGACCCGTTAGAAACTTTTCGAATTTCCACATTGCAATGGCAGCATTTTAAGGTGTCTTCTTAACAAAATAGCTGTACTTTTTCAGTGACCCATTAAAAACTTTCTGAATGTTCACATTGCAATGGCAGCATTTTAAGGTGTCATCTTAACACAATAGCTGTACTTCTTCAGTGACCTATTAGAAACTTTTTGAATTTCCACATTGCAATGGCTGAATTTTACAGGTATTAAATATTGTCATTGAAATCATGTAATAATAAATAATATCACGGTATATTATAACACTTCATGTAAAACAATGATGAAAACAGTAACTAAAAAAAATATCATTTTGCCAAATTTTTCTGGGGGGGGAATGTCAATCCTGGGGGGGGAAATTTCCCCCCCCAGAGACGTCTAGATTAAACACTGACCAGTTAGTTCGACATACTCACTCCTTCAGCTGCATGCATGGGCGGAGTTTATCAGGGGCTAGGGAGGGCTAACTTGCTAAGACCCCCAAGAAGACCCAGATTCATTTTCTACCGTGTAAATAGTTTATTTTCTCGGGCTTAGCCCCCCAAGAAGACTTTAGTCCCTCCAAGAACGGTAACCAAACTCCGCCCATGGCTGTATGCGTGACAATGAATTGCGTATGGCTATGGCCATGACGCTATATGTATGTGATAGGCCTATCTTCACTAACCGACAACAGCTTGGACGAATCCATTGAGAGAGGCGCACCATCCAACAGCCGCCGTCGTTGCCTCAAAATGTTCCACAAGATACGGATACATAACTCCCAATGCGGTGAAGTCAAGACACGCAATGAAGTTAGTAAGAAAAACGCAGACCACCACGCCCCAGTCAGACAGACTTTCTTTCGTTTGAACGCTTACTTTTCTGGCCTCTTCCTGTTGCGGTGGCAATGCGCCCAGCTGTGAATCGCAGTGGCCATTTTCTGGAGAACTATTCTGTTTATCCATCGTTACACGTCCACTTTCAAGCTGTCGCTCAACTTCAGGTTTCGTGTCCTCAAACCTCGAAGTTAGAAGCTTCTCAGACATGAATCTTTTAAATTTCCGAATCGGTTATCACGGCCGAGTTTTGTAAATCGTGTTTATCAAATCACGATTATAGCTTACTATCAAATTAATCGGCCTATATGCATAAATAGGCCTATGCCTGTTGTTAGAGCCATAGATGGAATTCTCACCGATAGTATTAAGCATTCATCGCACATTTCGACGTCTGCAAGCAATGTTCCCGTCGCTATTAATCCCCTTCTGTTGCAGTAATATTTTAGATGTAGCAGCATCACTATACCGGCAGCCTCAATATGTTCTACTTTTTGACCTGCGTCCAATCTCAGTTGCGTTAAAACGAATTGGCTGCAACTTGCAAGGCCGTAGTTCTAGCAAAAAATCAGACGCCATAATATGCGCGTAGGCATAATCAGGCTGCTTGTACTTTGATCTAGCGCTGACCTTGGATCCCAACTCACGGGTATAATAAAACAGTAGTTCAAATAACATATAGCGCACTTGGAATCGTGACTTGCGTTTGCATATCGCTTGTAGGTCTACATGTAAATAGCGCTATAACACACACACATATATATATACACCGTGAGGCATAAAAAACAAAGCCCCTAGAAAAATTGTTATAATTTTGACAATATTCAAGCAATGTCAATGAAATTCAGGAATATTATAGCTAAATAGCAGTCAATGCAAAAAGATTACCAGTTTGTACTCAAACTGTCCGCCTTTAGCTTCTACGCATGCGCGAAGTCGCTTGCGCCATTCACGCACAGCCTAGTCAATAAATTCGCTGTTCAAGCAAGATCGTTCCATGCTTTCACGATTCGCTTACGGAGATCTTCAACATCACGGACCTTTGTTTTGTATACCATTTCCTGCATGCATTCACATACTTTATAACCGACGGGATTCAGATCTGGGCTGTTAGGGGCCCTAGTGTAGGAATTATGAAGCCAGGAGTTTCATTCGTCAGAAGTGCAACCGTTTCTCGAGCTCTGCCCGGTAGAGTACACCTTGCTGGAAAATGTAAAATTCAGAGTTCTCGAATTTCAGGTAGAAGGCCTTCCATGAGTAAAACATCTCTGTAGTGTTGGCCGTTGATTTTTACCCCCGGTTTAACAAAGTGAATTGTCGCGCGCCCCAGAGAAGAAACACCGCCTGGCTCCATCAGGGATTTGCTAAACGTCGAACTTGTGCGTAAAAGGCGGTCGGCTGCAATATCTCTCTTTCCAGCAACATGGCCCCTAACAGCCTAGATCTGAATCCCGTCGATTATAAAGTATGGGGATGCATGCAGGAAATGGTGTAGCCTACAAAACAAAGGTCCGTGATGTTGAAGATCTTCGTAAGCGAATCGTGCAAGCTTGGATCGATCTTGACCAGCGAATTATTGACTCGGCGGTGCGTGTATGGCGCAAGCGACTTCGCGCATGCGTAGAAGCTAAAGGCGGACTGTTTGAGTACAAACTGAAAATCTGTTTATATTGCCTGCTATTTAGCAATAAATTTCCTGAATTTCATTGACATTGATTGAATATTGTTAAAATTATAACAATTTTTCTAGGGGCTTTGTTTTTTATGCCTCACGGTGTATATACATAACAGATATATATATATATATATAATATATAATATAATTTTTATATTAAAAGCAATGCGGCTGTTACCAGAGGTTGCAATAGTTATTATATGTTATTGTTTTGGTTTATATTAATGATGATTAGTCATTAATATAAACCGGTAGAGTAATGGATAACACTCTGGCGTAGAGAGCGAGAGGTAGCGAGTTCGAGCCCCCGTTGGGCGGACATGCTTTATAGGTTGCTCTTAGCGTCAATTAGCCTATTGCAGGCAGTTAGTATAGGCCTAGTTAAGATTTGTGTATTCTGTGATCTGCGTTCTTGTGAATTTTGAGTGAGTGAGTGAGTGACTGATTGAGTGAGACAGACAGTCATAATGAGCCGCTCGATCCCCCCCCCAAGTCCGGACCAAGTCTCCGCCTATGCCCGCGTCAGCCTTTAGCCTAACCCCTTTCGACAGCATTTACCTGTTTTCTCTCGGCGTTTTAGTAAGCTATGTGTCCTATATTTTAATCAAAGTGTTTAGTAAGAGCTATAAACAGTTCTTGTTATCCTGCTACTAATCAAGTTTTTTTTATTGTTTTGTTCTGTTTTTCTTCTTTTTTCGTAGCGCCAAATCTATAGCCTATACTATAAGTCTGAGATCTGTATGTATGAATGTCCGCCCCAAGAACAATGCAGGTCTGTCGACGATGGACCCGATCAATATTATGTCGACTCAGAAGCTTTTGTTTTGTTCCGTCGCACCAGCCACACATTTCTAAAAAATAGGCTGGCGCCGCGCAGCAACTGACAACCAGACACTTTGCTCGAAACTGGCGCAGCCGGTGAGTAGTCACCGCTACAGAGGTCGTTCGAGTTAGAACGACACAGCCATGGTTCGCTTGGGACCGAAGCCAGAGATTTGTCACCCCGCTAGAGGACGCAGGTTTGTTTTTGATTGCGCACTAAATGGAATCATTCGCCAAGTGACGTTCTGCAGGGCTGTTTTTAAGGAATTTTTAGAACTGCACAACTTCTTCTTTTCCTTCCCATCCTCCATGGTAAATTACTTCCAATCGGTGGACAATGACCATTTTTTGCTACTTTTGGCTGTGCAGAAGGGCTTCTACAACTGCACAAATCCATTTAGAACTGCACATTTTGTGTATAACTGCACGTTAAAAAAGCCCTGACGTTCTGTTTCAAAAAGAGTACAGTGAGCAGAAGAGAGTACATTGGGGCAAAGGCTTTAGAGTGGACAGAAGAGAGCATAGAGAGCATAAGAGCACACGAGAGCACAGTGAATTTTTAAACAAATCTGCTTTTAATGATTGTTAGGAGCTGACGACCCTAAGTTAATTAACCTAATTTTGTCAAGACGATGGGTGTTTGCTGTTCAATATCGTTGCGTCAGGATAGAGTTGCTTAAACACTTAATCGTGAGCAGTATACGTATGATGTTTGTCTAAGCTTATAGTCTTTTCCTACCTATGTTCGCCCAATATGCAACTAGACCTATCTGAGAGCCCGGGAAATTTCAAATTTTCGCCTCTACCCTGCCCCTACCCGCTTCTGCGTGATTGTGTGTTCCCACCCAGTGCCAACTCCTGTGGGGGTACTCAGCGTTTCCCGGTAAAGTTAAATTTTTCGCCCAGCCAACCCTAAGGACCGTTTGGATCTTTTTGTTTCACCGTAATAGGATCGCTCTAGAGTCTAGACTGACATCGGGCATTGGATGCCGTGCGCCCCTCTGCTTGGAATGACCTTCCCCTTCTCTGCGGATAAAGCATAATTAATTGCTTTAATAGCAAATGCTAGGGTTAAGAACTTGATTTGAGTTTTGTGTTCATTAATTCATTTATTTCTATTTTGTGTCAGGCCAATAGTCGATTTGGCAGGATGTCAACTACGCAAATGTTTGCTTGGAGACCCGTTCATCTCTTTCTGCCTTCTGGCCCTCACAAACTAGGGCCGGGTCAGCCTGATCAGTCAGCATAACATACCCAAATCCCAACAAGTAGGCCCTACAGCAGTTTATAAGTAGGCCATTATGCTAAAACGTTAATCGCCTTCGTGTGGTTATTGTAAAGCTCTATGTAACTGAATATAATACAATACATACATGTACATCGGTCTACATGCGCATTCAAAACTACTAGAAGTTATATGAGCATGACATTAAAGTTAAATTGTTGCGGCACCATTAGAAGCTGGACGTGGACGAGCATATTATTTATAGACGCGGTAGAAGCTGGATAAGAGACGAAACCATAGTGGACCTATACGGTAACTGATGCAGAGTTACGATATCTTAAATCTAAAATCTGTAAGAGCGACCAAAATATTCATACATTCATTCATTCATTCATTTCGAGAATTTATATAGCGCCTCTTCAAGAAACCTACTCAGAGGCGCTCCCAGCCCAGCCACAGCTAAAAAAATAGGATTTGAGATACTTAAAAAATGCAGGGGAATTTAGCCTAGGCATAAGTCGCAAGGTTAGTGGGAGGCCATTAATGGATTCAGAAGTTGGATGAAGGATAGATTGATGTCATTGTAGAAGTAAAAGTAGAATGAGCGATTAAAAAATTACTAGAATAATTTATGTATAAAATAATTCTATTTCGCTGCAGATATTTGGATTTGGGTAAATGCTATCAGTCAGACCAATCCCGAATGGTGACAACGCACGGGCAACAGAAGTCGTCTGGAACAGCTTCCGACGTAACATTGAACTCACGACAGACTTTGAAAACGGGGAGTCAATTAGCAAAGCAGTTATAGAACTGAGCGCGCATAGGGCCTGCCATCTTGTTTATTTACATGTATATTCACACATGTAAATATGACTAAATAAATAGATTAGCCTTCAGATGTCCGTGTATTTAAGGCTTCATTATCCGAGAGTGGAATTTAAATGCCTTTGGAGACGGGCTTCTGGTGGCATCTAGCGACAAAAGTCAGAACGACCATGAGACTGGCAGACACGAATGCCATGCAACCGATGATGGCGAACGCTTTGTTGTAATCATGAGTCACGTCAAAAACCCAACCTGTACACATGAGCAAAATATCTGAACCAACGGATCAGCCACCGAAATGAGAATACAGCGTTCAGTGAAGGTTATTGTCGCATGCAGGCTAATAGGTGACTGAATTCAAGCATCATCTGGCGTTGAACTTTGACTTAATATCCACAAGAAAATAACAGCAAATGACACGCAGAACTACTGAATATGTCACCAACAACGAGATTATAAATAAAACAACGAATGCCAAACGATTACCGATAAACGCAGCAACAGTTTTACCCAATTCTTTTAACCCTTAGGTGGTTGCCACCCCAACATTTTCTGAATCGCGAACTTGTTTCATTCGGAATAAAATTTCGACATTTTAAGTACCGGTAGGCCTTTGTCCTAGCTGTAGGAGTCAAATTGCATGCATGTTGAGGTAAAAATCGTGGTGGTTTTGAAACGCGCGGAGCGTCAGGGCTTTCAATTCTTAATTCTCTTCTGGGACCAATAATTATTGAAAGGTAGGCTACTCCTCAGTTTGTCTTGCCATGGCGCCCTTTTGCGACTTCATGCAGTGTTGGAGGGAGGTAAATGGGCAACCTCTTCCTCAATTGCACAAATACAAAGGCGTCCGCGTTATAAGCACAAACATTAAAAACAACGCTAGACGCTCTACCTAGGCCTACCTATTATATCTTTCTTAATGGACTGCATGCGTTGCTCAAGTATTACTTACTTCTACATGTGTAGGACAAATTTCTACTCACCAATGAGAGGCGCCGCTGCGAGCTTTGCAAAACCTCCAGTGAACTGCAGCATTCCTAGGCTTTTCGCAAGAAGGGCCACGCCCATTAATTCTACTGCGACGATAGAAAACACTGTGGTCGTACAACCTTCAGAAAGAAAACATACCAATGAGTGCGCGAAGCAGAACTTTCTAAAACTCTGTTGCGTTGTTTCTGCATTTTGTTTCGCACAATAGCGCATGATATGTAACGGTGCTCGATCGAGATAAATGAATGAATGGATAGATGGATGGATGGATGGATGGATGAATGGTAGGTAGGTAGGTTGTTTGCTGGTTGAATAGCTAATTGAATGATTGATTGATTGATTGATTGATTGATTGATTGATTGATTAATAGACATTAGAGCGCGTCATCGCAATAACGTCAGCCACGACAGGGTGCTCTCTGTCTGTCTGTCTGTTTGTCTGTCTGTCTCACTCACTCACTCTCTACTGTTCGATTAACAGCTAGAAATACTGGGCGATCGAGCACCCTCATACATTCATGGTTATACTAAGAATCTGCTCGATCTAAAAAGTACAGAATATTAAATGGTCGGTTCATACCATGGTGAATCTTAATTAAAGAGAGGCGATGGTCTTTATCATTTTGTGGATGAATTAAATGAACTCCAGGCAATTGCAGACAACTTTAGGCCTAGACACAAGTAAATCAAAACGAGAGCAATATTAAGACGGACTTCAAAGATATTAGCATTTCTGCTTTCACTTCAGAGGTCCTGTTAGTAGGTTAGAATTACTTAAAAATAACAAGCAATGCACAAATCATACATAAGTCATTGTCGTATCTACATACATCTCCAAGGCTCTCAATTTCCATGGTCTTTAATATCATCGAGTCTAGTGTTCGTTTCTTAATGAATCTATCATAGTATCACAGTATCATATGTTCCTACCCATGTGAAGTCCAAAAAGTACAGCGGATGTCATTGTCCCATTGACTCCTGGATATATGAACATGGCGACGATCGACAGAAAGGCGAAGACCATTCCGGTGGCAAATATCAAGGACGACTTTACCTTTGGATGGTTAGCGATGAAGGAAACGGGCACCCTGGTTACCGCTGCCGTGCCACCGATTATAGCTGCTGCGATCGCTCCTTGGTCGCGGGTAAGACCAACGTTAACAGCCCTGTTGAGGGTGTGAGACCAGTAGCCGTTCACGCAGAACACGTGAAGAATGGAGGCAACTGCGTACGTGGAATATCTCGCATGACGAAAAATGGAAAAGTTGAAGGTCTCTTGGGCATATTTCAGAATCAGTTTGCAGGACATTTTCCAAGAATTAATTGTTTCAGAAGGATACTTGGACTGTTCAGTTAGATTCTTTGGAGTACGGAAGAACATGCAGAAGAGAATGCGTTGGACTTGAATGGCCCCGAGGAGGAGGAAGGCGCCACGCCAGCCATACGACACTAGGATGTAATTTGCGATGAATGATCCCGTCATGCTCCCGCAGCTGAAACCAATGGAACCGATTCCGCTGGCGAGTTTCCGGTTACGAGTGAACCTCTGGTGGATGATAATATCCGTCGATAAAATGGTCAGACCGGACCCTGATCCTAAACAGGACAGCACACTGTAACTGATTCGATGAAACAAAGAGATAAGAACTGACTGAAAAGAAAGAATGAATGTAGAAGGAGAAGAGTGGCCAAATCAAGATGGCGTCTTGGATTTTCTGCTCTGCTCTTAATAGTTATTAATATAAATTTTGCAGCTGTTTAAAATTTAAGCGAACATCAACACTGTCTGTCTGCCTTTATTAACGATGCTCTCAGGCAAAGCAGGAAACTCCGCCACTGGTTGCACTCTGCCAGTGCCAGTCCCAAGCATAGATAAAGGAGGAGGGCGTCACTAATGGTCTTTGTTACCACACAGTGACGTTAAACTGCAAACACCACTAAAGCAGGCAGTTGCCTGGAGCGTCAAATTCCAGGGGCACCATTTAAAAATGTGTTTAAACAGTTTTATGTTTTTAACCCCATAGCCTTTAGCCTACCTGAAAATGAATATTATCCAGGCTTGAGTGCAATGGTAAAAAATAAAATAAATTATAAGTGACTCAAAGCGTAAATGAGCGTAATTGTTCAGGCAGTCAGGGCCGGATTTACCTGTAAGCCAACTAAGCCCGTGCTTAGGGTCTCCGGAGTCTGGGGGGCCTCCAAAAGTGAACTAAAGAAAAAACTCAGTGGCTTTTAAATTATAACTTATAAATTATAAGCCACTGATTTTTTCTTTTGTTCACGATTGATAATAATCAATCATTTGATCTTACTTTTTAGTAGGAATTGATGCGGCTAATGCGTAAGATCGAACGCACTTGCTCTTAGTCTCAGTTCTTTAATAATTAAGTTGAGCGCTTGCGTCTCATCGATATTTCATCTGGTAAGAACCTGCGACAGCCGATACAATCGTTGTTTAATATAATGCGGAAAGTGAGATGAGGAAGAACACGTTTTTGAATGTTTCATCGATGGTAAAAGTGCATTTTAGCGTATTTAGTTATTCACCATTGCATGAGTTTCACGATTTTCACCGTTTCAGTGTTTATCAGATACAAGTCGGATTGACGAAAAATAATTCTTCCAAAATAGCAGTCGAATTCATAAAAATAATTTTTACTGAAATAGAAATGGGATTATTTAAAACAATTTCGCTGAAATCGAAGTTGGATTCGTAAAGTTAATAATAATTTCTAATTAAACAGAAGTGATATTGATGAAAAATAACTTCCAATCCAACTGGAGAAATGGTGAATATAAGGAAATACAGTTATCAAGATTTGTATCACATCATTGTCAGGGACGGCATCAAAAGCGCTTTTCCTAACCTTGAAGTGGTGCTTCGTATGTTTCTGAGTTTAATGGTAGGCCTAACAAATTGCACTGGCGAGCGATCGTTCTCGCAGCTCAAGCGCATAAAAAAGCGAACTTCTGTGGCGTCCGACCCTCGTCAGCAGACAACACTTGCGACGCTTCCCTCTTGCCGTCGTCCGCAAGCGCCTCTGCACGACCGGGTCGTTCCCTCTCGATGGCCCCTGCACCATCAAGAGTCTCTGGCTGCCCAGGACCCGAGAAACCCTCTATCTTACCAGGATTGCCTGGGTCTCCCGAGTCGCTGTCTGCGGCATGCGCGCGGTTATCACTTTCACTGACCGTCGAAGAAGCACCTGACGTCGAAGCCTGCGACCGGGTGTGCAACGCCGTATCGTCGGACCCGCTCTCTGCCGAGTCCGCGGTCGCCGAGTGGGCGACGTCCTGAGATGGAGGATGGCCGACTCCCAACACAGGGTCCGTTGTCCCACCGGCGGAGCGTCCTCGCCGTGTGCCACCCGTCGCGCCTGCGGTCTTCGTCTTCTGGCCCGTTTCGTCTTTACTCTTTCTCACCATGCTGCACTTGGCGGCCACTGAACCCTCGCCACCAACGGGGACTACTGAGCGCATTCCCTGTCCCGGCAAACAAAGTGACTGGAACCATGACCATTCCAACGGCCCGAGGCCCAGTATGCGCCACGACCTTGTGCCCATCTTTGGTACCAATGAATTTCACGGAGAGACGGCTCACGCTGCCCACACACCGCCGGGCAGAGTCTAGCTGAAGCCCGGGGAGCGATAGAGACCGGCAGCGGCCGAAACTCCCAACTCCACCCACGTAGCCTGTCAACGGAACACGCGCCGCCTCCGTGTACAAGTTCCGCGGCGCGCTTCCCGAGTGCTCGCCTCACTCGTCCACCAGCCAACGGCAACAGCCACCTTCACCGAGACCTGTCTTCTCGGACGCTCGGAAGAGCGTCGTGGTGGGTTGCTGTTCTGTTCTCGCAAAATAGCGAAAAAAATAAAAGACCTGGCGGTCTTGGGGAACAGGTATCGGGTAGCCCCGTCTCCGAAGAGACTTATTAATTGTACTGTATTCTACTGGCGCCGTTCGCCCTTAACTCAACAGTTACGGACCTCAGGTAAAAAACCCTGACTACAACTTGGTCTTTACTCTGACATTGACTCTGTAATTTACTCTGAAATTTACTCTGCTTCCCGCGCTCCTAGTTTGCTGAGTCTACAAACTGTCCTCTACCCGAGGGGAGCAATAACTCTCTACTGTACCAATATATATTACCCGAAGAACTTGGTGGCCCTGCTTTACTAAATCGAACGTATATCACCGAATCTTCGGCTTCATGCGCACCCGTGGAGTCAACACTCTCCACTCCAGAAAACCCGTAACCTTCACGTTACGCTCAAAAGACTCTCAACGATCGCCAAGACGGCAAGATCGTGAATGCAACACGTAGCTTCCCTTGCAGGTAGGAGCCCAAGCCCTGCAGAATCACTAACACGTGTAGCCAAACGGTAACCGGATACTTCACCAGGGGATTTCACCCTATACAATGTAACACTTCCGCAGACCAGCGGAGCTGTGGCGTCTCCGGCCTGTTAACCCGTACCCCTGAAACAGAAGCTTGAACCCCGAGAGATCGATGACAGAGTGACGAACCCCGACAGATCACTACCTGAGCTCTCACAACCGCGTATATCAGGATCGCCCAATTATGTTCGAATGGCCAATGCCAATCCTGTAGAGACAGTCGAACACAACCGATTTAACTATGAACGAATTCACGAACACAGTACGTATGGAGTAGTCGGCAACTACTTCACGTTATAAGCAGCGCACCGTGTGGCAGGCTTTAGTCCACCGGCAACACTCTATACTTTGGCTTAAAAGCCTCCATCGGTCTTCCGTATACAATGACCGAAACCTAAATTTTAACGAAACCGGTTTCAGTTTCTTTTCTACTAAGCCAAATGGCTACCTAACGAGAGTCAGGGTTACTCCCGCTATGTACCGGAAAAATTATATTTTACTCGTATCTCTCTTGTGGCCTGTCCGCCACACTTCGCTCCACGATGCAACAGAATAAACTCGATCTGCTCATTGAGCTTGCTTTTCATTGAATGCAAACAACTACGCAAAAGTCCGTTTGATGACATTATCGCAGATTATGCGATGCAGAAATGCAGGAAAAGTTGATGTAAAACTTCATTGTGATTTTTAGTATGTTTACCATAAAAAATGGAATAGAACGAGTGTATCAATTACAAAATTTCAGCTCGTTATAAAGACTAGCAGTAGTTGATCAAACATGGATCACTGGCGCAATATGCATTATGAATATACTTAGATTTAGCAATATGCATTTTCTCTGTTTTTATCCTTTAATTGGGGCCTCATAATTGAAATTGCTTAGGGCCTCACTCCGTTCAAATCCGGCCCTGCAGGCAGTTCATCATTAGGTTGTGACGATAGGTTAACAATTGAGTGGGATCGGTCTGACGACTAGCCTACTATTATAATTTATTATACATTTCTGAAAGGTTCTCTTGTACACTGTAGAATATTCTCGAAAGTTTTTGAACGTGGCACAGCTGCTTCAAGTTTACTCAGCACTGAATTCCTATTGAATGTTAAAAAAGTAGCCGCATTTTAGAATATCAATCTCCTGTCATTAAGAGCTATAAGTTATTGGGAATCATGGTCATTTTCTGTACTTTTGAGGAGGCAGGAACGACTAGGAAATAATACTTAATAGCCGGGCACAAAACGAAAAAAATTTGTTACGCAATGTGATTGGTTTACCTGCTATGACCCCGTAGGTGAAGTAGATCATAGTTAGATTCGGTGCTAAGTAGCTGAGGGACACTCCTAGGGAAACCAGCAGACAACCAATGACACCGGGTAAGCGACATCCGTAAGACTTTATGGGATAACTTGCGAAGAGTGCTAAAACGACGGAAAAAGGAACAACAAGCAACAATCAACTGACTGAATATAATCTCCTTTAAAAATAGGAAACCGTGGTCTGAGGTTTAATGATGAGACTGGCTGCATGCAAACAGGCCTGCGTTTCGGCGCTGATCTAGGCTGTTTGCCCGAACACGAATTCCTCTGTGATAGGCCTGTGATAACTGTATTGGTCAGGTACTCAGGCAGAAGGATCAGTCGGTCTTTCACGTGACATAAACAAGGACGGGCATCAACACACGCCCTAATAAACTCTATCACATGTAGTGGTCTTAAGAAGCCTTTATCTCCTGCAAGAAGGATCCTGCAGTCGGTCTTGTCAGGCCCAACAAGCGATGTCCAAATTGTGTTACTTGATTCCCTGGGAATGCTGAGAATGGGTGGCCTGGTATCAAGGGCGGATTCAGAAATTTTCCAAGGGGGCCAACAATTTCGGTCTTGTTGTTGGGACAGGGGAAAAATTTCGTCTTCTTTGTTCGCCGAAAAATCTGATGACTTTTTTTAGTCATTCGTCCAATTTGCAGGAAAAAGATATCATTTTATCCGTCAAAATAGTTGCTGACCCTTTTTTAGCCGTCAGTCATCATAGTCGGGAGTAATGTTATCCTGCTTTTCTCTCCCGCTGCATTTATTTAATGGCTTGGTGAAACCAAATGGGGGGGGCACGTCCCATGCAAATTTTCAATGGTGCGGGGCCATGACCGGATTGGCCCCTCGATCCGCCCCTGCCTGGGATGCAACTTTCATTGACACTTTGGCAAAGTCATATACATATAGCTACTCTGAGCTGCCAGGCCGCGATTGCTGAAATAATTTAGACGTGTTTGATAGTCTTTTAAATAAGCGTATGCCTGTATTCAAACCAAAACACTTAAGTTCTTACATGCAGATGCAAATGAAAACTAGTAAGCTTACACTACAATTCTACCCCAGAAAGATTCCGCGTCCTGAGCCTTCGAAACTCAGGTTTATTTACGCACGCTGGACAAAACTTTGGCCTAAGTGGTTCATCGTTGTCCAAAATACCCGTATCCCTTATAGCTACGTAACGGGTGGTGTCACGACAACTGGTCTACAGACAACTCGTCTAACGACAATTGGTCCCCAGACAATTCGTCTAACGACAATTGGTCTACAGACAACTGGTCCAGCGCTTGAGAAATGGAAGCTGGATGAAAGTTTTTGCAAGTGAAATGGAGGTTGGATTAAAAAAAAACTCACGAGATATGAAATCTGGATGGTTATTTTACAGATGAAATAGAAGCTGGATTGACGAAAATAACGCATGAGAAATAAAAGCTGGATGAAGGTATTTCTAGATCTGAAATAGAAGCTGGATTTATGACAAAACGCTTTAGTAATGGATGCTGGATGACGGTATCTTTATATCTGAAATAGAAGCTGGATTGACAAAAATAACGAGCGAGAAATAGAAGGTATTTTTAGATCTGAACTAGAAGCTGGATGCGTGTTGAAATACATGAATGAAAATCATCAATCCAGCTTCCATTTAAGCTAGAAACCATTTGACTGTTTTTCCCATAAATCCAGCTTCTATTTCATCAATACGATTCGTCTGTAGACCAGTTGTCGTTAGACAAATTGTCAGAGGACCACTATCATCACTTGTCTTAGACGAGTTGTCTGTAGACCAATAATTATTGTCGTGGAACTGTAACGGGTTTATCGATAGGTTGTAATCATTTCACTATTATATTCACTCACCGATGACAGATTGAAAGAATCCGTGCAGAGAGGCGCACCATCCAACAGCCGCTGTTGTTGCCTCGAAATGCTCGACGAGGAACGGATAGAAAACCGCGAACCCAGTGAAATCAACTGCATAGATTAGGTTACTGAGAAAAACGCAGACGACAACGCCCCAGTCACCCAAACTTTCTTCAGTCTTTACGATTACTTTTCCAGCTTCCTGTGGCTGTGGCGAGGCGTACAACAGTGACGAAGATTCTCCGCAACTATTGTTCTGTTTGTCTGTCGTTGCATTTTCGCTTTCATGCTGCGGAAAAATAATTGCACGTGGTCCGTCTTCATAGCTTGAAGCAAGTGATTCCACAGGGTTAGCATGAGCTTTGATAGTTCCTATCTCAGTATACATCGTCCAAATTATAATGCGTATTTTAAGAAACCACGATTATACTTTGCCATCAAAACAACAAACGTATATATACATATAGCCTAGTAGGCTATACTATAGGACCATAAGCATAAGCCATAAAACGCATTCTCACCGGGAGTACGCCTAAAAGATATTCGCTACACGATCCAATAATTTTAGCCCATACCTTCAGCAAGTTTATACCATTCCACGCAGATTTCCATCTCTGTCAGTGATTTTTCAAAATCATCAGCATTATATTCAGGTCCGCAATTAATTCTAGCCCAACTGTTTGGCATGCGTCTGAACTCAAGTATTCACAAACTGATGAACTGCAGCTTGATATAGAAATACTGTAGTCCTACCATCACCTCATGAGCTCAGATGCACGCAGGCATAACAGACAGCAGCTTTGCGCTTTGATTTAGGACACTGGGTTGTGTATTATTACGTTAGACGTTGACCCTGGCCTTTGTCTGAAAGCTAAGTAAACGACAGTCCAAGTTACAGAGAGCGTAGTCTAGGTTACTTTGACTTTAGGACATAATGGCTTATATATTGCGCCCTGGAGGCACACACCATGGCGCTACGTCATTTATTTCAACGAGACGTCTGTTGTAGAGGCAGTGCTTAAGTGTAGAAAAGAAGTGCCTGGACGCTTTTTGCCTTTCGCTGCTGTGCGAGCCAAATAAGTGGCAGGATGGCGTTCAGATTTTAAAATGAGTGCCTGAACGCCGTCCATGACCGTCCTGGCACACTGTAAGCCATGTGTAGAGGTCGCCATTGCATGCTGTTTTGGTTAAATGCTACGCTGATTAAATGGGCAACTAATATTATTCAAATTTACAAAGGTGGGTTAAGAGCACGAACATTTTCAGTAGCCTATCTATTCTAGCCAAAAAAGAACGCTGAACGTATTGCGATGGAGGGCTTTCGAAATACATTGAATACTCTCTGGACTTGAACTGTCGTGTAGTCATCTTCCTAGTAGCTCCTTCGGCGCAATCCAGTGCCCATACCATTTCAGTTACATTATTTTGCGATCTACTTATTGACTTCAAATTGTATTTATTATATTTCGGTCTAACCGCGATTTTTATTGACTCTAGCAATTGTATGATCTTTGTCCCATCCCAAATTGCATGAGGCTCACGACATTCTTGAACAACAGTCAGCAGCTGACAGAGCTAGATGTGACAACCATTGCTGATGCCTTTCCTGATTTTTTCTTCTCAACCAGGGTCCGTGGCCTTGGTGCTACTCTGGACCAAGAGCTCACTTTTTCGACACACATTCATTCACTCAGCCGTGCCTGTTATTATCAACTGCGTCAACTACGCACTGTTGCTCGCTCGCTTACTCCTACTGTTGCTGCAAACCTTGTCCATTCTTTTGTTACCACCAGACTTGACTACTGCTTCTCTCTGTGCTGGCCTACATATTGCCCATCTGAGTTGCCTTGATCGCATCCTGTGCTCTGCAGTCCGCCTTATTGACCGCATACCGGTACCTAAATTCAGCCACATCTCCAGTTATATGCGTGACGTTCTCCGCTGGCTCCCTGTCAAGCAGCGAATTGAGTATGGGATCTCTACTCATGGGCGGAGTTTAACAGGGGCTTGGGGCTAAGGCCTACCCAAGAAGACCCAGAGTCATTTTTTGACCGTGTAAATAAAGGTCGTCAACTTTTTTGGCCGAGAAAATTTTTAGATTTCGCCGAGATTTGAGTCTGAGGACTAAAAAAGGTCAACTTTTTAGCCCTCCAAGAACGGAAACCAAACTCCTCCCATGTCTCTGCTCTAGTCTGGAGCTGCATGCGAGGTCTTGCTCCTGCTACCTTGGTGAACTCTGTAGCCCTACTCTTAATTCTCACCATTTCCGCTCCCTTCGTTCGACTGAACAAAGTCTGCTCTCAGTCCCTTTTGCTCGAACTTCCACTATGAAGAACCGTGCAGTTGATAATAACAGGCACGGCAGAACCGTGTTGTAAAACCCTGAACCTGGAATGGTCTTCCTCTGACCCACCGCTCTCTTTGAAAAAATCCTCCTCAGGCTTTCCTCTCTCATCTTAAGACAGTTTTATTTGGCCGCGCTGATGTTCGGAGCGCCTCTGAGAAGCCCTTGAAGAGGCGCTGTGCAAATGCATATAATGAATGAATGAACAGCGGCCACCTTTTCAGTTGATAATCAATCATATTCACACATATGAAATTTTAAGTACATGTATATTATGTATAAATAAATAGATGATTGCTTAAATATCGGATCAGCCTTCGGATGTCGGTGGCCTTGCGGTATCGTTATCAGAGAGAGGAGTTTCAATGTTTTTAGCAATGGACTTCCGGTGACATCTGGTGACAAAAGTCAGGACGACCATGAGACTGCCAGACACGAACGCCATGCAACCGACGATAGCGAACGCTTTGTTGTAATCACGAGTTTCGTCGTAAACCCAACCTACACATAGAGCGCTATTATAACCAAATGGTCAACTGCATATACGAAAACAAGGAATGGATAAATTTCTTACAAAGAAATAATAAATAAAAAAGTAAAACCTTGAATTTGCATCCTAAATAGAATGATTGCAGATTACGCGTAGACTTAACTAACAGCGTCACCAGCAACGAGATCATGTAGGACTATACGGGCAAAAAACGACTAACAAATTATTATATACATTTGCCTTTTCTAGAGCAAGGTTCCGGAACGGAGCAATTCAGAACATTACATTCCGAAAGGCCAAGCCTCAGCCTACTACTTTAAAACATATGGAAACTTAGAAATCAATTGGTATCCTATTGTAAGACATTCATATAAATTGAGGTGACTAAACGATGTTTAAATCAAACTTTTGATTAATTAAATTTCTAATAACCGAAAAGGCATCGTTATAACGCCGCCTATACAGGTAAGTTAAGAGGTCAAAAGATCCTTGTAATTGTGGGTCGTTTAATTGCCTGAAAATGACCCTACTTCGCCTTTCTTTGTTGCCAATGCATGTACAAACACGTCCCCATATTGAACATGAAACTATGGAACTCAAAATATAGAAGACTCTCTTTGCATCATCTGACTGAATACACAAATATTACACATCTTGCCTAGATAATAACGACATTCGTCAGATAAATTCTACTAACCAATGAGAGGCGCTGCTACGAGTTTTGCAAAACCTCCAGTGAACTGCAGCATTGCTAAGCTTTTCGGAAGAAGGGCCACGCCCATAAGGTCAACTGCGACGACAAAAAATGCTGTGCTTGTAGAACCTAAAAAAGGACATTTCAGTGAGGACACGATTCAGCACCATCCGAACGCTGTTGCTTTATTTCGGCATACTGCTGCGTACAACAGTACCTAGATATTAATAAGCTGAGTATCTGGTCAACCCGACACGTATATCTAGCAATGTGGTGTTCAGGGACTCAAAAAGAGATGGTGCTCATACCAGAGCGAATTCAGACGGTCACTGTTTTGTGTTGATGAATCTAAAAGAGTCTCAGATAAGTCATATTCATGCACAAATAAATTCGAATGAGTAATATTCAAATGAACTGCAACCATCCTTCTTAATAGAATTTAATAGTTATTATACTTATAATAAAAATAATTATAGTGCAAATTTGAAGTTTGTGACTGATTTCTTAATGAAATTCGCGAAAATAGATAAAATGGCGGATTAAGGCATGTTCAACATGTTCGGCCCCACACTTTAGGGGCCCACACATGCGGGAAACAATTTTTGCCGAATTTTTTTAGATTCTTAGCAAATTTCAAACAAGCGACTAAGAAATAAGGTCGTAAGCTGTTTTGGAGGGGAATAATCGGTATATTCTGCGAAATTTTCGACCAAACGACTAAAAAAAGTCATCAGAATTTTCGGCCGAAGATCCGCAAAAAATTCCGTGAACTTGGCATCACATTTCTTAAATGGGGCCCTGTGTTCCGGTAAAAATTCAGTAAGCCTAGTAAGGCATGCAGTCAAGTACGTAGGCACATAAATCTGCAAAAGTCTCAATCACCCCTCGAGATCAATTACATAATTATAGTGTTTCTCGTTTCTTACGTAAATGAATTTTAAACTGTAGCCTATCACATTCTTACCCAGATGAATTCCGAATAGTACAGCGGATGTCATTGTTCCGATGATTCCTGGATTGATGTAGACCGCAACGATGGACAGAAATGCAAGGAACATTCCGATGGCGTAAACAAGAGACGAGTTCACTTTAGGAAGGTGTGTACTGTGTAACGAAGGCAACGAGCAATCTTGATATCGCGGTCATGATGCTGATTAATGTCGCTGCCGCTACTCCCTGACCACGGCTGAGACCCACGTTGATTGCTCTGTTTACAGTGTGAGTCCAGTAACCGGTCAAGCAGAACATGCTTAGGAAATAAGCAATGGAATACACAGAATAACCCGCGTGGCGGAAAATGGAAAAGTTAAAGGATTCTTTGAGATATCTCAGAATCATCTGACTAGGTATTTCTCGTTGGCTGATTCCAGATGCAGGTTTTGAATGTGAGGTTAATGCATTTGGTGTTCGAAAGAACAGAGAGAGTGGAATGCGTTGGGCTTGAGTGGCTCCAAGGACGAGGAAGGTACCACGCCAGCCATATGTCTGGATGAGGTGATCCGCAAAGACGGATCCGACTATTCCCTCGCAGCCGAAGCCAAGAGAACCGATTCCGCTGGCCAGGTTCCGGTTACGAGTAATTCTCTGATGAATGATTATATACGACGGTAGATAAACAAGACCGGCACCTGTTCCTAAAAGCGAACAGAACTGTAACTGACCCTCGGACAATTGACGCAGATTTGATTGGTCGTAATCTTCTATGAACGACCTTGGCGATTAATAATTTATATTGAAGCTAGACAAACTACATAAAAGACCTTCGTAGAAATCTATCATAGCCGAATATTATTAAAGTTCTCATTCTTCTGATCAAATATATATCCACTGTGTTTTGCTTCAAAACATCTGTTCACCAGATTCTCAGTCTTTTCTCTTTTTCTCTCTTTTTCTATCTGTTTTTCTAGCTCTCACTCACTCTCTCCCTCTCTCTCACACACTCGAACACAAACACACAAACATCCGCTCACCGGCCACTCTCTCACGCACCCTCTCTCTTTTATCTCCGTTCTCTCTTTCTCTTTTCCCCACTCTTTCACGCTCTCTCTTCTTTTCTCTCTTCCTTTCTCTATTTCTCTGTTTCCATCTCCGTCTGTCTGTCTCTGTCTGTCTCTGTCTGTCTGTCTCTGTGTCTGTCTGTCTGTCTGTCTGTCTTTTTCTCTCTCTCTCTTTGCCGCGTCACTACGCCCTCTCAGATCCTCTAGCCGGCCTGACCTCTCCGTGTTTAAAGCTCAAATGCTATATTCGGAACTTTTGTCCGCACGAAGGTCCCTCTCTAACAATTGAAGTTTCCCGTTCTCTACTCTGTGCCATCCCTTTTGGTTAAATCTCCATGTCTTTTTCTAAAGTCTTCATTTTCCATCAGATACCTAGCAATTGTAGCACTAAGTCTTCTAAAAAGCTTAAGCTGTGAGAAGCGTTTCATAAACGGTACAAAACAATACATTATTACTGTTATGTTTACCTGCTATGACTCCAAAGGTAACGTATATCATTATAAGATTCGGTGCAAAGTAACTGAGGGAAAATCCTATGGAGAGCAACAGACATCCAACGACAGCGGTCAAACGACATCCGCAAGACTGTATCGGATAACTGGCGAACAGAGCTAAAGATGGAAACAGAATCAATAAGCAACAAAACGTGACTGAATTATATTTGCTTTCATCCTCGATCAAGATAGCCGTTCTTTTCCTTCCAGTGTCATTTCAATTATTGATCAGAAACATTTGCTCAATAAATCTGGTTTTGAAATTTTATTGCAAAATAACAAAATTCCAAAAATAGATCTATTGAGAATGAAATCCTTTCTCGCAGTGTAAGATTTCCACCTCAAGCCGAATCAAACAATCTAGAGCAGACATTAGAAAGGCAAAAACACGCAAAAAGCATGCAGACGAATAAAAGAAGTTAACAGATTGCTGAATAATAAGCTTAGCATGACATTATAGGCTCTGCCTATATGCCAAGGTAGAAATTTAGATATTTTTAATCTCTATTATTAACCAAGACAGAGGAAGCAGGACCGTTTTAAGAAGTTTTGGGACCCTAGGCACAAACCCTAATCCTAAACATATCCACGAGTCTAATCTACTCTAACTAAATCAAGGTTTCTGGGGACGGAGAACAAGTATTTTGTCGGTCGATTGGTGAGACGTGTTGCGCCGAGAGGGAAGGGATATGGGAAACGAATGCTATGGGAAAGGAATGCGTACCTCCAGTCAGAAATTTTTTAATTTTCACATTGCAATGACATCATTTTAAGCTGACATCTTAACAAAATTGCTCAACATTTGCAGTGCTGACATGAGTAGCCTAGTCTAAGACGTCAATGAATATTCTTGCAATTATAATAATTCCTTATTCAGTTTCCACATTGTAATGATACATGCAGCATCGTTAGCTGGGATCTAAGCAAAATTACAGATTAGCCTATTATTTCAGTGCTGATTAGGCCTACAAGAGTGGTCGAAAATTTCAAAAAATATAGGCTAATTATTATTACAATAATATATTTCTTTACGTATCAAATTCAACAACTCAATTCTGCTGCTTCTGGACCATTACAGTATAACCTGATGAATAACTGCAGACAGATGTATAATTATATAAGACCTACTTTCTTGCACTGGAATTGGCTTATTCCCGTTGCTCAAAAAGGGCTTGCATTGTTGACCAGGATAGGCCTAGAGTTCTCGGAATTGTTACAAATGTTACACAAACCAAGAAAGAACCGCCAAAATCTGGAAGCCATGTAGTAATAATGCTGTTTTACTAAGTGTTCAATGTTACATTTGTTAATATAGTATAGAAGTACCTAGGCATATATACTGGCTGGCACGGCTAGAGCACAGCAATCTTTGTATTACAAGTGTAAAATAAATTTAAGTTTAACACACGTTGAAGTTTGTATAACACGTTGCTAATATGTTATGCAATGTAGTATTTTGGGTCGCCGCGGGGCCCCCTGCTGCTCGGGGCCCTAGGCACGTGCCTCGCGTTCCTCGGCCTTAAAACGGCTCTGAGAGGAAGCGTTTATGTGGCGCGCAAGATGTTTCATCCCGCAATAGGCTACGGATATGAAGAGACACACACACACACACACACACACACACACACACACACACACACACACACACACACACACACACACACACACACACAAAGACGGAGAGAGAGATGTAGACAGATAGACAGACGAACAGAGACTGAAACAGAGATACAGAGCACGATAGGATATAGAGGAAAGAAGACAACATATGAAAGCCGTTACCAGAAAATAATACTGGATGCGTTCCAATAATTCTACTGCTTTTTGTGGGAAATATGCATGCTATATACAAATGCGATCGTCGGTGTCCCTTTTTGGCTTACTCTTTAGTTGCATCACTGTGTATAGCAATGTGAATGCATGGTAGGTCTAGAACAACATTGTAACTAACCGACAAAAGATTCGAAGAAGGAGTTGACAGAAGAACACCATCCGACAGCGGCCGTCGTTGCCTCAAAATGTTCCACAAGATACGGATACAAAACTGCGAATGCGGAGGATTCAAGCGACGAAATGAAGTTACTGAGAAAAACGCAGACCACTAGGCCCCAGTCAGCCAGGCTTTCATTCGTGTGAACGTTTACCGGTACATGTTCAGCTTCTTTCTGTTGCGGTGGCAATGCGTTCAAACGTGATTTGCAATGACTGTTTTCTGGAGAACTGTTCTGTTTATCCAACGTGACATGTCCATTTTCAGGCTGCTGCCCAACTTCAAGATTCGTGTCTTCAAATCTCGAAATAACAAATGCACAGACATTAATTTTTTAAATTCAGAATCAGTTTTCACGGCCCATTTCTGGAATGCGTGTTATCAATACACGATTGTAGCTTGCTATCAAGTGAATGTGGGCTAATAATATATTATGCATAAATATTCCTACAATGTGAACCTTGAAAAGAAACCTCACCCAGAGTCGGAAACATTCATAGAACCGTACATTTCAACGGATGTAAGCAATGTTCCAATAGATACAGTAATTTCATAGATGTTTCAGCATCATATACTGGCCCTCGATGAATTCTACTGTGTGGTCTGCGTCCAAACTCAATTATGTTGAAAAGAATTAACTGCAACTCGCAAGACTGTAGTCCTAAAAATCAGACGCCATATGCGAGTATGCACAACAGACATCTTTGTACTCTGATCTAGCACAAAGGTCTAAACCACTGAGTTCAACGTTGACCTTGGATCTATCTCATCTGGTGGGTAATGAAACGTTAGTTGAAGTAGCAGATTGCGCCCTTGCAAATCATTCCTCCACTCCTCCATTGCTCTCTTCCATCATTCTTCTCTTCCTCCCATCCAATTACGTTAACCCTCTTTTCTTTCATTTCACTAAACCTCCCTACAAACCTACCATCACTCTGCCTCTCCTCTCTGACTCTCTTCCTTCATCATCTCACCGTCCTTTCCTACATTCATCCATTCCGCTCTTTCCCACTTCTCCCTTCCTGCATTCATTCGCTCTTCTCTTCCTTCCTTCCTCTCTTCCTACCTTCCTTTCTTATGTCATTCTTACTTTCCTGTCCTCCACATGGGTGTGTCCATTTTTTATTAGAGGGCGTACACTTGACACTACTACTACCATGACTGCTATAGTTGTTGTTGTTGTTGTTGTTGTTGTTGTTTGTGATGATGGTGATGATCATGATGATGGTCATGATCATGATGATGATCATCATGATCATCATGATCATCATGATCACCACCACCACCACCATCATCATCATCACCATCATCATCATCATCATCATCATCATCATCATCACCATCATCATCATCATCATCATCATCATCATCATCGTCATCATCATCACCATCACCATCATCATCATCATCATCGTCATCATCATCATCATCATCATCATCATCATCACCACCACCACCACCACCACCATCATCATCATCATAATCATCATCATTATCATCATCATAAATTCTCTGGAGTTGTGAGCAGCGAATAAAGTCTTCTATCTGTAAATTCATAGTCTGCTCCAATCAGAGGCGATCCAAGTGCGAAGGACCAGGAGTAATAAGAAAGTGGTTTTGGGACAGCGGAAGATGAACTTAGTAAGTTTAGGATCTCGTGACATCTAAAGATCTGATCCGTTGTTACACCATAGACTTCATGCTTCTTCTTCTTGACGTTCTCTGCCCTTAGGCAGGTTCGTATGTCCAATGACGCCACTCTTCTCTGTTCTGTGCCTTTCTTTTAAGTTCACTGTATCCATGCATCCTCTGTCAGCATCCAGTCCAGCAACATTGTTCTTGGTCTACCCCGCATCTTTTCCCCTCCATTCTTCCCTCAATGATGTCTCTTAGCAGGGTGTCGCTCCTTAAGATGTGTCCTATCCATTTCTTCTGCCGTCCACGTATAGTTCCCATCAGTGATCTCCTTTCTCCCACCAACTGCAAGATTTCCTCGTTTGTTGACTTCATGCATCGGTGCTTAAAATGCTTTTCTTAGACCTACTCCAACCGATCACTCTGGCCTTGATTAGCTAAATTTCGCGATTCTGATTAGCTTAAACCTTCCGCTCATTTCAACGGTACACCTAATGGACTGCTCTAATACCTTGTACCTACTTATTGCATCCATTGCCAAGCTCCAATTCGCTTGAAAATTCTCTAAGAAATATTTCGAATCGCTTGAGTTGAGATTGCTTCATCGCGACAATGTGTATACTCCTTTCAATATTATTCACCTATGTAGATTTTAATGTCAGGACGTTTCTTCAATTGTTTCTGCTTATTCTTTTATTCCTGCTCCGCTCCCTCTTCTTCTTCTAGCGTATTTGGTTCGTGTCAAACCAGTTGATTGTTACCATCGTGGATAATGCTATGAAAAACCAACCTTTGGCTCGACATCAAAACGCTTTTCGAACGCATCGGTCTTGTAGGCCCACGTGCAAGATACAGCCTATGCACTGCGCTATAGTAACAGCAACTTCAGTGTAACAACACTTACATATCAAAGGTGATTAGTGTCGCCCTGCTCCCTCGTTATCCAGGATTGGGACTGGCACTGTCAGAGTTTGAACAGTGGCGGAGTTAACAACGGCACTTCAGCTGCACGAAGGCTTTTAAACGTTACATGACATTGGACAACATGGCTAGCAACACTGGACTATGACGCCCTTGGCATTACTTGACTTTTCGCATACTGCATAAACGGCGTTTGTTAGGACGTCAGTTATCGTTTGGCATTCATGGCAATGCAGGATCAGAGAATCATCTCTACTTGGGAAATGATATAATAAGCTTATATATATTACATATATATAACGTGGCGACCCGACAAAAGCGCGCAGTAACAAAATGCCCAGGACAAATAGCGCGCAACAAGAATAAATCGAGAAAACATTATTATTAGAATGAACATTTGATTTTACTGACCTTAACTTGTAGTTACGAACAACAAATCATAGGAGCTAAGCTTATACAACATTATTTAGTTGCCGTATTTATACTGAGAACTGTCGTGAATGTTCCAGAAATTCGTTAGTGCTATAAGTAGCCTAGCCTAAAAATGTAGACAAGCAGACGAAGACAAATGACTTATAAGACTATAGAAATAAACTATAATCTAATAAAACTAGGCTAGAAATTGTCGTTTAATTTCGTAAAGTTGATAAACTAAGCGAGTCTACGTCAGACGTTGGGCCGAATAGTATATGCGAAAAGACAGATTTAGTACAGAGTGTATGAAACATTCTACGGCAAGAAAATACCGAAGGGTAGAATTAGTTTGCAAGAATTTCGACAGCTCTGCAGTTAGACGTTAATTGGACAACATTTCTGTTTAATTCACATGTTCCTGGTTTATATTGTATTAAACTCTCCAATCATCTATGCTTAGGCTGTAGGCGTTACGTTATTTATCATTATTAATCAGCATCAGATACATGTCGGGTTAGTTGCGCGCTTTTGTCAGCGCGCTTTTGTCTGTGCCCTTTTGTCGGGTGATTTTTGTTGCGCGCATTTGTCTGCGCGCTTTTGCCTGCGCGCTTTTCTCTGCACGATTTTGTCCTGCGCGTTTTTTACGGCGCCATGTATTGTATAATTTATAGCGAATCACCGGATACTAGCGGATACTGTATAGGCCTACAGCATACACCAATGTAAATAAGCTATCATAAAAATAATGAGGCAATGACAAATGATGAACGGTGTTAAGAGCATGAATATTCGCCGTATATATTCTGGCCCACAAAATGCTCTACCTAATGCGATCGAGGGCCTTCAAAAATACATTAAATACTCTTTGTTTAGTCATCTTCTTGGCAGCTACGGTACTTCAGCACTATTCGGTGCCGGTCCGGTACCATGTCAATTACATTATTTTGCGCTGTGCTTATTGACTTCAAATTGCAACTATAGTCTATATTTCGGTCTAACCACGATTTTATTCGACTCGAGCAGTTGTAAGATCTCTGTCCCGTCCCCAGTTGAATGAAGCTCACGACATTCTTGAGTAACAGAGGCCACTTTGCGAGTGTTTACATCCATTCATTTCCACAAATTTTATGCACAAATAAATAGACGATTGCTCAAATATTATCGGATAAGCCTTCGGTAGTCGGTGGCTTTGCGATATCGTTATCAGAGAGAGGAGTTTCAATGTTTTTGGCGACGGACGTTCGGTGACATCTGGTGACAAAAGTGAGGACGACCATGAGACTACCAGACACGAATGCCATGCAACCGACGATGGCGAACGCTTTGTTGTAATCACGAGTCTCGTCGTAGATCCAACCTATCATAAACAGAGCACAATAATTAAAATGGCCAATAGCCGAGATCGGCCCAGTTGTCTGGAATGGGTTCCCACAGGAGCTACGTCTACTTCTTGGGGTTATTACTGAACATTTTTTTGATTAAACTCAAACTGTCCTTTTTGCCGCGCTAGAGTCGGGAGCGCTTCTAAGTAGTCCCCTTGAAGAAGCGCTATATAAATTCTTGAATGAATGAATGAATGAATGAATGAATGAATGAATGAATAGGTAATACAATGATTTTACCAGAAAAAGGTTCCGGAACAATCGGAACAATTTCGAAGAGCTTAATCCTCCTCCTTTAAAACACATGGAGACTTACAAATAAAAATAATTATATCCTATTACGAAACATTCATTCAAATTGAAGAGATTAAACAATTTTAAAATTAAACTTTTAGTTAATTACTTTTTTTAAATAGGCTACCTGAAAAGGTCACCAGAAAATGCTAAAAGAAAGAAGCCTTGCAATAATAATATTGTGAGTCGTTTTATTACTCTGCTAAGAATTAGGGCCTCCTCTTAATCTGTGTTGCTACAAACACGTCCACGTCTATTGAACTTAAAACTACGGAAATATCATCAACTTTCTGAATAAACATCTTGCATAGATCATAATATTATGGACATTCGTCAGATAAATTCTACTAACCAACGAGAGGCGCCGCTACGAGTCTTGCAAAACCTCCAGTGAACTGCAGCATTGCTAGGCTTCTCGGAAGAAGGGCGACGCCCATTAGGTCAACTGCGACGACGGAAAACACTGTGGTCGGGCAACCTTTGGAAAGAAGACATTTAAATGAGAACACGAAACAGAACATTCCGGAATCTGTTGTGTTGCTTTCGCATAGGCCTACTGTTGCGTACAACGTTGTACGCAAGTAGCCTACATAGCTAGGAATAAGCCAAGCATCTGGTCAACCCGAAACGTAGGCCTATATCCAACAATCTTAATTGTCTTCAGCAACTTAAAAAGAGATGGGCTCATACCAGAGTGAGCTCAGGCAATCATTTTTATGCATTGATAAATTCCCAATAGTCTCAAATAATTCAGTCATATTTGTAAGCAAATAAATTACAATGTGCAATATTCATATGAACTTCACAGAACCTCCTGGCCTTCCTTTCGAATGAAAGATTACTGTCTAATAGTGCTTATGGGCATACTTAGATATTGCAAGTCCCGTTCATGAAAGCGTCGGTAAGGCAGTTGTGTACATAGGTCCTACGTCGGATAACTCTGCGCAAGAGTATAAATTTCCCATCGAGATTAATTTAATATTGTATCTCATGCTCATACGTAGGCTAAGTCTAACTGATTTTTAAACAGCATCGTGTTCTTACCAAGATAAAGTCCGAACAGTGCAGCGGATGCCATTGTCCCAATAATTCCTGGATTGATGTACATCGCAACGATGGACAGAAATCCAAAGAGCATTCCGGTGGCGAAAACCAGAGACGAGTTCACTTTTGGAAGGTTTGCAATGAAGGAAACGAATACTCTGGTTACCGTGGACATGATGCTGATTAATGTCGCTGCAGCTACCCCCTGACCACGGCTGAGACCCACGTTGATTGCTCTGTTAACGGTGTGAGGCCAGTAACCAGACAAACCGAACATGTATAGAAAATAAACAATAAACAAAACAGCATATCTCGCGTGGCGGAAAATGGAAAAGTTAAAGGATTCTTTGAGATACCTCAGAATCCTCTGACTAGGTGGGTTGATTCCGGATGCCTGCTTTGAATGTGAGGTCAATGTCTCTGGTGTGCGGTAAAACAGAGAGAGTGGAATGCGTTGGGCTTGAATGGCTCCGAGTATGAGGAAGGCGCCTCGCCAGCCATACGACTGGATGAGGTGATTTGCAAAAACGGATCCGACTATTCCTCCGACGCCGTAGCCAAGAAAACCGATTCCGCTGGCCAGGTTCCGGTTACGAGTAAGTCTCTGATGAATTATTATGGCTGCCGATAGCAATGAGACACCGGATCCTATTCCTAAAAGCGAACAGAACTGCAACGAACTGTCCAGCAAAGAACCAACAAATTGATTAGCATTGCAGGGTGGGTCAAATAAATCCCTTGAAGATTTTGATAATATCGCGTCCAGAAGTGAGACATTTTAAATCCCATATTTGGCTACAGGTTTAAGGGTAATTCATATCTACGTGACTACGTACAACAGCCAACGATTATTCCACCCATTATTCCTGTGACGACCAGAACGGTATCTATGCGTGTCTTAGGCGTAACAATAAGACCTGATCTACGATTGACCACCCATGTAGAGAATGTCCTTGCAACGCGCTCATCATCTTTTTACGCTCTGGGCATGCTCAAACCAAAAGAGCTTCCACCTAAGAAGTTTGTCAACTGGTGTTGGACACATTGAACAAAAGCTATAAGTCACTCTCATGTCCATTAAATTGTGTTAAAAAAATTTTTTAGATGTGAGTTTATGGCATCGTTTTTGTTACTTTGGTTGCGTCATTTTTCCGATCGTCAAAACAAGTGGGTTGACTCACTAAATGTGATATAGCCTTTGTTCTATTATAAATATTTTTTATGAAATGTGACTGGTGTAGGCCTACTTAGATATAGGCTAATTAGCCTTTGAGTCTCTAAAACAAGATTTAAACATTCATAATTCTGGCCAAGATGTTGGCAAACAACCTCACGGCGGGGTCTTTTTGGTCACTCTGTAGAAAGAATGAAAAAATAAAGCTCACGTGGCTAACCCAAGCGGCGTCACTGTTAGGAAAATTCAGGACCCAGTCATTTCCTTGGAAATTAACCTCTTCGGCACCCCGTCAAAAGGGCGCAGGACAAAAGGGCGCCGACATAAGGGCGGCGCTCTTAAAAGAAATAGCATCGATGAAGAGTCGGCCTAGAGGTGAAATTACTCATATTATGAGTAAATAAGCAGTTCAACGACGACGCGACAAAGATCAATTACTACTTAACTATTTCGCACAAGATGTTAAAATTGTTGATACCCAACATGCACACATTGCACAGGACCTAGAAGAGGTGCTAAAATAAACAAATTAAGTGCAGAAAGTGGTAACATGAGAGGTTGGAAAGTTCGTTATCACGTGGCATGACCTTAATATACCTCTTCTATTCGGAGTTCCACCGCCGAATCGCCATCGCCTACCTTCTCTACCACCGAGAATCGGCTTCCTACGCTCCAGGAGATTACGAGTGAGGAGCTGCGTCGACTCATCCTCTCCTCCGCCGCCAAAACGTGTGAGCTGGATCCTGTGCCAACATTCTTGGTTCAGGAACTGATCGACGATCTCCTCCCATTCCTTACCATCCTGTGCAACTCTTCGATCCGTGAGATGTGTCTTCCTGCCTCACAGAAACGCTCTGTTCTTCTACCTATTTTGAAGCGCGATGGTCTGGATCAAAGTGATCCTGCAAACTATCGCCCTATTGCAAACGTTACTTTCTTATCTAAAATACTGGAACGCATTGTGGCCAACCAGCTGATTGTCTATTTGGATATGAATGACTTGATGCCGTCGCAGCAGTCGGGTTTCCGTCGAAATCATTCAACGGAGACTCTCCCGCTTCGACTTTTGTCTGACTTCTATGGCGCAGTTGACCGTGGTCAAGTCACTCTCCTCGCTCTCTTTGACGTGAGCTCTGCCTTTGACTCTGTAGACCACTCAATTCTCCTGCAGCGCCTCTCCACTTCTTTCGGCTTAGTGGACCAGCCTCTTGATTGGCTTAAATCCTTCCTATCTGACCGCTCAAACTGTGTAGTTCTTGGGTCGTCCAGATCTGCTTGGGTCCCTGCCCCTCTTGGGGTGCCCCAGGGTTCCGTCTTGGGTCCGCTGCTGTATCTTCTCTATACTGCTGATATTAATTTTGCTCCTTACTATCATCTCAAGGGCTTCTGCACCAGCTATTTGCTGATGATGTGCAGGCCTACATCCATACCTATTCGGCTGATGCGGTGGCCGCTGTCAGCCAGATGTGTAGGAAAATGGATGTCCTCTCTCTCTGGATGGCCTCCAATCGGCTACTCTTAAATCCATCCAAAACACAGTTTATTTGGTTGGGTGGCCGTAGGCAACTCCAGGGTATTGACCTCTCACAACTTGCTCTGCTCTTTCCTCATATCTCATTTTCCCTCACAGTTCGTGATCTGGGTCTCACCCTCGATTCTGAACTCACTCTGTCCCAGCATGTGAACTTGGTTGCTCGGAGTGCCTATTACCAGCTTCGTCAGCTTCGGGTGGTCTCCCGCTCTCTCTCTCACGACGCGGTCGTCGTCCTTGTTCACGCCTTTGTTACAAGTCGAATCGACAACTGTTGCTCCTTACTTGCTGGTCTTCCCATTGGGGTCCTGGGGCGACTTGATCGTGTATTGCGCTCCGCTGCTCGCCTTGTTGGGCGGCTTCCTAAATTTGCTCCTGTCTCTGCATATATGCGTGATGTGCTGCACTGGCTGCCAGTGTCCCAGCGGATCTCATACCGCATTGCTGCTGTGGTCTCACGCTGTGTCCTTGGCTGTGCTCCGTCATACTTGCGTGATCTCTGCTGTCCAGTCTCTGACGTTGCAGCGCGTCGTGTACTACGCTCTTCGGCTAGGGGTGAACTTCTGGTCCCGCGGGCTCGCTTAGTTATTAAGCAGCGCCGTGCTTTCTCGGTTGTGGGGCCTACTGTCTGGAATGACCTCCCGGTTGCGCTTCGCTCTTTACTTGTGGCCCATCCGGCTGGGTTCTACAAGTCTCTCAAGTCTTTTTTCTTTGCTCGTGGTTGGGCTGGGAGCGCCTCTGAGTAGTTTCTTGAAGGGGCGCTATATAAATGCTATGAATGAATGAATGAATGAATAAAAGCAAAGGAAGCAGGGCAGCTCTACTATTTGGAATCTTTAAAATGGAGGAGATCGCATCGCAGACGGGGAAGGCCATTGTACTTGTTGGCTGATAGGCCTACAGATATCGAAGTTGTTACTTTTCGTCAAAATTAATTCCTATTTTTAACTTTGCATCAAATTCCTAGTTTTAACAACTTTTCAACTTGTCATTAAATTGCTTGTTTTTTATATGTCAAATAATTTCTTACCTTCTACATCTCGCATTAAAGTCATATAGGGGTCTATGTAGTTGTGGATCACTTATCTTATTCAAATAATTTATTTCATCCGCGATATCTTTGACAATATTATTTCTTTTAAGAGCGCCGCTCTTCTGTCGGGCGCCCTTTTATCGGCGCCCTTTTGTCGGTGCCCTTTTGTCGTGCACTCTTTTGACGGGTCACCAACCCTCTTCATCTGTCTGACTGTTTCACTTCTAAACGAACGTCTGCATTTAGTTTTTTATGCATTAACGGTGCTATTGAAGCCGCCAGAACTATGTAGGCCTATATGAAAAGTCGCTTGTCTCACAAGTGCATTAATTGTGGTAGTAACCAATTCTTCTTATTATTATCTAGATGATGTTTGGTGGAAATTAATTAGATGTGCAGTGAAGAATTCCTTGTCTGCGGGTGGCGAATTCTTACAGGTTTGTTGTGGGCAATGAATCCACAAATCCAATCCGAAATTCTCTGCCTTCAGTTGGGGCAGAACCGATTGGCCAAAGTCTTTGACGAATGGCCATGGCGACTATTTTGTTTGAGACTAGGCAGACTACATAGATGTAATTCGTTTAAGTTCTTACATCCAGCGATCGTCTAACATTTAAGTTCTCCTGCTCATATGTCAAGACTATATAGTGTGTCTTGCACCAAACTGTCTGCCACTAAAGTCTCCGTCCTCTCTGCCACGTCACTCCTTCTTTTAGGTCATCTGAACGATTTGAACGAAGAGTTCTCCGTGTGTGGAGCACAACTACATCTAGATTATTTGCCCGAGAAGGTCCCTCCATACAATTGTACTTCTCTACGCTGTGCCATCCCTATTGCGGCATCGTCGTAGCTTTCCCTTACCCTGCAATCTTCCTTTTCCTTCGGGGTGCGTCGCACCGGAAACGCTTCTAAAAAGAGTAATGTTGTGTTCTAAGCGCTTTGTAAATGCCAAATACAATGCATTACAATAATGCCTACCTGATATGACTCCGTAGGTTAAGTATATCGTTATAAGATTCGGTGCAAAGTAGCTGAGAGATAATCCTATGGAAACCAGCAGGCTTCCAACGACAGCGGGTAAACGACATCCGAGAGACTGTATCGGATAACTGGCGAACGGAGCTACACAGATGGAAACAGAATCAGCAAGCATCAAGAAGACAGTGATTGAGTTGTGTCTGCTTTCATCCAGTGATATTTTACTTCAGCAAATAATTTTCGTTTTACTTCTATTTCAGTTCGGATGTACTCAATTTCAGTTCTATTTCAATTACAGTTCTTCAAAAAATTTCAGTTATACTTCAATTTCAGTTTTTACAATAATTTCAGTTCTCAATTCAGTTCTTGCATTTAAATAATTTCAGTTTTACTTCTTTATAGGCTTAGAACTTGCTTCAAGTTAAACAAAGTTCGAGCATTTTCATTATCGATATGCTTCTTAATTTTAAAGAACCTCCTATTTTCACAGACATTAGCGGACAGTTTATTTTCCCCGTGCATCTATTAGAAGTCTTCACCCAGAAAAAATTGTTTCTTCTATAAGTGTGAAAGGCCAGAGCTTCAACATCTTCTGCAAGTGGGTGTAGTGCTGCCGTAGACTTGCCTTCTTTCCCTCCAATAATAATAATGCGAAATTTTTACTACAAAAAAACAAGCAATTTGAACTCCAGCTTTAGTTTGTATAATTTCCTGAAAATTTTAATTGGCATTAGTTGCTGGATGGCACCAATCCGCTAACATGTTTGCAATAGCTAATCACATCCCCTTATCATATTACATTGAATTGGTCGACCACGTTACATTTCTTTTTTGCACATTTATGCAGCGGTTGTAGGCTACTTTATCCGTTGTGAAGCCACTGACTTGAATCAGTCACATGAAAGTTTCAGGCCAAACTTGAATATATTTATTAGCATTCTGTGTGCGCTTATTCACTGAAGAAGACAAATTAAATTGCTGAAAAATTTACCAGAAACATCTAGAAACGTCCGTTTTAGAGAACAAGCGTTGCATGGTTAGGCTAGGCCTATTTGTCTGTTTCGTTCCCCTAGGCCGATTTAAACAATCCAATGCATGATTTCTTTTCATTTAGCCCAGTGAGCAAGGTGCACGAAGTTATCAGGATTGAAATATTTGCACTCCGGTATTCAAAGTGATTTTTCACATAACAACATTCTTATCATGAAGTTGAATATTATTAACTTACAGAAAAGGTTCAAATACAAAAGACAATAATAAATTGCACACGGAAGCACGTGCTAAGCCAAAGATACCAAAGTTTTAGGAGTCAGAAAGTATGTGCGCCTTTTAGATGCGAACTCAGCTGCTTAGGAAAGGCTATGTGCTAAAATTTCAAATTTTGTCATAATTTCCGTTCTAAAATTATTTTTTTTATATAATTTTCGTTCACTGTGCTTAATTTCAGTTCTATTTCAGTTTTCGTTCTCAAAATAATTTCAGTTACAGTTAAAATTATACTGAACGGAAATAAATATTTTCAGTTCTAATTTTACTCATCGTTAATGAAAATATCACTGCTTTCATCCACGATCAAGCCAACCGTTCTTTTGATTGCAAGGTCATTTCAGTATGTAGTTCCTTTGTCATTAAAATTGGCTCGACAAATTGAGTAGGCTATATTTGAATTTAATTGTAAATAAGTTCCCGTGTCTCAAGCAGACAGTAAAGAATGCAGTAGGCAAGGAATAAACAAACAAGTGAGTAAAACAAGTACACAGAATAGCAAATCATAAGCATAGCAATAAAAAAAAATATATGCCGTACATAATACTATGATCATGAGGATAGTACTCGAGGGAAGAATGGGGGAAAATGAGGAGGAAAGAAACCAGCAGGACGACCAAGATAGATGATGGTGGACTGGTTGATGGACGGAGAAAATGACGAGGATATAAAGCAATCAAGAAAAGAGCAAAGAATAGACGAGAATGATGTTGATGAAATCTTGGACCTGGCTAAGAGAAGAACAATAAAAAAGATTATGATCATGTGTTAGGTTTTACCAACAGGGACCCATTGGTCATGGACCAAAGGTACGGTAGACTGTTTGGAGAGTTTGCGTCACTGTAGATTTCCATGTTTATTATTCAAGAGATGACAACATTGAAAGCTGTGACCAGTAATTATACGTGATAGCAGGTTTTCAGAAAGACACAAAGTGAGACAGACAGACAGAGACAAAGACAGAGAGCAAGATAGAGATGGAGAGATAGATAGAGAAAGACGAAGAGAGGCAGAGAGAGAAAGAGAGAGAGAGAGAGAGAGAAGAGAGAGAGAGAGAGAGAGAGAGAGAGAGAGAGAGAGAGAGAGAGAGAGAGAGAGAGAGAGAGAGAGAGAGAGAGAGAGAGAGAGAAGGTGTCAGTACGACGATAAAAATGGGTCTTGAAATTCTAATTTTCGGGTTTCTTTGTAACCAGTTAGTTCGACATAGTTACTCACTCCTTCAGCTGCATGCATGGGCGGAGTTTATCAGGGGCTAGGGAGGGCTAACTTGCTAAGACCCCCAAGAAGACCCAGATTCATTTTCTACCGTGTAAATAGTTTATTTTCTCGGGCCTAGCCCCCCAAGAAGACTTTAGTCCCTCCAAGAACGGTAACCAAACTCCGCCCATGGCTGTGTGCGTGACAGTGAATTGCGTATGGCTATGGCTATGCCGCTATGTGGATATCTTCACTAACCGACAACAGCTTGGACGAATCCATTGAGAGAGGTGCACCATCCAGCAGCCGCCGTCGTTGCCTCAAAATGTTCCACAAGATACGGATACATAACTCCCAATGCGGTGAAGTCAAGCGACGCCATGAAGTTAGTAAGAAAAACGCAGACCACCACGCCCCAGTCAGCCAGACTTTCCTTCGTTTGAACGCTTACTTTTCTGACTTCTTCCTGTTGCGGTGGCAATGCGTTCAACCGTGATTCGCAATGACTGTTCTCTGGAGAACTGTTCTGTTTATCCATCGTTACACATTCACTTTCAAGCTGCTGTCCAACTTCAGGTTTCCTGTCTTCAAACCTCGAAGTAAAAATATTCACAGACATGAATCTTTTAAAATTCCGAATCAGTTATCACGACCGAGTTGTTGAATTCGTGTTTATCAAATCACGATTAACCTATAATAGATCACTATCAAATTAATAGGCCTATATGCATAAATATACCTGTAAGTCCTTTCATCATCTCAGCGATATGCTGCGTGCACATGCGCAGTGGATCGGGTCGAGAGTTTCGCACAAACACCCTACATTTACTGATTCTATCAGATTCGTAAAACACACTGCACGCATGACTCCAAACCTTCTTTATTTTTACATTGATTAATTTTTAATCCACGATTCCGGCTAAATTTTCTTCAAAGAATCAACATTACAACACTTTACCTCATCTAAACCATTAATATTCTTCAGGTTTAATGCAACATCCTGTAGGATTGTAGTATTAGGTAACTGTGTTAGGCCTATAGAATTAAGTCACTGAGATGGTAATTTGTAAACCCGCTTATTGTGAGAGCAATAGATGGCATGCTCACCGATAGTATTAAGCATTCATCGCACATTTCGACGTCTCCAGGCAATGTTCCCGTCGCTATTAATCTCCTACTGTTTCAGTAATATTTTAGATGTAGCAGCATCACTATACCGGCAACCTCAATATATTCTACTTTTTGACCTGCGGCCAATCTCAGTTATGTTAAAACGAATAGGCTGCAACTTGCAAGGCCGTAGTTCCAGAAAAAAATCAGACGCCATATGCGCGTAGGCAGAATCAGGCAGCGTTGTACTTTGATCCAGCGCTGACCTTGGATCCCAACTCACGGGTAATAAAACAGTAGTTCAAATAACAAATAGCGCTCTTGGAATCGTGACTTGCGTTTGCATATCGCTGGTGGGTCTACATATATATATATATTATATATATATATATGGGCCTAGATAGCGCTATAACATATATATATATAATATTATATATATATAGGATTTTGATTTATATTAATGATGATTAATCATTAATATAAACCGGTAGAGTAATGGATAACGCGCTGGCGTAGAGAGCGAGAGGTAGCGAGTTCGAGCCCCCGTTGGGCGGATATGCTTTGTAGGCTGCCATTAGCGCCAATCATAGGCGCAACCACCCTATGGGACCCACGGGACGCGTTCCCCCAACTTTTGAGTGGTTCTCTAACTTTATTATTATGGTCATCAAATATGACCATATGCTATATACATTGGGTTTTGATATTAATTTTGGATAGCCTATATATATATATAATAAATCTATAAACTGAGACAACGCAATGTAAGGAGTGTGGTCAGAAGGTCCAGTCTATTCACCGTACTGTGCTTTTTTCTTTGGAGTATACAGTATTCGATTAGTTAGAGAGTTCGACTTGTAACGCAGAGTAGGTCTACGCAGGTTTGGACTTCATCTTAAGGCAGATGCTGTGCCTGTGAATGGATTGACCAAATCCTGCATTCTCAAAGAGAGATTCGCTTCACTATGTACGCAGAAATGCTATATAATATAGGCTATAGAGCAACAAAGATCTAATAAGAGACCAATCAGTGTACTCATTCTATTTTTGGAAGAGAGCAAGTTGTTCAGAAATCTTTGAGAGTATTTCTGCAAAACGAGGATTTAAATCCTGCTCTTAGTCGGACAATCCAGAACGCTAGCTGTTTGCTATTTTAGGCTATATTTTATATCATGCACCTCGTTGATCGCATCGAAGGACCAAAGTCTGATTTCTATATACAAAAGCAGATCGTCAAATGTAACTGGTATTAATTCAAACAAAATTAATATCAAGACACATAATTATGTGATGAATCAATGTAAAACACACGCGCAATGGGCAAAAATTATTTATTTTCGGATGATGCAAACCTAGAGTCATTTTCAGGACAATGGCAAACAGGCAACTTAACGACTTCAATACCAACACGAATACATCATCCATACAGTGTATCAGCAGTGTGCATCTCTGAAGCTGACAATTTTCTGTTAAGCTTAAAAAAAGGGGAAGGAAAGGTTTCCAGTTGCACAGATGTTCTGCTTTGCGCTTCGGCCAAAATTTTCTGCAATCCATTATCCATGACACTAATGACAAACGATCATGAAGCAAGTTACAAAGCAAGCTATAAAGTGCCAAACGAGTAGACCTGCATTTTCTTTACAAGTTAAATCGTACAGCCATACATAAAAGTAAGCCTAATCTACAGAAATAGCAGGTTCATCTTTAATTGTGTTTACCAGCAATGACTCCGTAGGTCACGTAGATCGTTGGTAGATTTGGGGCTAGGTAGGACAGGGACATTCCCATTGAAAACAGCAGACTACCTATGACACCAGGCAAACGACATCCGTATGACTTTATCGGATAACTGGCGAACAGAGCTGCAAATAGGCAAAATAATTATTAAGGAGGCAACAAGAACAATAATCGTCGGAAAATAGGGCTAATAGTAGGCCTATTTCATCCACTGGAACGAAACTTGAAATTTTCTTAGGACCAGGGCTGTTTTTAAGGAATTTTTGGAACTGCACAACCCCTTCTTTCCTTTCTTCTCCTCCTTGGTAAATTGCTTCCAATTGGAAGGCAACGACCCTTTTTGCTAGTTTCAACTGTACAAAAGTACTTCTACAACTACACAAATCCATTTAGAACTGCACCAGTGGCGTAGCAAGGTCTTGGGGGGCCCCTGTGCAGAGCTTAGGCGGTGGGCCCTTAAATGCTTGAAACCCCATTCGATTTCAAAACAACAAAGCTGTGCAAAACGCCTGGTTCCTTTACGAAATTTGCATATTTAGCACCAAAGTTAAATGAAAATAAACTAGCCACATTTTTCTTAAAAATTGCTTCATCTCCTGAAGTATTAATCAACAATCACCCAAAGACTCTACTTAAATTCTCCAAGCTGTTGCGTTTGTTGATTAAAAGAGCGGAAAAATGTAACAAATTTGGCATGTGTGAAATGACTCAATCAAGTCTACGGCTAACCTACTACGGGGGTCTAAATCCGAAATGCTAAAATGCTCGTTTGCGCGCCTTCTCTTGTGCAAAAATATCCACCACTTTTGAGGTGTCAAGCCTGAATCCATTAGTGATGAAACTGTTACCGTACACCCTCTGAAGTTCGAGGCCTACTCAGCTCAGTGTCAATGACTCAATATCCATATCAACCACCATCTCTGCAATAATCAAACCGGAATTCGATTATGCCCCATGTCTGATGTAGTCATCGGTGCAAGCTCGCTCTCCGCAGGCATCATACATGCAGATTTTTTTGCATTTTGGCGGTTTTCTTTACCAGTTCTAGGCGTTCTTCTTGTGCTTGTCGCTTAGCAGCGCCACTTAAATAAGATTTAGGCATAACTTGGGGGCAGAAAGAGTGCCGTACAAGAGTTAAAAAATATACAATTTTCAAGTAAATATAGGCTATGCAGTTATCTTTTATAAATTTCACATTTTACTACAAAGATAATAAATTTTAAACGCGTCTGCGTAGACCATGACACAATTATGTTTTTGCGTCAGTACAACTATACTTCCGGCCAAAGGCTGCAAAGAGTAAAGACAGGCTATTTGTAATAAGGTAGCCTAATCATGGATATTCCGGCTAAAAACCCAAAAATTTACTGGGTGTGTAGGCTACGCTTTAGAAGCAGGTTTGATTCTGAATATCCTTAAAGTAAAAAATTGACTCCGACCCCGGGGGGCCCCTGATAGCCGGGGGCCCTCGTGCACTGCACAGGTTGCACGCCCTATTGCTAAGCCACTGAACTGCACATTTTGTGTACAACTACACGTTAAAAAACCCTGCTTAGGCCACTCTCAACCGTTAAGTTAATTGGCACCTCGCTGCGTGGCATTACCTATTTTGAGGTTTCAGTCAACGACTCTGCGTTTTTGCAGAAATCTGTTCTGGTTGGCAGTGATGTGCCTCATGATCGCCTTTCGTATTGGATCTGGAACAGTAGCCATCGGGTGTTTTGCCCTGGAAATATCCCACTATCGTGTGCTATCGGCCTGCAAGCAGGAACAGATCACTCGTCAACCACATCCGACTCTCACCAGGTGGGGATAAAACCACCGGGGACTCTGCTTTTTTGACACCTTAGTATGGGGGTCCCGTAGCTCAGTGGTGAGAGCGCTGCATGGTCGTTAAACTGAGAGTCATCCGCGCGACCCGGGTTCAAGCCTCGCTCAGGGCATTAATTTATTAAAATTTCTGTTAGCTGCCGTTGGCGCTTTGCTGTTGTGTTGCTTGACTCGGGTTCTGCTAAAAATAGAGATAGCCCCTCCCACTTCTGGCTTGGCCGATCAGGAGTGATCCAGTACTTAGGCCCATTAGTGTTAAGTTACCGAACCCACTGCTGTAAAGCCGACCTGCGTGTCGTGCTATAGTGGACCGTATTTCGTATAACATGTACTTTTAAGCATTCTGCGGTGTGTCAGATTGAGTGATTAAATGAAGATTATTATTATTATTATAATTATTATTATTATTATTATTCTTATCCTACTTTAAAGTTGTCAGTTGCTGGCAAACCCTCCAGCTAAACTAATCATATACTTTAGATGCTCTTTCACGTGAGCTCCTTAGAGTAGGCTTCAAAATTCTCTTTAATTCTACAAATACAAGAAAAAGTAATATTTGATTTTGGTTAAGTTCACTAATGTAAGTTTGTTTTCATGATATTTTCATAATTGGTCTTTCCATCTTTAGGAATTTTATGATGAAAATCAGGCCTGTTATTACGTGTCTTTTACTTTTGCCCCATAAAATCCTCACCACATAAAATCACCAAAATATGGAAAACTAGGAATTATCATATGTGCGGGACACATCGCTCGCGATTAATTGATTTAATTCCTATCTATATCAATCAGTTTTGGTTCACAGCTCGCTGGAACGACAGAGGGAAACTTTAACTAGTTTTGCGTAAGTTATTATTTGTCTCTTCTGAAGCAATGTCCAAAGCATGCGCATGCGCGGCAGCGCAGGTTACAGTTTAACAAGCCGAGACGCCTACTGGCCTATGGGCTCTAGGTCGCATCACAGATGCATGCATGATAATGCTGTTCGTGCAGTCTATAGGGTAATTGAATGGCAGACAATTCCGGGTACAATGCTTATCGCTGGCGTGAATATCCCTTCATCATCATCATCATCATCATCATCATCATCATCATCATCATCATCATCATCATCTTCGTCATCATCATCATCGTCATCGTCATCGTCGTCGTCGTCGTCGTCGTCACCACCATCGTCGTCGTCGTCGCCCCGCCGCCGCCGCCACCACCACCATCGTCGTCGTCGTCGTAGCCGTCGTCGTCGTCATCATCATCATCATCATCATCATCATCATCGTCGTCGTCGTCCTCGTCGTATTTGTCGTTGTCGTCGCTGTCGTAATCGTCATCTTCGTCATCATCTTCACTATCATTGTCGTCATCGTCCTATCATTGTCATCATCGACATCACCAGCTTCATCTACATCTCTTTCATCAGCAGCAATATCATCTACATCATCATCATCATCATCATCATCATCATCATCATCATCATCATCATCGTCATCATCATCATCATCATCATCATCGTCAACATCGTCATCATCGTCATCATCATCATCATCATCATCGTCATCATCGTCATCATCATCATCATCGTCATCGCCATCGTCATCGCCATCGTCGTCGCCATCGTCGTCGTCGTCGTCATCGTCATCATCATCGTCATCTGCTTCTTCGTGAAATTCTTTATCTTCGTCACCACGAACGATAATCATCATCATCAGCACCATCATCGTCATCAATCATCATCACCTTCATCATAATCATAAGCAGCAGCAGCAGCAGTGTTATGTGCAAGGGTGCCATGGTTTGAAAACTCGTCATGTCAAAGGCATTGGAGTTGATCAGAACACATGATTTCAAAACTTACCAAAAACTCTTCGAAATTAAAATCAGTTATAATAGAGTCCAGTGAGATTGTGCAAACAGCCAAACCATCCACAAGTGTTTAACTCTGCACTGCATTTCTGCCTATTGGTCATCTCATTCCTGGGTTAGCCCCTTGTGGCTTTCAACTGGGTCTATGCTCCTCCTCCTCCTCCTTGTCTTCCTCCTCCTCCTACTTCTCTCCCACCTTATTCTCCCCCTCCTCCTCTTCCTCTTCCTCAACCTCCTAACATACGGGCATGCAGACATATAAACATATAGCCTAGACGTCTAAATAGTCTAAGATAGACACACATAATGACGGGCAAACGGAAAGACATTATTTTAGACGGACAGATAGACATGCATACGGACGATGAGAACAACAGACGGGTGGACGGACAAGCAGATAGCCAAACGCACATACATACGCAGGAATAAATGCACAAACATACTTGTTGCTAGGACTTACGCACAGTCGCAGAAGCAGACTGTCATCGATACAGGGAGAAAGACATTCAGATGTACAAAGCCACAAACCAATAGGCAGTGCAAGACATAATGACACTCTGATAATATTATACAGATCTCCTCTATCTTGGCTAACGGTGGATCAGCGCATTATCACAGTATGACGCTAATAGCGTTTAGGCGACCTCAGCTGATTGGCAGCACTGGACTTTTCGACCGGCCAAGACAGAGGAGAGGAGCACTGTTGTGGAAGGGCGGTTGGCGCTGATAGATCCCTCACAGAACTTCAGGCAGACACCTCTAACACCACGAAACTGGCAGCGTAGTCTATGCAATTTGCTCCCCCAGGAGGGCGGCTGTCGTAGTGTCGTAGGCTAATCACTTTGTAAAAATTCCGATGCTTGTAGTTCAGGGATACACAAACTGACGTTCCCATAAGCCTATATTTTAATACCATGTTACTTATTCGATGCATCATCCTATCTTGCATAATTCCAGTGCTGCAATCAAAATAATTTTATGACTTCCTTTAATGCTACGCACCACGGCATATTTATCCTGTTTATAAGAAACTTTATTATAATTATTTTATTATAAACTAGCTGGGGTTCCAGGCGTTGCCCGGGATATTTAGGATTCGACCCCTCCCGGCCATAGCCACACCACACCACGCCCCACCCCATCCCACTCCCATCCCACAACACCCCACCACACTCCGACATCCACCGGTACGCCACCCGTGAAATCCCCCACACCTCACCCCATCCCATCCCAAGCCCCCATCCCTCAACACCCCACCACACTCCGACCTTCACCGCCACCCATGAAATTTCCCCACCTCACTACTCACCCCCACCCCTCCACCCACCACCCACCGCTCGACCATTTTCTCAGCCCCCTCGACCCCACCTTAACCCCTCCACTCACCCAGTCCACCCCACCCAATCCCACCCCACCTGACTCCCAACTCCACCGGTACGCCACCCGTGAAATTAGGGTTTTCGTGAAAATTTCCCACATCTTCAATCCACCCCACCTCTACACCCCTCCCCACAACACTCCACCGCACTCCGGCCTCCACCGGTACGCCAGCCGTCAAATTTGGGTTTTCGGAAAAATCCCTCACCTCCACCCACCCCCATCCTCACCCCACTCACCACACCACATTCCGACCTCGACCGGTACACCACCCGTGAAATTTCGTATTTCGGGGAAAAATTCTTTCCCACCGGCCCCACGCCCCCCTGCCTCACCCTGCCCTTGCAGACCGAGGTGTGGGCTGAGTAGAAGCGAGGTGTCCCGCGTAAAAATCCGTCTTACTGTGAATGTGAAACTATGGGAAGGGAATGGAAATTTATAGCAAAAATTATAGTTTTCGCAACCCCCACCGTGGCTCCCATGGTGGTAGAGTTTCGCCAACCACTACACCAGGTGACTCTGATGGCCCTCTGTCTAGGTACAAAGTTTTATAGAAATTGCCGAAAAAAGTGAAATTTTGGGAGGTTTCGCACCCACCCTGCCCCCATGGTGGTAGAGAATCGCCAACATCTCGTTGGGGTGTCTCAAGCCGAGACCCGCATGGGTGGGGTGGAGGTGGGCGGGGTGGGCGTGAAGCGGGGGGATATTTTTTCTAAAACCGAAATTTCACGGGTGGCGTACCGGTCGAGGTCGGAGTGTGGTGTGGTGTGGCGGGGTGGCGGGTGGGGATGTGGGGAGAGGGTGAGTGGAACAGAGGGGTGGGAGTGGGGTGGGTGGGGGTGTGGGGGAAGGGGAGGTGGGGTGGGGTTTGGAAGGAGTTGTGTGGCGGTGGTGTGAGGTGAGGTCGGGTGGGTGGGGAGGGGTGGGGTCGGGTGGGTGGGGAGGGGTAGGGTGTGGGGGAGTGTGTGGGGAGGGGTGTGGTGTGGGGGTAGGGTAGAGGGTGGGGTTGTGGCAGGGAAGAGAGGTGGAGAAGGGTGTGGGGCATGGGGGATTGGGGGTGGGGGGATTGGGGGAGATTTTTTCCGAAAATCCAAATTTTGCTGGTGGCTTACCGGCGGAGGTCGGTGTGTGGTGGGGTGTTGTGGGGTGGGTGGGATGGGGTGGGGTGTTTTGAGGTTGTGGCCAGGAGCAGGTCGTATCCAAAATTTCCCGGGTATCCCAGCTGGTATGATTATTATTATTTCTTAATATTTATTTATTAATATAGTATAATTATGATGCTATCATATTACAATGAGTATACATGTAAATTACTGTATATTTTTGTACAAATACAATTTTTGCCCAGCTTAGAGCATAGATGACATCGCCTCCAGAAACATTTGGCATAATCATGATAATTTTTAATTTGTATTACATGAACTGTTATAATATACTGCGATATTATATACTATTTATGTGATCATAATGTGATTATTTACTATTACAATATACGATACAAATCTTACATTCTTGTTACAATGAGCATAACTAACTGAAAATATTTGTACAAATGCTATTTTTGAACAACTAAATTGCTTCTCTACTTGTTTTCAAATTTCAAACTGCCAAATTTCAAATGTTTTGGCCTTTGAACACATAGTAAAACAACATCATTACTGCAAGGCTTCCAAATTTTGGTATCTGTAGTTTATTAGTTCTCAATTTGTTGGTTTGTGAGTCATTTGTTATGAATTCCGCATTGTATCCTGGTCAGCAATTCAGGATCATCTTGGGAAACAGGGATGAGCTAAGCCAGTGTTGAAAAGTTAGCTTAAATAGTCTAATATTATTATACTCAGGCCTGTAGTCATTCATTATAGTAATCCAGCAACAGCAGAACTGAGTCTCTGAAAGAAAGTATTGGATGGACGGGTCCAAATTTGACGAGGGCCTATGACAACAGAGGTTGTTTACCTCGACAGAAATTTGTTTGACATAATTATTTATTACAGCACTTGAGAGAAATAATTTATTATTGTAATTAATATATATATATATATATATATATATATATATATATATATACTAGCCGTGGTACCCGGCGTTGCCCGGAAAATTTAGGATACGACCCGCTCCCGGCCACAACCTCCCCACCACATCCCACTCCACCCCACAACACCACACTCCGACCGCCACCGGTACGCCACCCGTGAAATTTTGGTTTTCGGAAAAATTACCCCCCGACTGCAACCCCAACCCCCACCCCATCCCATCCCAACCCACACTCCCCCACACCCACTCCCACCCTCCCCACCATCATCCAGCCCCATTCCACCCATCCCCCACCCGCCACCCCCGACCACACCACGTCACACTAAACACCGACCTCCACAGGTACGCCAGCCGTGAAATTTGTGTATTCGAAAAAATTCCTCCCACCACCATCCCCACCCTCCAGCCCACCGAATCCTACCCCACCCACCACACCACACTCCGACCTCGACCGGTACGCCACTCGTGAAATTTCTGTTTTCGGAAAAATTTCTTCCCAACCGCCCTTACGCCCCCACCTCAACCCATGCCCCACCCGGTCCCTGCAAACGCACCAAAAAAAGTAACAAAAACACGATTTTTTCTCATCTCAAATAATTGGTATAAATTAGCCTTGATATTGCCAGATGATCATTATTATTACTATTTAAAAAGAAACAGGGTACCAGCGTAGCCGCGCGTCACTGAGAAGTCACTTAGCAAGATGACAATCAAATTGGCAAATAAGGAATCTGTCAGATTAATCAACAGGTCCATCAAGAACTTTGCAACGAGACTCAACAGAAGTTTTGGCACTGCTGTTGGGCACATTGAACACGAGTTGTGAAGCACTACCAAGTTCACTTGACAACAGTTATTTGAGATGAGACTTATTAAAGTCGTGTTTTGGGTACTTTTTGATGTGTTTCGTTTTTGAATCGTCAAAAAACGGTGGGTGGTCTCACTAAAAGTAGCATAACTTTTGTTGTGTTTGAAATATTTTGATGAAATAAGACCACCATGTGCAGATATCATTTGTCTTTAAGCCTGCAAAATTTCATTTAGATATTTTACTTTTGGCCACGATGTTGGCAAAAAACCTAATTATTTTGCGTTTCATTTTTTAATCGTCAAAAAACGGTGGGTGACCTCACTAAAAGTGATGTAACTTTTGTTCTGTTTGAAATATCTTGGCCTTGATGTGTAAATATGAATTGCCTATAAGCCTGTAAAATTTCATTTGGAAATACTTACTTTTGGTCAAGATATTGGCGAAAACCTAGGGGGTATTTGTTTGGCGTACCCTGTAGATATGTATATTTAATATTATGTCGAAATTCTAAAACACTCTTTTTATCGGTATGGAAATAATTGAGCAATTTTTTTCTAAAAATGGCATCTTAAAAGGGTATCATTATCGTTACAATGGGGAAACTCCGAAAAAATTATTATTTTAAGTATACCCTATATTTATTTAAAGTCTTAGGCCACTCCTATCTGGACTAAAAATTGCAGATATTTTTTTAAGATGACAGCTTAAAATGATACCATTGCAATGTGAAAATTCAAAAAGTTTTTCGTGGGGAGGAGTACATACTCTCACTGCACACTCTTTTTTATCAGTAAGCTCCCTGAAATAATTCAGTTATTTTGCTAAAATGCCATCTCAAAAGGGCGCCATTACAATGTGAAAATCCAAAAAGAAATTACTATTGTAAGTTTAGTATTGTAAAGTGTATTTATTGGAGTCTAGGAAACTGTCATGAGCACTGAAAAGTACAGCTATTTTGTTTGTTTGTATGTGCACTTGTTGTAGCGCCCCTTCAAGCTCTCTCTTTTGCTACTCAGAGGCGCTCCCGACTGCAGCGCGGACACTGCATCGGAGTTTCACGCCGAAGCGCTGAGAAATTGCGAGTGAAGGACTTGCCCAAGGTCCTTACGCGGTGAGGTGGATTCGAACCTCGAACTTTCCGGCTTCAAGGCAACGACGCCACCCCTCTGAGTAGGTTTCTTGAAGAAGCGCTATATTAATTCTCGAAATGAATGAATGAATTAAAGATAGGGGCAAAAAACCGTAGGGGTTACTTTTTTACGTCCCACCTTGTATGTTTGTATGATTGTATTTATGACTGTATGTATGTACATATATGTATGTATATATATATGTATGTATGTGTGTGTATGTATGTATGTATGTATGTATGTATGTATGTATGTATGTATGTATGTATGTATGTATGTATGTATGTATGTATGTATGTATGTATGTATGTATGCATGTATGTATGTACATGTATGTATGTATATATGTATGTACATGTATGTATGCATGTACATGTATGTATGTATGTATGTATGTATGTATGTATTATGTATGTAGGCCTATGTATGTATGTATGTATGTATGTATGTATGTATGTATGCACCGAGCAAAGAGTACTTTGGGCTTGGATGCCCAAACTGTCTTTGCAATTATCATCATCATCATCATCATCCTCATCATCATCATCATCATCATCATCATCTTTATCACCATTATGAATATCATCGTCGTCGACGTCGTCATCATCATCATCGTGACTACCTCCATTGCCGCTACCACCAACACCATCATCATCATTGTCATCGCTAAAACTATTATCAATGTCGTCGTCATCGTAATCGTTATCGTTGTCTATATTATCGTAATTATCACCACCATCACCAAAGGCACCATCATCATCATTATCGTCACCATTACATCTACCACCACCACCATCGCCACCATCACCACTATCGGCAGCAACAGCAGCAGCAACACCGACTTCGTCATCATCATCAACATTTTCATCATCATTGTCATCATCATTATCATCATCATCATCATCATCATCATCATCATCATCATCATCATCATCATCATCATCATCATCATCATCATACTCATCATCATCATCATCATCAAAATTATCATTATCATCATCAACAACATTATCATCATCATCATTATCGTCATAATCTCCATCAACATAGCTACTACCACCACCACACTCGACAAGGCATGTAGCGCCGAGCAAAGAGGAGTTTGGGCATGGATGCCCAATATGTCATTATAATCATCATCATCATCATCATCATCATCATCATCATCATCATCATCATCATCATCATCATCATCATCATCATCATCATCATCATTCAATTCAATTCAATTCAATTCAATTCAATTCATTTTATTGCAACCATCAACATACACAATAGACATAGTATAACATGCTTCACATAATCGGATGGCAACAAGGAAGGCCCTAAGGGATGAATATCCCGCTAACAGGGACACCTAATTACTTATCAATTTTAACAGATGGCTAGACGGTTGACATAATGAATTGAACAATAGGCAACAAAGAACAGCATAAGATGAAAATTAATGTAGTAAACTTAACTAAAGAACGCAAAACAAACACAAAAATAATAATAAAATCAAATAAAATCAAATCAGTGCCTACAAGGTTAAATATCTTTGCAGTCATTAACCAAATAGTTGCGCAGTAGTGTTTTTGCCCTTTGTAAACTGGAAGCTTGTTGAACATGATTAGGAAACGAGTTCCATATACCTGGTCCAGTATATTTAATATGGAATCTTCTTGAATTTAAACGAGCGGATATGGCTCGATAATGAGAGGAGTTCCTAGTAGAATAGTAGTGTATTTCAGATCCTTTTTGGAAGTACCCTGCAAAGTTAAGGGGAAGAAGATCATGGGTGAACCGATACATAAAGATTCCTATCTGAAAAGTCATTATTTGGTGAAATTTTAATAAATTTAATGATTGAAATAAAGGACTTGAGTG
>OX457039.1:12470150-12805150 GCA_949752735.1 Lumbricus terrestris | reverse complement strand
TCTGACTTTCATTGTCTGTATCATTCGTATTAATGGTGCATAATGCAAAGAAATTTGCTAAAAATCCAAAAGTAGTAGTTTAAAAAACATAGGTTTCAATTTTCCAGGGGGGCAAGTGCCCCCCCTTGACCCTATGTGCGGGCGTCCATGTTTCCAAGATTGCTATCTTGGGAGTGCTCCCGAATAGATTTCTGAAAGGTGCACTATATAAATGCATAGACTACACAAATTAAAAATCACATTCATCCTTGATTTGTTGCCCTGCCAGAAATTTTACCATGGGAGATGTTGTTTGGGCATATTGCTTCTTACTGTTCATGTCCGTCCGCTCTGTGGCAGGGCAAATATTCTGGTGGCTCAAAAGTTTCTGCAGGGAAAATTCTGTTGCTGTCTATCCACATTACAATTTACAACTAACAGCGTAAGCCTAGCTGTCGCTTTCTTGTTTTTCAAATGAATCGTAAGCATTTGCATAGACAGTAGACCTATATACCTGACTGTTACTTTATTTGCTGAACACTTTGCTTTCGAAATGCTGCTCGAAAGAGGATTTGCAATGCTTCACTAAATCGCCGAGATTGGTCTACAGGTTGGGCCATAAAAATATCCCAAAGTCTTTTGCCCATAATCTTGGCCAGAGGTAGTAGTTTTTTAATTAACTTTTTAAGCCTAAAGAAAATTCATATTCACGCATGATGGCCAGATTTAGTAAAAAAATATTCAAACAGAACAAAAGTTGGATCACTTTTAGTGAGAGCACTCACTGCTATATGACGATTCAAAAAACATGACGCAGCAAAAAGTAACAAAAACGAATTTATTAAGTAACATCTCATATAACACTGGTCAACAAATTTTAACTTTTTTTATTTCCGAAAAAACGTTGCCTGTTTTCTATAGAAGTTGACGTGCTGAACACGGTGGTGTTCTCAGAATTTTTGTATCACGTAAGGTTTTTGAGAAAATGGGTATGCAAGATTTTAACTGAAATGCTTGTTTATTGCATACATTTGCAATATACTATAATTTAATTTCATTGGAAAACAAATCTTTATAACAGTTCTTCCTCATAATATTGGGTGCTGATGATGACTGTATCACTTAAAAATGTTGAGAAACATGAAATTAAAGGTTTTTCATAGTTATTCCCTGTTCAGTTACACATGTACAATGTATACATGATGCTGCTAAAGTTCCATAGATCTAAAATGCTTTGATGCTGATTTTCGTTTGTATTCTTTGTCTGCACATCTCGCTGCAGTGTCAAACACTTGTCAGACAACACTGCTGGATTCCAGTTTCCCTTATACCGGTTTTCCACTGTGGCAATTTCCTTGTGTTCATCGCTAGATTTGTGAGGAACTTGGGAAGAAGTTCAAGTGGAAATGCAAGATGTGAATCTTAAGTGACATGACTTTTTTTGTTGCCTTTTATGTCAGTATGCTGTAAGATTTTGTTACCAAGTTTATTGTAATTTGGAGTTCTATAGTTACCAAGAAAATTCTCCACAACATCCTTCAGTGCTTCCAGGTGATTGTCTTTGGTCCCTCCCACAGATGTTCAAACTACTTGTCATTGATGATGTGTCTGATCTGTGGACCCACAAAAATGCCTTCCTTGATCTTGGCATCCCTCATTCTTGGGAATTTCTGTTGTAGATAAAGAACATCTTCAGTCCGTGTGCAGAAAATCTTCAGCACCCTTGTGCATGGCTTTTAAAATTTTTTACCAGTTCCAGCTTTAAGTGAAGAGAAGGCAGAAATATCTGTTGGACCGATTTCTGTCCATTACTTGGTGACAGCAAACTCCAGTCTTGAATCCAGTTGTTCTGCTTTTGCTTTCGACAAACCTAAGTCTCTAAAAGGTCGTTCAATTCCGACTATGTGAATGAGATGAGGTTCGCCAGACATAGACCTACCTACTTTAAAATCCGGGTCACTGTCAGCAACTACAGGGTGCGCCAAAAAAAGACCCCCTAGGTTTATTGACAATATTTTGACCAAAAGTAAAAATTTCCAAATGAAATTTTACAGGCTTATAAACAATTCATATTTCCACATTATGGCAAAATTTCATCAAAATATTTCAAACGGAACAAAAGTTACATCACTTTTAGTGACGTCACCCACGTTTTTTGACGATTCAAAAAGCAAAGCGCAGGAAAAATTAGGTTTTATGCTAATATCTTGGCCAAAAGTAAGAGTATCGAAATGAAATTTTACAGGCTTAAAGACAACTCATATTTGCACAAGGCGGTCAGATTTCATCAAAATATTTCAAACAGGACAAAAGTTATACCACTTTTAATGACGTCACCCACCGTTTTTTGACGATTCAAAAACGAAACACAACAAAAAGTAACAAAACACGATTTTATCATGTCCACTCTCAAATAACTGTTGTCAAAAGAACTTGGTAGTGCTTCACAACTTGTGTTCAATGTGCCCACCCCCAGTGCCAGCACTTCTTTTGAGTATCTTTGCAAAGTTCTTGATGGACCTCTGATTAATCTGACAGATTCCTTATTTACCAATTTGATTGTCATCTTGCTAAGTGACTTCTCAGTGACGTGCAGCTTCGCTGGTACCCTGTTTCTTTTTAAATAGTAATAATAATGATCACCTGGCAATATCAAGGCCATCTGAAAAGAATTATTTAAGATGAGACTTAATAAAATCGTGTTTTTGCTACTTTTTGCTGCGTTACGTCTTTGAATCGTCAAGAAATGGGGGGGGGGACCTCCCTAAAAGTGGTATAACTTTTGTTCCGTTTGAAATATTGCGATGGAATCTGACCACCATGTGCAGATATGAATTGTCTTTACGCGTATAAAATTTCATTTCGATATTCTTACCTTTGGCCAAGATATTAGCCAGAATAATTAGATTGGTTTTTGTTACTTTTTATTGCGTCGCGTTTTTTGAATCGTCAAAAAACGGTGGGTGGCCTCACTAAAAACGGTATAATTTTTGTTCTGTTTGAGATGTTTTGATGAAATCTGGCCATTATGTGTAATTATGAATTGTCTTTAAGACTGTAAAATTTCATTTGGAAATTCTTTCTTTTGGTCAAGATATTGGCAAAACACATAGGGGGGTCTTTTTTGGCGCACCCTGTATGTCGTTCCTGGCAGGATCAATGCAGCAGCATCTTCATCTTCGTCGTCTAAACTCCATTTCTCTGTTGGCTTCGCTATATGAAGACTTTCATTGTACGGGCTTGTATCATTGTCGAAAGAAGATCTGGGAATTCAGTTTACTTTCCTATTCTTGCCCGAGAAACCAGAAACATTAGTGAGACAAACTTAGCAGCCGGTCGCAGTCATGATCTTAATGCTCTCGCCAGGCAAACAGCATTGCTTTCACAGGACCCCCGGAGTCAAACTCTAAGATCTGCAGCACATCTTCCACAGCAAATGAGAGGCACACATTCCTTGGCTTTCTCTCCAGTCTTGCAACCAAAGTACAGCTCACAGCTTTATTGACAAGTCCAGTCTTTGTGTGTCTCTGAGGTTTACTCATATAGCATAGCCTACTCTCCACAACTGTAGCAAAATGTACATGTATCACATTTCATGCAACACTGGCGAGATAATTCTGCGGCCAACAACCGTCTTAAAATATATTTTAGTTTAAAGCTTATCTGAAAATAAGCTAGCTAACTTGTTATGCATCTTGAATACATGTATACAAAACTAAACTTTGGAAATGCGACTTCAAACTACGAACAAACTGATGTCAACTTCCTCAGTGGGATATGCATGTAGAAATATGCAGAGAAGCGGTTCTAATAGTGCTTAGAACTTTTGCAGGAGGATTCTAACAGCATTAATGCATATGCAGACCCAAGTTTATATTTTATTATGCAAGACAAACATAAATGTAAACTGTCCTAAGTGCATGCCTGGACATACCTCAGTTACACGAAGCTTATTATAACGTTATATCTGAAAAATGGAAATAAACAGAAAAAATGAGATTTCTCAAAAACGGTACGTGATGGGACAATTTCAATGTCATTTTCGTGATCAGCAGCAGAAACTGCATAAGAAACACCTGAAAGTGTTCAGGAAACAAAATCACTGTTCACCAGTGGTATAATTGGTGTCAAATAAATTTGATATTTGATATAGAAAATCGTTATTATTGTGGCGTTCGTGCCCCTGCTGCCATGTGAGACACACAAGGGGCGTCGAGCTGCTCGCTTCCCGGGCGACCCATGAATTTACCAGGATCCTCGTTCCCATGTCTGTAACAGTGAATTTCCCGGAGAGACGGCTCACGCTGCCCACACGCTACCGGACCGAGTCAAGCTGAGGTCCGGTGGCAGTAGAGACCGGCAGCGGCCGAAACTCCCAACTTCACACTTAGCCTGTCTACGGAACACGCGCCGCCGCCGTGTACAAAGTACGCGGCGCGCTTCCCGAGTGCTCGCCTCACTCGCCCAACGGTCAACAGCGACAACCGGCACTTCACCGGGACTTTGCCTTCTCGGCGGACGCTCGGAAGAGCGTCGTGGTGGATGCTGGTCTGTTTACGGGTAACTGAGGAAAAAATAAAGACTTGGCGGTCTTGGGGGAACAGGTAACAGGTAGTCCCGTCTCCGAAGAGACTTATTAATTGTCGTATATTCTACTGGCGCCGTTCGCCCTCAACTCAACAGTTACGGACCTCAGGTAAAAACCCTGATTTCAGAACTTGGTCTTTACTCTTAAGCTTTAATCTGCTTCCCTTGCTCTTAGTTTGCTAAGCCCACAAACGATCCTCTACCCGAGGGGAGCGACAACTTTCTACGGTACCAATAATAAACCCGAAGAACTTGGTGCCCCTGCTTTGCTAATTCGAACGTATATCATCGAGACGTCGGCTTCATGCGCACCCGTGGAGTCACCACTCTCCACTACAGAAAACCCGTAACCTTCACGTTACGTTTAAAGGACTCTCAACGATCGCCAAGACGGCAGGATCGTGAATGCAACACGTAGCTTCCCTTGCAGGTAGGAGCCCAACCCAAGCCCTGCAGAATCACTAACACGTGTAGCCAAACGGTAACCGGATACTTCACCAGGGGATTTCACCCTATACTCCACCGTTTCCTCCCGCAGACCTACAAAGCTCCGGCGTCTCTGACCGTATTATCACGTACCCCTGAACGGAAGATTAAACCCAGAGAGATCGATGCCAAGGTACCAAACGATGACAGATCACTACACAAGCTCTCACAACCGCATACACTCAGGATCGCCAAATCGTATTCAAATGGCCAAAGCCAACTCTGTCGAGACAGTCTAACACAACCGAATACACTATGAACGAATGAACGAGTCACAGTACGTATGGAGTAGTCGGTAACTACTCCACGTTATAAGCAGCGCACCGTGTGGCAGGCTTTATTCCACCGGCAACACGCTATGCTTTGGCTTAAACGCCCCAATCGGTCTTCCGTATAACAACGACCGAAACCTAAATTCCAACGAAACCGGTTTCAGATTCTTTTCTACCAACCAAATGGCTACCTAACGAGAGTCAGGGTTACTCCCGCGAGTTACCGGAAAATTATCTTTTACACGTATCTCTCTTGTGGCCTGTCCGCCACATTATCACGTACCCCTGAACGGAAGATTAAACCCGGAGAGATCGATGACAAGGAAGAGAACCCTGAAAGATCACTCTACAAGCTCTCACAACCGCATACACTCAGGATCGCCAAATCATGTTCAAATGGCCAAAGCCAACGGTGTCGAGACAGTCGAACACGACCGAAATCACTATGAACGAATTCACGAACACAGGACGTATGGAGTATTCGGCAACTACTCCACGTTATAAGCGACGCACCGTGCGGCAGGCTTTATTCCACCGGAATAACGCTGTCTGCACGCTATAGTTTGGCTTAAACGCGAACATCGGTCTTCCGTATGAAAAATGGCAATATTATAGGAAATCGTTAACTGAGGTTCGTACGTCCTCTTAAACTCATCCAGGGTCAATATACATGTATGTACGCCTATCAGGAAGGTTATCCCGACCCGACATGGGGTACCTTCGGTCAAAAAGTTATCATGTATAAAAGTGAACTAGAACGGATTTCAAGTATTTTAAAGCGTTCTTAGACACTCTCTTTTATGTACTCACATAGTCTAATATTATGTCTTGTGGCCTGTCCGCCACATTATTATTTAGAAAAAAATAGGTACCAGCATAGCTGCACGTCGCTGTGACATCATTTAGCAAGATGACTGTTAAGTTGGTAAATAAAGAATTTTTCTGATTAGTAATTTTGTTTTTAAGATAATACAATCGAAATTTTTATCAAATTAAAGTGCCCAAGGTGTTGGTGGCAGGCAAAATTTGTATTCATACACTTCATGAACAAGGCCTTAGGGATAAATCTATAATCGCCGCTTAATCTGATGAATAGTGATTGCAGAGAAATGAAGAGCTAAATAATTTATTGAAATAGAGAGTTAAGAAATGTGCGTTTATGAAAGGAGATCGGTTCAACGTCAATATTACTGTAATGTTTTCATTGAGAAGAACCAATGGTTCCAAATATCCGGATTTGAACCCGATGATTTTAACAGTGGAGAGCTATTGCTCGAGAAATACCTCAATCTGCAGCCAAAAACCAAGAACGATAACAGAATGAAAATTGATGGTCGCACTGGAGCTGATTGGGAAGATGTATCTCTGGAACACATCACCAAGTCCATTCAAAACAAGTGTGAGCATTGTTGGTGGACACATTAACACAAGATGTGGTGTACTATCAGGCTCATTTGATAGCTATAATATTATTATTTGAGATTAGACTTATAAAAAAAATCGTTTGTTGCTACTTTTTGTTGAATTATGCTTTTGAATCGTCGAAAAGTCGGTTGTCTCACTAAAAGTCAAATAACTCTTGTTCTATTTGAAATATTGCGGTGAAATCTGGCCAGCCTGCGTAAATAATTATGAAATTATTGTCTTTATGCCTGTAAAATTTGATCAATTTTTTACTTCTGGCTAAGATAATTATTGGCAAAAACCTTAGGGGTCTTTTTCATGGCACACCCTGTATAAGTATTCTAGGATTTACTTTTCAAATGTCAAAGAATTCGGTTTCATGGCTTCGCCCATTTGATCCTCTGACCAGCCAACCCTAATAGTGTAGGGTGGGTGATTTATGGCATGCATGGTTGCGCAAAACTATAGGCCTATGTGAGCCCATACTACCGAACACGCGACTCGCCCTCTGCCCTGGTTACTTGTGTGACTGCCTGGCTATGCCCGGGCTGCAAAAAGTGTCTGGCGCCGCCACTGATCTAGTCTCGCGCCCATAGGCCTGCCTATGTTTTTAATTCGATGTATGGGATAATAAATTCTACGATGCCAATACTGAAATAAAAGTTTACGTTGCCCAGCAGCATCACTGCGCCAGAGATGACTTCGTTAATATTAAACTGTCTATAGGCAACCTTGCTAATAAATATTATTCTATTCTAAACCGACTATCGCTAGCTCATGGGCGGAGACCTAGGGGGGGACAGGGGGGGACGGTCCCCCCAATAAAAGTGTTGGGGGGGACGGCCCATGCATTTGTCCCCCCCAATGTTTGAGCGCCAAGACTTTTTCGGCGGCGAAAATGTATGCGAAAATGGAAATATTTCGGCGAGATTTGGCCCGGATGACTAAAAAAAAAAAAAAAAACAGGTCATCAACTTTTTTGGCGGCGAAAATAGAATTTTTTTCACAGATTTTGCCGGTCGTCATAAATTTTTCGGAAAATCTCGCGTCTTTCCGTCCCCCTCAATTCTCGGCCCAGGTCTCCGCCTATGCGCTAGCTAAGGCATTTTCTTTTGCGCATCTGTGTCATTAAAATCTGCTACAACTAGGCTACATGCTCCTGATCGGTCGTATACAATGAAATGCGTAATTATGCAATTTCAGATGCAACAGAGGTTTCCTTCTGACTTAATCATCCGTATGCTGAAAATTTTATGGGGTTATGATGGGGCGCGGTAGCTGATGTGGATTTTGGTAGTGTCGGGGTTTGTGCGGGTGAAGGCGGGGTTAGGTGGGGGAGGTTGGAATATGAGGTGCGGAAGGTCCGGGTCGAAAAATTATTTTTTTATGATTTCCATAGGTTGAAAATGTATGTGTTGGGCGAGGTAGGGCGGTATGGGATGGGATCATGTGGGGCGGGCCAAGCCGGTGTTTGTTGGGGCAGTTGAGGCATGAGGTTGGAGTAGAGTAGGGTGGGCGCGAATTGGTGGGTAGTGGTAGGGCGAGAAACTAAAAATTTATTCAGAATGGTGAGTCTGTGCGTGGCTGGTTGGGGTGGAGCGAGGGTAATGGAGTTGGCTTGGTGAGGTGGGTCCGTGGTGGGTACAATGGGACCGGGATGATAACGAAGTGAACTATCATTTTTTCATTAACTTAGTATGTTAAACATTTTACGGGATAAGGTGGGGCGCGGCGGAGGATGGAGATTTGGGTGGGGCCAGGGTTTGTGTGGGTGAATGCGGGGTGAGGTGGGAAAGAGTTTGAATATGGGGTGCGGAAGAGCCGGGTTGAAAAAGTAATTTTTTTAATTCCATACGTTGACAAAATAATGTCCGTGCATGTTGGGTGCGGTAGGGCGGTGTGGGGATGGGGTCTTGGGGGTGGGGCCAGGCCGTGGATGGGTGTTGGCGGTTGTGGTATGGGGTTGGGGTAGTGCCTGGTGGAGCGAAGTGCAAACATGGTTTGGACGAGAAAAACATTTCTCAAGGGGTGGGGATGTGGGTTGGCGCAGTGTATGGAAAAAAATGAGGTGGTGCTTGGTGGGATGGGGCCGGGGTGAAAACAAAGTCAAACATTATTTTTTCCATGAATTTCGTATGTTGAAAACTTCCAAATTTTGGGTGGGGGCGTTATAGAATGGGAATTGGGTGGGGTTGGCCCGATTTTGGGTGGGTGAAGGTAGAGTGAGGTGAGTACGGTTGGGGCTTATGTATTGAGGTGGGACGGGTTGAAAATAAAAGTTAAATATTATATTTTGCATGAATTTCATGTGTTGATAATTTTGCGTCTATGTCTTGGCGTAGCGGGAAAATAGCTGTGATGGTCAAAGTGTTCTTTCGAAAATTTATTTAACGCCCTTCCAAGAAGAAACTACTCAGAGACGCTCCCGACTCAAGTGAACCAAAAAAGAACAGCTTTAAGTTTATTAAGGAGTAATCCTGGTAGAGTCCCTTCATCTCATAGTGTAGGCGGTAATGCGTCGTAGTTTCTCACTTTTAACTGAATTTAATATAGATATCTTATCTTATCGGACCATTTATAAAGCGCTTCTCGCACCAAGACCTTTTCAGAAGCGCTCCCTGTGCGTTCAACACTGAGAAATCAAACATGTTTTTAGACGAGAGAAAGACGAGGAAAGACTACCATAGACGGACCAGGAATGGGGTAGTGGGGCGGCTGAGGAATGGGCTTGAGGTAATTGTAATTGTAATTGTAATCGTACATTTATATAGCGCCACTTCAAGAGAACTCCTCCTAATCGCTCCCGACCTGACACCAAACCACAATCAAAGAGAATGGTTTTCAAACGTTTGCGGAAAAGGGGCAAAGAAAGACAAAAAAAGTTCATTACGGAGACTAATAGGTAATTTATTCCAGAAAGACGAACCGACCATAGCAAAGCTTCTATGTAGCACTGTGGAAGATCGAGCCATAAGGAGGTAGGGCTGAAAATTTTATGGGTTAAGCTTATATATTATGTGTCGGTGTTTGTTTGTCCAGAATGCATACCCACAGGTCAATTTCTGAAGTTCCAATGGACATCGATTGAAGCTGAAAATTTTATGGGTTAAGCTTATATATTATGTGTCGGTGTTTGTTTGTCCAGAATGCATACCCACAGGTCAATTTCTGAAGTTCCAATGGACATCGATTGAAGCTGAAAATTTTATGGGTTAAGCTTATATATTATGTGTCGGTGTTTGTTTGTCCAGAATGCATACCCACAGGTCAATTTCTGAAGTTCCAATGGACATCGATTGAAGCCGCCGGGACACCCACCCCGCCCCCAGCCCTCACCCCGCCACACAAGTTAGGTTGGGAGGCGAAAGGCAAATTTCCGGGAAGACTTCAGTATCAGTGCATCGCACCCATTAACCTCAAACCTCACAGCTACATGTAGACAAAGAGGGGCGAGGTGAGGGCTAGGCCGTGGTCAAGTGCATACGCGCAACTGAACATCTGGATAGCATAATGAGCTGTATCGCTAATTATCAGAGGTGATTATGTTTGATGTGGCGCTTCGATGTTCAAGGCGCGGTGACGCCATGCAGGGATCGCTTGGTATTTAGGTGGCCAAGACTCAACTCAACTAGACAGACAGACGGACAGGCACACCGACAGACAGCTTGGCAGGAGAACAACCCAACGGACTTATGAGTAGACAGACAGAGGGGTAGACACACAGATCGACATGTTGGCAGGCGAATACACCAACAGACTTACGTGCAGACACACTCTTACGTAAAAACTCTTGCACGCAAAGACAGAGACAAGAGCAAACATGCAAATGATAAAACGGCCACAAAGAGCGAAGGGCAGAGAGAGAGAGAGAGAGAGAGAGAGAGAGAGAGAGAGAGAGAGAGAGAGAGAGAGAGAGAGAGAGACAGAGAGAGAGACAGAGACAGAGACAGAGACAGAGACAGAGACAGAGACAGAGAGACAGACAGACAGACAGACAGACAAAGGGAAGGACAGAAATAGAGACGAACATTCAGCCTTAAAAGTAAACTCGTGCCGTTCAACAGTTCAATGAAGTTGAAGAAGGCTTCCAATGACAGAATTTGTGTTAGAAATCACTATTAGGTCGACACGAAAGAAGAGTTTAACGTGAGTTCAGTGTTGGAATAATAAGCGCCTTTATATCGCGAGAAGGACGACAGAATGATCTTGTAGACCTAATGGTTATCTCCTGCCATTCTTCTGCCAAAAATTATTGCTTCACGGTCAGACATCCAGACATCTAGCCTACTTGACAGGCAGACAGACCAACATACTAACACCCAGACATAGGCACACAGACAGGCAGGTTGCGGACAGATAAGAAGACTAACAAGGGGTTGTGAAATGGTACAAACACTCAGACAGACAACCAGGCAAACGGAAAGACAAACAGACTTTAGCGCAGACAGAGATACAAACAGACATACGCTCAGACAGACAGCGGGATAGACACGCAGAAGGACAGGTAGACAGACACACTAACCAACGGACATACACACAGACAGACAGCAGGACAGACACACAGAAAGATATATAAGCAGACGAACTGATCAACGGACATACGTACAAACAGACAGCGGGACAGACACACAGAAGGACAGGTAGACAGACAGACTAACCAACGGACATACACACAGTGAGACACCGGGACAGATACACAGAAGGACAGGTAGACAGACAGACTAACCAACGGACATACACACAGACAGACTGCGGGAAAGACACACAGAAGGACAGGTAGACAGACAGACTGAGTAACGGACATATGCACAGACAGACAGCAGGACTGACGCACAGAAGGACATGCAAGCAGACGGATTGACCAACGGACATAAGCAGAGACAGACAGCAGGACAGACACATAGAAGGACAGGTAAGCAGGCAAACTGACTTACGGACATACGCGCAGACAGCGGGACAGACACACAGAAATACAGGTAGACTGACAGACAGACTGACCAACGGACATACGCAGAGACAGACAGCGGGACAGACACATAGAAGGACAAGTAAGCAGACACACTGACTAACGGACATACACACAGACAGACAGCAGGACAGACGCACAGAAGGACATGCAAGCAGATGGATTGACCAACGGACATACGCACAGACGGACAGCGGGACAGACACATAGAAGGACAAGTAAGCAGACAGACTGACTAACGGACATACGCACAGACAGCGGGACAGACACAGAAAGATAGGTAGACAGACAGACTGACTAACGGACATACGCACAGACAGACAGCAGGACTGACGCACAGAAGGACATGCAAGCAGACGGATTGACCAACGGACATAAGCAGAGACAGACAGCAGGACAGACACATAGAAGGACAGGTAAGCAGGCAAACTGACTTACGGACATACGCGCAGACAGCTGGACAGACACACAGAAAGACAGGTAGACTGACAGACAAACTGACCAACGGACATACGCACAGACGGACAGCGGGACAGGCACACAGAAGGACAGGTAGACAGACAGACTGACTAACGGACATACACACAGACAGACAGCGGGACAGACACACAGAAGGACATGCAAGCAGACCGATTGACCAACGGATACACACACAGAGAGACAGCGGGACAGACACATAGAAGGACAGGTAAGCAGTCAAACTGACTTACGGACATACGCACAGACAGCGGGACAGACACACAGAAAGACAGGTAGACAGACAGACAGACTGACCAACGGACATACGCACAGACAGACAGCAGGGCAGACACATAGAAGGACAGGTAAGCAGACAACCTGACTAACGGACATACACACAGACAGACAGCGGGACAGACACACAGAAGGGCAGGTTGACAGAAGGACCAACGGCCATACACAAGGACAGACAGCAGGACAGACACGTAGACGGATGGTTAGTCAGTCAGTCTGTTGAACGGGCACACGTACAGACATATAGACGAACACACGCAGACGGACAGTTAGGCAGCCGGACAGTCCAGCAGACATGGAGCCTGACAGACGTAGTTTATAATGGACACAATGTTATGTAGAATTACAATCGCGATTAGGGCGACACTGGTGAGTGCCTAAGCGTTACGTTAGCGTATAACGGCTAATATGTCGCCCTTGTGTAGCAGAAAGTAAAAGGACAGACACATAGAAGGACATGCAAGCAGACGGTTTTACCAACGGACATAAGCAGAGAGAGACAGCAGGGCAGACACATAGAAGGACAGGTAAACAGACGGACCAAGGGACATACGCACAGACAGACAGCGAGACAGATACACAGAAGGACTGGTAAGCAGACTGACCAAGGGACATACGCACAGACAGACAGAGAGACAGACACACAGAAGGACAGGTAAACAGACGGACCAAGGGACATACGCACAGACAGACAGCGAGACAGACACACAGAAGGACAGGTAAGCAGACGGACCAAGGGACATACGCACAGACAGACAGAGAGACAGACACACATAAGGACAGGTAAACAGACGGACCAACGGACATACACACAGACAGACAGAGAGACAGACACACAGAAGGACAGGTAAGCAGACTGACCAAGGGACATACGCACAGACAGACAGAGAGACAGACACACAGATTGACAGGTAAACAGACTGACCAAGGGACATACGCACAGACAGACAGAGAGACAGATACACAGAAGGACAGGTAAACAGACTGACCAAGGAACATACGCACAGACAGACAGAGAGACAGACACACAGAAGGACAGGTAAACAGACGGACCAACGGACATACGCACAGACAGACAGAGAGACAGACACACAGAAGGACAGGTAAACAGACTGACCAAGGGACATACGCACAGACAGACAGAGAGACAGACACACAGAAGCACAGGTAAACAGACGGACCAACGGACATGCGCACAGACAGACAGAGAGACAGACACACAGAAGGACAGGTAAACAGACTGACCAAGGGACATACGCACGGACAGACAGAGAGACAGACACACAGAAGGACAGGTGAACAGACGGACCAAGGGACATACGCACAGACAGACAGCGAGACAGACACACAGAAGGACAGGTAAGCAGACTGACCAAGGGACATACGCACAGACAGACAGCGAGACAGACACACAGAAGGACAGGTAAACAGACGGACCAAGGGACATACGTACAAACAGACAGCGAGACAGACGCACAGAAGGACAGGTAAGCAGACTGGCCAAGGGACATACGCACAGACAGACAGAGAGACAGACACACAGAAGGACAGGTAAACAGACTGACCAAGGGACATACGCACAGACAGACAGAGAGACAGACACACAGAAGGACAGGTAAACAGACGGACCAAGGGACATACGCACAGACAGACAGCGAGACAGACACACAGAAGGACAGGTAAGCAGACTGACCAAAGGACATACGCACAGACAGACAGAGAGACAGACACACAGAAGGACAGGTAAACAGACGGAACAACGGACATACGCACAGACAGACAGAGAGACAGACACACAGAAGGACAGGTAAACAGACGGACCAAGGGACATACGTACAGACAGACATCGAGACAGACACACAGAAGGACAGGTAAACAGACTGACCAAGGGACATACGCACAGACAGACAGCGAGACAGACACACAGAAGGACAGGTAAACAGACGGACCAAGGGACATACGCACAGACAGACAGAGAGACAGACACACAGAAGGACAGGTAAACAGACGGACCAAGGGACATACGCACAGACAGACAGCGAGACAGACACACAGAAGGACAGGTAAACAGACTGACCAAGGGACATACGTACAGACAGACAGCGAGACAGACACACAGAAGGACAGGTAAACAGACGGACCAAGGGACATACGTACAGACAGATAGCGGGACGGACACGTAGACGGATGGTTAGTCAGTCAGTCTGTTGAACGGTCACACGTACAGACATATAGAGGAACACACGCAGACGGACAGGTAGACAGCCGGACAGCCCAGCAGACATGGAGCCTGACGGACGTCGTTTATTACGGATACAATGTTATGTAGAATTACAATCGCGATTAGGGCGACACTGGTGAGTGCTTAAGCGTTACGTTAGCTTATAACGGCTGATATGTCGCCCTTGTGTGGCAGAAAGTATACGAAGAGGAGTCAATAGGTATGAAAGCGAAAGCGATTATTAATTTCGACGCTCGGGAGGACTTTAGATTTTTAAGTACTCTCGTCAAAAAGTTATATTTGGTGTTAATAGATATTTTTGGAAGAATATCCGGATATTAGTAGATTAGTTTATTACAAGACATGTTGCAAAATTTCAAAATAATAGGATACGTATATTTAGAAAAAATCGCGTTTTACTAAAATGCCTGAAGATGAGGACCTTATCATTATAATTAGTGCGATGAGATTCGCTATGGATAAGTCTAATTATTATTATTATTATTATTATTATTATTATTATTATTATTATTATTATTATTATTATTATTATTATTATTATTAAGATCCCATCGGTTCTGAGCAACAGAGGCCGCGGGCGCTGCTGATGAAGGAGCAATTTGAGAAATCACTTAGGTGAAAGTACACTACCATACAATACGTTCGTGTAATTTACTGTCCTAGCCTTTGAAACGGCTGACCCAATAAATGAAGAAGGTCTGGATTTTCTTAACAGACTTTTGCCATTCTCTATTTAAAGTGTTTTGCTGTAGCGATTGGATTAGTAGATAAGCGCGTGACATAATACACACACATTTGTCTGTTCTCTTGGACTTTGATATAGGTTACTATGTCCAATCAACAAAAGTGAACTGCATTTCTCACGGATCCTGCAGAGCGTTGGTGTTACACGAAAACCCGATGACCCTCGAAAAACAGTTCGCATCTGACTACCATGGTTACTTACCGATGGCAGCTTGGAAGCATCCAGTAATTGAGGAACACCATCCGACAGCAGCTGTTGTTGCATCGAAATGTTCCACGAGATACGGATAGAAAACTCCGAACCCAGTGACATCAATCGCAGAAATAAAGTTACTAAGAAAGACGCACACCACAACGCCCCAATCAGCCAAGCTTTCTTTCCCTACAATTCTTGTTTCTCTGGCTTCCTGTTGCTGTGGTGTGGTGATCAACAGTGATACGCATTCGCTGTGCTCTGGAGAAGATTTCTGTCTCCCCATTGTCGCATTTTCGCTTTCAAGATGCGGAACAACTGCAGGTGGTAAGTCCATATAATATGTTGAAGCTGGTGATTCCACAGAGTTGGCATGAACTTTGATATTTCCTACTTCAGTATGCATTGCCCAAATTTATAATGCTTATTTCAGAAATCCAGGATTACAGCCTGTCAACAGGGTATAAGCTCAAAAAGGTTTTTCACCTAGAGTATTAAGCATCTACGTATCTACCGGTATGTATACTGTATGCACGTTCCAATATACGCCAGAAATAATCCAGTCGCATTAATTTTGATCACCACCTCACCGGTATTTGTTCAGATGCTTCAAAGTCACAAATTTATACAATCATGCACATTTAGGTCCGCAACTTATTAAACATTTTGTCATAGCCTACGTCTAAACTCAAATAGGGCTATGAGCCTATGTGCAACCAGACCGGGTGAACCGCTGCGTGTTTGACTGTAATCCAACAGAAGTCTCGGTATACTCAGAAGCTGGAAGACGCTTCAGTCAGCTTTGCACTTTGCCCCAGCACATGATAGATATTGCACGTTGATCTGAACCATGTCTGACATCTGATTAAATCGGGGTTCAAGTCATTTAAGTCACAGTCAGGTTACACACGCTCAGGGTCGGCCTTAGCCCAAGTGGCACTCCAGGCAAAGCATGCATTTTGGCGCCCCAGGCAAAGTAACGGACAACATTTGGCGCCCTCAAATGATCACTCAATTGTTCAGCCTACGTCTGAATCTAAAGATGAATAGCCAGAGCCTTGTATACGCTCAGTTGAGTAATGAGTAATTTAGTAGAATTTTTTATTAGTAGGTTACACTGAAGGCTGGACAATATTCAATTTAGTGGCAAATGTATAAGAAAAAACCTCTTAAAATACACGTCTGTGGAAATTGCGCCCCTTTTGTGCAAATGGCGTCCCCTAGAACTTGGCACCCCGACAACTGCCTGCTTTGCCTATGCCTATGCCTAAGGCCGGTGTCACGATATAGTCTTCCCCCAATACAAAATCTCCCCCGAAACAGAGTCTCCTCTGGCTAAAAATCTGTATTGGAAAACATTTTCTGATGTAAAAGTAAATAAATTATTATGTTCGTGTGAAATAATTTGGCAACGTAGACTAACGATTTAATATGCTCATCTATAAATTTTATGCGACTGCAGCCGTTTTCACGCTCAACGGGGGAGGGGGGCTTTATTTCGTAGGCGGAGGAAATATTCTCTCTTCCACCTCCCCCGAAGACTTTATTTCACAATATAGTCTCCGGGGAGCGAATTTATTCTGGAACAGATCCGCCGGGGTTAGAATCTGTTTCATAATAAAGTCTCCGGGGGAGACTTTGGGGGGATAGACTCTCACGCGACACCGGCCCTGCACACGCTGTACATAGGACGACAACATAAATTTTTATTAAGTCATGCTGTTTCAGCTAGACGGTTGTTCCTGAGACAAATTTCTATGTTGTTGTCTTGGTTTAAATTTTTTAACCCTGCGAGTACCAGTGGGGTCAAAAATGACCCCAAGCCCACTTTGACTGTACACTGCGCAAAATCTGTTCGTGCAAATTTATTTAATATTTGTGACTTTCAAGATGTACCTAGTCTCTATCGAAATATCAATTAATATTTCCCTTGTTTATCACCAGAGGGCGCTGGCAATCTTTTATAGCATTGAGTACCAGTGGGATCATTTTTGACCCCAATAGCTTTTTTGAATACTTTCAATGGTATCCTTTGAAATAATTCATAATTATAATATTTCTAAATCCTTTCTATAGTATTATCTGAAGAAAATCTGTGTTAGATAAATATTTATATACCTGGTCCAACCCGATATGCGAGTCGAAATGTGGACAGTCCTCTGAGTGCTTTACAGCTATTCATGAGAAATTCAGTTATGCAAGAAATTGTGAAATGGACAAACAAAGAAGGTAATCTGGTGTATGGTGATAGCTGGAGAGATGTAACTGATAAGGAATTACAGTGCTTCTTGGGGTTCTCCATCTTGACAGGCGTATATAAATCTCGGAATGAATCAGTTCAACAGCTGTGGAGTGCTGAAGACGGTCGTCCTATCTTCAACAAGAGCATGACAAGAACTCGCTTTCAGCAGATCTCTCGTGCACGATGTTCCATTTTGTCCAAGGGAAAAGGATAAAAAGGCCAACATAACCTGTGCAACCTGTACATGCACTGTGTGCAAGGAACATGCCCAGTATAGGCTACATGCATGAACTGTAAACTGTAACTGCAATGACCGGATATTTTCTATGTTAGTTTTGGGCATTGAAGACTCGAACACTTTGAACATTAAAACATACCTTTAACCATGAAAAATTTAATTAATTTCAACAGCCTAAACATGTTCCAATTGCTTTACTACTATTTGTTTTTGGCAATTACTAAAAATGCAAAAAACAAGGAATTTATTGAAAAAATTGGGTTGGGGTCATTTTTGACCCCGCTGGTACTCAGTGTATCAAAAAATTCTGGTAGTCTGAGGGTTAAGCCTAATGTTGAATAAATAGGTTATTAGGCCTAAACATGTATTCCGTTTTAAATTATAAACTCTCGGACAATAGTTGCTTCTTAAAATATTTATCGAGCTAACGTCTTTAGTTATTCATGCTTGCGATTTATCAATTAAGTTAGCCGAACGCTTATTTTTGCAGGGCGTGCTATGGACCTTCATTCATGCGCTCAATTATTTTGATAATTCGTTGCGCACAAGCTCAATAAAAACCTAAAATGGGTCCAGCACACCATGCATAGACATGACATGCAGCATATATATAGTCTTTCATAATCATCCCGTTTCGTTTGCACCACATTTATATCTTGTTGCAGTTTCCTGGAATTCTGAGGCGCTACTTTAAACCTGGTGGGCTTCTATCTGGTGAGAGTCAGCTACACCTTAGAATAATATGTTGTCTTGAAGCAAACAAATGTGGCCACCATAGTATCCCTTCTATCCGGAATCAATCAACCAATCAATCAACCAACCAATCAATCAACCAATCAATCAATTAACCAATCAATCAATCAGCCAATCAATCAATCAATCAAGCAAGCAAGCAGGCAATCAAATAATCATTCAATCAATCAATCAACCAATCAACCAATCAATCAACCAATCAATCAACAAATCAATCAACCAACTAATCAATCAATCAACCAATCAATCAACCAATCGATCAACCAATCAATCAACCAATCAACCAATCAATCAACCAATCAATCAACCAATCGATCAACCAATCAACCAATCAACCACTCAATCAACCAATCAACCAACCAATCAATTGATTGATCCACAGACTTTGACATTGCATTCAAAGATAATAATATTATGGCGCAACACACAGAACCCCACAAAGGGACAGGGTCCAAATTACTTGGATTTGTCTAAGAAGCAATACGATGGCATAAAAATAGTCATGCAAAAGTTATCCAGTGGTTTCCATGCAATTAAGGATAGAGTAGAATCAAATAATGAGACGCAATACTTCAGTATAACTTAATGACACTATAAGTAAGTCTATTGGGTGGGTGTTTTATCTATTCAAGAATTGCAAAACTAGGTTATCCAGTGGAATATTTTGCCTTCCATGCATGGGCGAGTTTGGTCTCCGTTCTAGAGGAGATAAAAAAGAACTTGGACTTTGTGCGGTCGCCGACAATATTTTCTCGGCCAAAAAAGTTGATGACATTTTTTTAGTCATTGGATCGAAGTTTCGCTCGTGGTTCGTGAAAAGAGACCGAAATATTTCCGAAATATTTTTCATATTTCCTCAAAATGGTTTTGAGTCTGGGCCTTCTGGGGGGAGCCAAGCCCGGGAAAAGATACGGTTTTCACGGTAAAAAACCTGAATCTGGGCCTTCTTGGGGGCTTAGCAACCCAGCCCCTGATAATCTCCGCCTATGCTTCCATGACACACTCTCCTTTATTTCGGACATGATAGTTCTCCCATATATCTCCTAAATAAATCTGAGCTTGATAGGCATAGTGGAGGTGTCGTGTTATCTTCTGCGGCCGTTGTCCGAATATAATTATTATGGCCTGGTCCACCCATGATAGACTATCCAGCCACTTCGTTCAACTCACTCCTCATCCTCGATAACACTGCTTCGCCCTTAATTACTATTCTGTGCCTATTGCGATGGAGGGCTTCGAAAGACATTGAATAATCAATGTTTAGTCATCTCCTAGGTAGCTGCTTCGGCGCACTTCAGCACCATTTCAGTCAAGGGCGGATCCAGGGCGGCCAACCCGGTCAAGGCCCCCACCCATTTAAAAATTGCATGGGACGTGGTCTCCTCCTTTGGTTTCAACAAGCCATTAAATAAATGCAGCGGGAGAGAAAAGCAGGATACCAGCCCCTTCCCCCATTACAAAAATTGCATGGGACGTGGCCCCCATTTGATTTAAACAAGCCATTAGATAGATAGATGCAGCGCAGGAGGATACCATTACTCCCGCCTATGATGAGTGACGACAAAAAGGTCGTCAACTATTTCGGCGGCTGAAATGGTATCTTTTTCGTGAAAATTGGACGAATGACTAAGAAAAAAGTCATGAGTTGTTTGGGCGACGAAGAAGACGAAACTTTCCCTCTGTCCCACCAACAAGACCGAAAATTTTGGCCCCTCTTCGAAAATTTCTGTATCCGCCCTTGATTTCACTTACATTATTTTGCGCTCTACTTATTGACTCCAAATAATTGTAATTATATATTTCGGTCTAACCGCGATTTTATTTGACTCGAGCAGTTGTATGATATTTGTCCCGTCTCAAGTTGCATGAAGCTCAATACATTCTTGAACAACAGAGGCCACTTTTTCAATTTGCAACCAATCATATTCATACATTAATTGTATGCATAAATAAATAGATGATTGTTTAAATATCAGATCAGCCTTCGGATGTCGGTGGCTTTGCCGTATCATTATCGGAAAGAAAAACTTCAATGTCTTTGGCGGTGGACTTCCCGTGACATCTGGTGACAAAAGTCAGGACGACCATGAGACTTCCAGCCACGAATGCCATGCAACCGATGATGGCGAACGCTTTGTTGTAATCGCGAGTCTCGTCGTAAACCCAACCTATTAAACACAGAGCAAAATTGTTGATAACAAATGGTCAATAACCGAGACGAAAAACAAGAAATGACTCGATTTCATACCGAAAAAAATAAAATACAGTAGTAGCCTAGTTCTTTGCTTCATCGAAAGTTCAGTCTTGACACGGTATTCGGAATAGAATGATTGCAGGTAACACGTCAACTGTTCTCTTTAGCTGGGATTGTGTCCGTTAGTGTTTCTGAGCAGATGGCCTTGAAGGAGCGCTATATAAATCTCTGAAATGATTGAATGTCTTAACTGACAATGTCACCAGCAACAAGGTGAAGTATGGACAAGATAAAGACTGCCAAACGACCCGATTTTGATCACCCACATAATTTATTATTTTAACAAGGTCCAGAGGCTTGAAAAATAAGGAATCAGTTTGGAATAAGCTTTGTCGTAATCTTGGACAGGCATATTCTACGATGGCAGAAAATCAAAAATCTGTCCGATATAATAAATGCAATATAATTATACATGTATAAAATATATAATATACATTAAACATATTATACATATATAACATACATATTTATACACAGTTCTTTTTTCTAGAGAATGGTTCCGGAACGGAGCAATTCAAAACAATTCCGAAGGGCTAAACCTCAGCCTGAGTCAGCCAACTACGCCTTCTTTAGCACATATCGAAGCTTAAACCTATATTAATGTCCAATTATAAAACATTCATTTTGATTGAAGTAAATAAAGAATTTTAAAATAAAAATTTTAAAACAATTACCTTTATAATCCCTAAAAGGCGTCATATCTGAATGAGAATTTTTTTGTACAGATCATAACGACATCCGTCAGAAAAATTCCACTCACCAATGAGAGGCGTTGATACGAGTTTCGCAAAACCTCCAGTGAATTGCAGCATTGACATGCTTTTCGGAACAAGGGCCACGCCCATTAAGTCTACTGCGACGACAGAAAACACTGTGCTTGTACTACCTTCGGAAAGAAAACATTTCAGTGAGGACATAAAATAGCACGTTCCAACGTCTGTTGCTTTATTTCTGCATACTGCAGCGTACAACAGTACCTGAACGCAGCTAGGAATAAGAAACAGCATCTGTTCAACCCGTTAACGTAGGCCTATATCCATCATTCTGGTGTTTATGGATTTTAAAAGAGATGGGCTTATACCAGAGTAAATTCAAGCAGTCATTTTTTGCGTTAATGAATCCCAAAGCGTCTCAAATAAGTCATATTGATGAGCAAATAAATTCGAAATAGTAATATTCAAATGAACCACTTCAAGAATATTCTGCGTGGTTTTGCTTTCGGATGAAGTCTTCCTGTTTAATATGCATAGATAATGCAAAAGTCACATGTATTCATAATTAATATTCAGTATGATAGTCACATGTATCCATAATTAATATTCAGGAAGAATACTACGCATCAGATGGCAGCAGAAGATAATAAACAAAGAAGTGCGCAAAAGAGTGAAAAACACCAGAAACATAATACAGCAAATAGCCTAATGGAAAGGAAACTCAATTTTTTCGGTCATGTATGTAGAATGAACAACAACCGACTAGTAAAGCAGACCATATTCTGAATGATCGACGGTACGGGAATTAGAGGAAGACCAAGTAGAGAATGGTTGGACGATGTCAGGGATTGGTGCGGTATAGACATACACGGACTCAGCTTGATAGCACAAGAGAAGAGTGCATGGAGACAAACAGTGAAACTTGCGATTGACACCAACGGTTGTTGAACCCACGGACGATGATGATGATGATGATGATGATGATGATGATGATGATGATGATGATGATGATGATGATGATGATGATAGTCATGTAGTCCTATACGTACGTGGATACAGGTAAATCTGAATGAGTCTCAATTTCTCATCGAAATCAATTTAACCGTGTCTCATGTTTATGCCTAAATTAATTTTAAACAGCATCGTATTCTTCTTACCCAGATAAAGTCCGAACAGTGTAGCGGATGTCATGGTTCCAATGATTCCTGGATTGATGTAGACAGCAACGATGGACAGAAAAGCAAGAAACATTCCGATGGCGTAAACCAGAGACGAGTTTACTTTAGGAAAGTTTGTAACGAAGGCAACGAGCAACCTGGCTGTCGTGGACATGATGGCGATTAATGTCGCTGCAGCTACTCCCTGAGCATGGCTGAGACCCACGTTGACTGCTCTGTTTACAGTGTGAGGAGAGTAGCCGTTCAAACAGAACATGCTTAGAAAATAAGCAATGGAATACACAGTGTATCTCGCGTGGCGAAAAATGGAAAAGTCAAAGGATTCTTTGAAATATTTCAGAATCATCTTGCAAGGTATTTCTCGTTGGCTGATTCCGGCAGCTTGCTTTGAATGTGAGGTCAATCTTTTTGGTGTTCGGAAGAACAGACACAGTGGAATGCGTTGGGCTTGAGTGGCTCCAAGGACGAGGAAGGTACCACGCCAGCCATACGACTGGATGAGGTGATCCGCAAAGACGGATCCGACTATTCCTCCGAAGCCGTAGCCAAGAGAACCGATTCCACTGGCCAGGTTCCGGTTACGAGTAAGTCTCTGATGGATGATTATATTTGACGGTAGATAAACAAGACCGGAGCCTGTTCCTAAAAGCGAACAGAACTGTAACTGACCGCCGGACAAGGAACCAACAAATTATTTAGTTATAGAAAGAATGAAAAATTAGGATCATGTTCCTAACCTATTGCTATGAATTGCCGGAGTTGCTCATGATTATGGAAATTAATTCTGTTTCACTTGTAGGCGAATGCCAGGTTTTGCTTTTTATACTTTTAAAAACGTCCGATTGTGTAGGCGAATATGAATAATTCTCTTTGTTTTGTTTGTTGTGGTTATTAATTAATTCGTTGATCTAGGCGATGTTTACTGGAAGTTAATCGGATGTGCAGTCAACAATTTGCGAATTCTTAAAGGTTTGCTGTGAGCAATGCATCCACAAATCCGCACCTAAATTTATATCCTACTTTAATCGAATGTCTGCTTCCAGTTGACGCAGATCTGATTGGTCGTAATCTTCTATGAACGACCTTGGCGATTAATTGTTTTTTTTATATTGAAACTAGACAGACTACATAAAAGACCTTCGTAGAAATCTAGCAATAGCCGAATATTAATAAAGTTCTCTAACTTCTGCTCAAATATCCACTGGGTCTTTCTTCAAAACAACAGTTCACCAGATTCTCAGTCTTCTCTCTTTTTCTCTTTTTTTCTCTCTGTTTTTTCTTCTCACACTCTCTCTCTCTCTCTCTCTCTCTCTCTGTCTGTCTCTGTCTGTCTCTCTCTCTCTCTCTCTCTCTCACACACACACACACACACACGAACACAAACACACAGACATCCGCACATACTCTCTCACGCTCCCTCTCTCTTTTCTCTCCTTTCTCTCTTTCTCTCTTTCTCTCTCGTTCACGCTCTCTCTTCTTTTCTCTTTTTCTGTCTCCATCTCCGTCTGTCTGTCTCCATCTGTCTGTCTGTCTCTGTCTGTCTGTCTCTGTGTCTGTCTGTCTCTCTCTATCTATCTGCCGTGTCACTACGCCCTCTCAAATCCTTTAACCGGTCTGACCTCTCCGTGTTTAAAGCTCAATTGCTATATTCGGAACTTTTTTCCGCACAATGGTCCCTCTCTAACAGTTGAACTTCCCCATTCTCTACTCCTGCCATCCCTTCTGGTTAGATCTCTATGTCTTTTTTTAATCTTCATTTTCCATCAGATAACTCGCACTGGGAGCACTTCTAAAAAGTTTATGCTGTGAGAGGCGTTTCATAAATGGTACAAAACAATACATTACTGTTATGTTTACCTGCTATGACTCCAAAGGTAACGTATATCATTATAAGATTCGGTGCAAAGTAACTGAGGGAAAATCCTATGGAAAGCAACAGACATCCAACGACAGCGGTCAAACGACATCCGTAAGACTGTATCGGATAACTGGCGAACAGAGCTAAATATGGAAAGAGAATCATCAAGCAACATAACGTGACTGAATTAGGCCTTTGTCTGCTTTCATCCTCGATCAAGATAGCCGTTCTACCTTCCGATGTCATTTCAATTAAACATTTGCTCAATAAATCTGGTTTTGGAACTTTATTGTAAAATAATAAAATTACAAACTAGATTTATTGAGAATTAGTTCTTTTCTCATAGTGTAGGACTTAGAATATAACATTATACTCTGTATCATCTGCATAATTGCGATTACGGTATAGCATAGGCCTAAGTTAGGATCTACCAACTAAAACCATGGTCGGCTCTAGCCTATATGCCACGACAGAAATTTAGAAATTTTTATATCTATTATAAATCAAGACAGAGGAAGCGATATTGTGGCACGCAAGATGTTTCATCCCGCAAAAGGCTTCGTATATATATATATATATAGAGAGAGAGAGAGACAGACAGACAGACAGACAGACAGAGAGACAGACAAACAGAGACAAGAGACAGACAGAGAGACAGAGACAGAGATGCATAGCACGATAGGATAGAGGGGAAATAAGACAATTTTATTGAAAGCCATTACCAGAAATACTGGATGCGTTCCAATTCTATTGCGTTATTGTTGGAAATATGCATGCTAGACAAAGGCGATCGTCGGTGTCCGATATTGGCCTACGGCCCTAACCTTTAGTTGCATCACTGTGTATAGCTATGTGAATGCTTGGAAGAACAGCCGACTAAACCGACACTAACCGACAAAAGATTCAAAGAATGCGAGAGAGAGACAGACAAAGACAGACAGACAGAGACAGAGAGAAAGAGAGAGAGAGAAAGGGAGATAGAGAGAGAGAGAGATACAGACAGAGAGACAGACAGACAGACAGAGGGACAGAGACTGAGACTGATAGGATAGAGAGGAAAGAAGACAACATTAAAAGCCGTTACCAGAAACACTGGATGCGTTCCAATTCTATTGCGTTATTGTTGGATATAATATGCATGCCAGACAGATGCGATTGTCTGTGTCCGATATCGGCTTACTCTTTAGTTGCATCACTGTGTGTAGCCTAGCTATGTGAATGCATGGTAGAACAACATTGTAACTAACCGACAAAAGATTCGAAGAATGAGCTGACCGAAGCGCACCATCCGACAGCGGCTGTCGTTGCCTCAAAATGTTCCACAAGATATGGATACAAAACTCCGAATGCGGAGGATTCAAGCGACGATATGAAGTTACTGAGAAAAACACAGACCACTAAACCCCAGTCAGCCAGGCTTTCATTCGTTTCAACGTTTACATGTTCATCTTCTTTCTGTTGCGGTCGCAATGCGTTCAAACGTGATTTGCAATGACTGTTTTCTGGAGAACTGTTCTGTTTGTCCAACGTGACATGTCCATTTTCAGGCTGCTGCCCAACTTCAAGATTCGTGTCTTCAAATCTCGAAATAACAAATTCACAGACAATAATTTTTTAAAAATCAGAATCAGTTGTCGCGGCCCAATTTTTGGGATGCGTGTTATCAAGCCACTATTGTAGCTTGCCATAAAATGAATGTATGGTAATACATTATGCATAAATAGGCCTACAATGTGAGCCTTGAAAAGAAACCTCACCCAGAGTCGGAAACATTCATAGAACCGTACATTTCAACGTATGTAAGCAATGTTCCAATAGATACAGTAATTTCATAGATGTTTCAGCATCATATACAGGCCCTCGATGAGTTCTACTGTGTGGTCTGCGTTCAACCTCAATTATGTTGAAAAGAATTAACTGCAACTCGCAAGACTGTAGTCCTAAAAATCAGAAGCCATAATTATGCGCGTAAGTATAACCGACATCTTTGTACTTTGATCTTGCACATAACGCCACTGAGTTCAACGCTGACCTTGGATCTCATCTGGCGGGTAATGAAACATTAGTTAAGTAACAGATTGCGCCCTTGGATTGTTTGTCATTGCCTTTGTTTGGACTTCGCTGCTAGGTTTATATATGTGTACATAGTGCTACATAACAAATTTCAGCGAGGGAGCTGTTACGTGACCCTCGGAATTAGATTCAGACGGTGGTGGCTGTTACCAGAGGTTGCAACTGTCTGTTTGTTTAGACTCGCTATCTGTAAAGGACGACCGCAATTTCATCGCACGTGTTCTGTACCGACGTGAAGAAAAATCACCCCCTGATCTTTATGTATCTGGTGAAATCGCGGTGCAAGTCATCGAGGTCACAGTACTGTTAGGCTACATAGTACATACACTGTTCATTGAAATCACGGCTTATACAGGGTATATAGGAGGTCAACGTCTATTTTTTTTATTAAGGCTGTTTCAGTTAGACGGTTGTTGCATAGCGATTTTGTGTGTTGTTGTCTCGGTTTAAATTAGGCCTAATGGTGAATAAATAGGTTAGTAAACATGTTTTCAGTTTCAAATTATAAATTCTCGGATAACAGTTGCTTCTTCAAATGTTTATCGGGTTCACATCTGTGGTCATTCATGCTTGCAATTTATCAAATAATTTAGCCGGATGCTTGTTTTTTACGGTCTGCTAGGGAACCTTCATTCACTCGCTCACATTTTTAAAAAATCCTTTACGCACAGGTTCAATGAAACCTACAATAGGTTGACCACACCAGGCACAGACATGACACATGCAGCATAGATAGTCTTTCATAATCATCTCGTTTCGTTTGCACGACAATTTGTAATCTGGTTGCAAAGTTTCCTGGAATTCTGTGACGTAAGTTTAACCCTGGTGGGCTTCTGTCTATTGACAGTGAGCTCCACCTTAGAATACGCTGTCTTGAAGCAAACAAGTGTGGCCACAATAGTATCCATACTATCCGGAATCAATCAATCAATCAACCAATCAATCAACCAATCGATCAACCAATCGATCAACCAATCGATCAACCAATCAATCAATCACTCAGTGATGCACAGACATTGACATTGCATTCAAAGATAATAATATTATGGCGCAACACACAGAACCCCACAAAGGGACAGGGTCGCAATTACTTCGATTTGTCTCAGAAGCAATACGATGGCTTAAAAAACGATGGCTTAAAAAATAGTCATGCAAAAATTATCAAGTGGTTTCCATGCAATTAAGGAAAGAGTAGAATCAAATAATGAGACGCAATACTTCAGTATAACTTAATGACACTATAAGTAGGCCTAAGTCTATTGGGTGCTTTATCTATTCAAAATTGCAAAACTTGGTTATCCAGTGGAATATTTTGCCTTCCATGCATGGGCGGAGTTTAGTTCCGTGTTCCGTTCTAAGGGGGGGGGGGGCTAAAAAAGAACTTGGGCTTTGTGCGACCGCCGACAATATTTTCTCGGCCAAAAAAGTTGATGACATTTTTTTTAGTCATCCGATCGAAGTCTCGCTCGTGGTTCGTGAAAACGACCGAAATATTTCCGAAATATTTTCCATATTTCCTGCAATTTTGTATGAGTCTGGGTCTTCTGGGGGGTGGGGATAAGCCCGGGGAAAGATACCGTTTTCACGGTAAAAACCTGAATCTGGGCCTTCTTGGGGCTTAGCACCTCAGCCCCTGATAAACTCCGCCTATGCTTCCATGACAGACTCTCCTTTTTCGGACATGATAGTTCTCCCATATATCTCCTAAATCAACCTGAGCTTGATAGGCATAGTGGAGGTGTCGTGTTATCTTCTGCGACCGTTGTCCGAATATAATTATGGCCTGGATCACACATAGACCATCCAGCCATTTCGTTCAACTCACTCCTCATCCTCGATAACACTGCTTCGTCATTCCTTACTATTCTGTGCCTATTGCGATGGAGGGTTTCGAAATACATTGAATAATCAATGTTTAGTCATCTCCTAGGTAGCTCCTTCGGCGCAATTCAGCACCATTTCAGTTACATTATTTTGCGCTCTACTTATTGACTTCAAATTGTAATTATATATTTCGGTCTAACCGCGATTTTATTTGACTCGAGCAGTTGTAAGATCTCTGTCCCGTCCCGTCCCAAGTAGCATGAGGCTCACGACATTCTTGAACAACAGAGACTACTTTTTCAATTTACAACCAATCATATTCACACATATTAATTTTATGCATAAATAAATAGATGATTGTTTAAATATCGGATCAGCTTTCGGATGTCGGTGGCTTTGCCGTATCATTATCGGAAAGAAGAACCTCAATGTCTTTGGCGGTGGACTTCCGGTGACATCTGGTGACAAAAGTGAGGACGACCATGAGACTACCACCCACGAATGCCATGCAACCGATGATGGCAAACGCTTTGTTGTAATCGCGAGTCTCGTCGTAAACCCAACCTATTAAACACAGAGCATAATTATTGTTGTTAACAAATGGTCAATAGCCGACACGACAAACAAGAAATGACTCGATTTCCTACCGAATATAACACAGTAGACCAGGGGTTCTCAAACTGTGGTACGCGTACCCCTGGGGGTACGCCAGGCGCCGGTTAGGGGTACGCGAAATATTCCAGAAATGTAAATAATTTTCTTTGAGTTTATGGTCTTCGTGCTCATCTTTCGTTGTTTAGCAATGATTTTTAACTTTGCAACGTAACAGCATCGTCATTTTTTCTTTCACAGCATATAATTAGACTCACTGTAAGACTTATATATTGCATGCAATATATTTATATTTATTTAGGTCAATTACTATAATTTTGAAACAAATAATGTATAAATGGTTGAAAGTACCAAAGTCAGAAAATCTCAGCATATATAGTCTATACTGAGTAGACCTAGTAGTTCTGTGCCTCATCGAAAGTTCAGCCTTGAGTTGGCATTCTAAATAGAATGATTGCAAGCAACTTGATAACTGTTATCTTTAGCTGGGATTGGGTCGTGAGTGTTTCTGAGCAGAAAACTTTGAAGGGGCGCTATATAAATCTCTGAAATGATTGAATGACTTAACTGACAATGTCACCAGCAACAAGGTGACAAAATAATTCAGAAGGGCTAAACCACAGCCAACTAGGCCTTCTTTAGCACATATCGAAACTTAAAAATAAATTAATATACAATTATAAAACATTCAGCTTGATTGAAGTGAATACAGAATTTTAAAATAAATTTTTAAAATCAATTACCTTTTTAATGCCTGAAGAAGCGTCACCTGAGTGAGAAAAAAAACATTTATTGCATGGATCATAACGACATCCGTCAGAAAAATTCCACTCACCAATGAGAGGCGTTGATACGAGTTTTGCAAAACCTCCAGTGAACAGTAGCATCGCCATGCTTTTCGGGACAAGGGCCACGCCCATTAAGTCTACTGCGACGACAGAAAACACTGTGCCTGTACTACCTTCAGAACAAAAAGAAAACAATTCAGTGATGCAATAAAACAGCACGATCCAAAGTCTGTTGCTTTATTTCTGCATACTGCAGCGTACAACAGTACCTGAACGTAGCTAGGAATAGGAAACAGCAACTGTTCAACCCCAGACGTAGGCTATATCCAACAAGAGTCACATGCATCCATCTATATAAATAAAAATGTAAAAGTTTGTGTCTAATCGAGGACCTCGGAAACTCCTTGACCGATTCTGTTGAAAATTTTACCAAATGTTCCATTCGAACATAAGCGGGTTTGTATATTGCCTTTTGGAAAAAAGCGCAATCTTTACGACACAAAAACACAACTTTGAATTCGATTCGATATACGTCGATGGAGATCATGGAGTTCACCCATTTCGATTTGAACTATCACGCATCCGTCCGTCCATTTTTCGGGCGCGTTTTAAAACGCATACCCGGCCGTCTTTCTATAACGCATATTTATATGTAACTGTCGGATTTTACAAAATCATCCATTTGCGGCCGTTTTCCGCGCGTCTTTCTATAGCGCATATTTATAGGGATGGATAAAGGGCAGGGACGGAGAGGAGAAGGAAGAAATGGAAGAGAGGGATGCAGGGATGGAGAGAGGGAGGGACGGAGGGAGGGACGGATGGAGGGGAGGGGACGGGAGGGGAGGGGGTGGGAGGAGAGGGGAGGGGGCGGGAGGGGAGGGGAGATAAGGGGAGGGGAGGGGAGCGGAGGGGAGGGGAGGGGAGGAGAAAGGAGGGGGGAAGGGAGGAGAGGGGAGGGGAAGGGGAAGGGGAAGGGGAAGGAGAAGGGGAGGGGACGTAGGATGGGAGGGTTGGAGAGTCTCTTCAGCCACAGCAATGCGTGGCCGGGCATAGCTAGTAATTAATACTCAGCATGACAGTCATGTAGGTCTACGTAGGCCTACCTGGATACAGGTAAATCTGAAAGAGTCTCAATTTCTCATCGAGATCAATTTCCTCGTGTCTCATGTTTATGCCTAAATTAATTTTAAACAGCATCGTATTCTTCTTACCCTGATAAAGTCCGAACATTATAGCGGATGTCATTGTCCCAATAATTCCTGGATTGATGTAGATCGCAACGATGGACAGAAATGCAAGAAACATTCCGATGGCGTAAACCAGAGACGAGTTCACTTTAGGAAGGTGTGTAACGAAGGCAACGAACAACCTGGCTGCCGTGGACATGATGCTGATTAATGTGGCAGCAGCTACTCCCTGACCGCGGCTGAGACCCACGTTGATTGCTCTGTTTACGGTGTGATGAGAGTAGCCGATCAAACAGAACACGCTTAGAAAATGAGCAATGGAATACACAGTGTATCTCGCGTGGCGGAAAATGGAAAAGTCAAAGGATTCTTTGAAATATCTCAGAATCATCTGGCAAGGTATTTCTCGTTGGCTGATTCCTGTAGCTTGCTTTGAATGTGAGGTTAATGTCTTTGGTGTTCGGAAGAACAGACACAGTGGAATGCGTTGGGCTTGAGTGGCTCCAAGAACGAGGAAGGTACCACGCCAGCCATACGACTGGATGAGGTGATCCGCAAAGACGGATCCGACTATTCCTCCGAAGCCGTATCCAAGAGCACCGATACCGCTGGCCAGGTTCCGGTTACGAGTAAGTCTCTGATGAATGATTATATTCGACGGTAGATAAACAAGACCGGAGCCTGTTCCTAAAAGCGAACAGAACTGTAACTGACCACCGGACAAGGAACAAACTACTAATGTTATAATAAAATACTAATGTTATTATAAAATAGTTATAGAATGAATGAAAAATTAAGTTTATGTTCCTAACCTATTGTTATGAATTGCAGGAGTCGCTCATGATTTAATATGGAAATTAATTCTTTAAACTGTTTCACTTGCAGGCGAATGCCGCGTTTTGCTTTTTATGCTTTTAAGAAACTGTTCGATTGCGTAGGCCAATATGAATAATTCTCTTTGGTTTGTTTGTTGTGGTTATTAATCAATTCGTTGATCTAGGCGATGTTTATTGGAAGTTAATCGGATGTGCACTAAAGAATTAGCGATTTCTTAGAGGTTTGTTGCGGGCAATGCATCCACAAATCCAATCCTAAATTTTTATAGGCTACTTTAATCGAATGTTTGCTTCCAGTTGACTCAGATCTGATTGGTCGTAATCTTCTATGAACGACCTTGGCGATTAATAATTTTTATTTAAGCTGGACAGACTACATAAAATACCTTCGTAGAAATCTAGCTTTGCCGAATATTATTAAAGTTCTCATTCTTCTGCTCAAATATATATCCACTGTGTTTTGCTTCAAAACATCTGTTCACCAGATTCTCAGTCTTCTCTCTTTTTCTCTATTTTTCTTTCTGTTTTTCTATCTCTCACTCACTCTCTCTCACACACACACGAACACAAACATACAAACATCCGCACACAGGCTACTCTCTCACGCTCCCTTTCTCTTTTCTCTTCGCTCTCTCTTTCGCTTTTCCCACTCTTTCACGCTCTCTCTTCATTTCTCTCTTCCTTTCTCTCTTTCTCTGTCTCCATCTCCGTCTGTCTGTCTGTCTCTGTCTGTCCCTGTCTGTCTCTGTCTGTCTCTGTCTGTCTGTCTCTGTGTCTGTCTGTCTGTCTGTCTGTTTCTCTCTCTCTCTTTGCCGCGTCACTGCGCCCTCTCAGATCCTCTAACCGGCCTGACCTCTCCGTGTTTAAAGCTCAATTGCTATATTCGGAACTTTTGTCCGCACGAAAGTCCCTCTCTAACAATTGAACTTTCTCCTTCTCTACTCTCTGCCATCCCTTCTGGTTACATCTCCATGTCTTTTTTCGCCTTCATTTTCCATCAGTTACCTCGAAATGGGAACACTTCTAAAAAGCTTATGCTGTGAGAAGTGTTTCATAACTGGAAAAAAACAATACATTACTGTTATGTTTACCTGCTATGACTCCAAAGGTAACGTATATCATTATAAGATTCGGTGCAAAGTAACTGAGGGAAAATCTATGGAAAGCAACAGACATCCAACGACAGCGGGTAAACGACATCCGAGAGACTGTATGGGATAACTGGCGAACAGAGCTAAATATGGAAACAGAATCAGCAAGCAACAAAACGTGCTGAATTATATCTGCTTTGATAATCGATCAAGAGATCCGTTCTTTTCCTTCCAGCGTCATTTCAATTTATTATTGATAAGAAAAATTTGCTCAATAAATCTGGTTTTGGAATTTTATTGTGAAATAATAAAATTCCAAAAATAGATTTATTGAGAATTAGTTCTTTTCTCGTAGTGTAAGATTATCACTTTAAACCTGATAAAAAAATCTAGAGCAGACATTAAAACAGCCAACAGACACGCAAAAAACATACAGGTGAATAAAAGAAGTTAACATATTACTGAATAATAAGTTTAACATAACATAATAGGTTATTATCATCTGCATAATTATGATTATAGCCTAAGTTAGGATCTATCAACTAAAACCATGGAGAGAGAGAGAGAGAGAGAGAGAGAGAGAGAGAGAGAGAGAGAGAGAGAGAGAGAGAGAGAGAGAGAGAGAGAGAGAGAGACAGAGACAGAGACAGAGACAGAGACAGACAGAGACAGAGACAGAGACAGAGAGACACACACAGAGACAGAGAGAGAGACAGAGACAGAGAGACAGAGACAGAGACACACACAGAGACAGACAGACAGAGAGAGAGACAGAGAGAGAGAGAGAGAGAGAGAGAGAGAGAGAGAGAGAGAGAGAGAGAAAGAGCTAGAGAGATAGAAAGAGAGAGAGAGAGAGAGAGACAGACAGACAGACAGACAAGAAAACAGAGACTGAGACAGAGATACAAAGCACGATACGATAGAGAAAAAATAAATAAGACGATATTGAAAGCGTTAACAGAAATACTGGATGAGTTCCAATTCTAGTGCTTTTTTGTTGGAAATATGCACGCTAGACAAGGGCGATTCTGTGTCCGGTATTGGGCTAACCTTTAGTCGCATCACTGTGTATAGCTAAGTGAATGATTGGTAGAACAACATCGTCACTAACCGATAAAAGATTCGAAGAATGCGTTGACCGAAGCGCACCATCCGACAGCGGCTGTCGTTGCCTCAAAATGTTCCACAAGATACGGATACAAAACTGCGAATGCGGAGGATTCAAGCGACGAAATAAAGTTACTGAGAAAAACGCAGACCACTAAGCCCCAGTCAGCCAGGCTTTCATTCGTCTGAACGTTTACATGTTCAGTTTCTTTCTGTTGCGGTCGCAATGCGTTCAAACGTGATTTGCAATGACTGTTTTCTGGAGAAAAGCTCTGTTTATCCAACGTGACATGTTCATTTCCAGGCTGCTGCCCAACTTCAAGATTCGTGTCTTCATATCTCGAAATAACAAATTCACAGACATTAATTTTAAAAAAATCAGAATCAGCTATCACGGCCCAATTCTGGAATGCGTGTTATCAATTAACGATAGTAGCTTGCCATCGAGTGAATGTAGCCTATGTAGGCTAATAATACATTATGCATAAATAGGCCTACGATGTGAGCTTTGAAAAGAAACCTCACCCAGAGTCGGAAACATTCATAGAACCGTACATTTCAAAGTATGTAAGAAATGTTCCAATAGATACAGTAATTTCACAGATGTTTCAGCATCATAATTATACAGGCCCTCGACTAGTTCTACTGTGTGGCCTCCGTCCAACCTCAATTATGTTGAAAAGAATTAACTGCAACTCGCAAGACTGTAGTCCTAAAAATCAGACTCCATATGCGCGTATGCATAACAGACATCTTTGTACTTTGATCTTGCACATAACGCCACTGAGTTGAACGCTGACCTTGGATCTCATCTGGCGGGTAATGAAACATTAGTTGAAGTAACAGATTGCGCACTTGGAAATCATGACTTTTGTTTGGACGTCGCTGCCAGGTCTACATAGCCTATAAATAGTGCAACATAACGAATTTCAGCGAGGGAGCTGTTACCAGAGGTTGCAAATGTTTGTTAGTAGTGGGTTGACTGCTGGTTCTACCTCACCTCATTAAAAACCATTAGAAAGCAATTAGCGCCTCCATGACTCATCAAACATGACCCAGGCGTCAATAGCACACCCACCAATGTTATCGGACCACCCGTCGATCGTTAATTAGATTCCAATCGCACATTAATTAGAACCTTATCACGCAGCTATCTGACCGTCGATTAAAATTCTTATCGCGCAGCTCTCCGACTCTTAATTAATTTCTTATTGCACAGCTGTCCAAACATTGATTAGATCCTTATTGTGTCACATTCCAGAATCCTAATTAATTTCCGAACGCGCCGCTGTTTCCGATCCTTAATTGAAATCTTACCGCGCAGTTGTCTACGCTCCTTAATTTCCTATCGCGCAGCTGTCTGCCCTTTGATTGAAATCTTATCGTGCAGATCACTACACTACACCCAACCTCGAATAAAAATGGTCAGCTGTCACCGGTCAATCCTCATCCTCCGTCTTCTTCTTTCCCTTTCTTCCTTCACTCTTCTCATTCTTTCCTCCTTCTCTCATACATTTCGCCACTCATCCATTACTGTCTTCCATCATTCTTCTCTTCCTCCCATCCAAATACGATGACCCTCTTTTCCTTCATTTCACTAATCCGCCTCACACACCTACCATCACTCACCCTCTCCTCTCTGACTCTCTTCCTTCTTCATCTCTCCATCCTTTCCTAGATTATTCCATTCCACTCTTCCCCACTTCTTCTCCCTTCCCGCATTCATTCTCTCTTCCTTCACCCTCTCTTCCTCCCACCCTCCAATCCTTTCTTCCTACCATCCTTTCTTATATTATTCATACACCCCTGTCCTCCACATGATCGTGTCAATTTTTTTATTAGAGGACACACACATGTAACAGCTACTACTACCATGACTACTACTGTTGTTGTTATTACAAATATTATTATTATTATTATTATTATTATTATTATTGTCATCATCATCATCATCATCATCATCATCATCATCATCATCATCATCATCATCATCATCATCATCATCATCATCATCATCATCTGCAGCCCGGCTGATTGGGCGAATCCCTAAATATGCCTCTGTTTCATCATACATGCGTGATACTCTACACAGGCTTCCTATATCACAGCGCATTAAGTACAGAATTGCTTCACTGGTTTGGCGTTGTCTCCTTGGCTGTGCTCCGACTTACCTTTTTGAGATCTGCTGTCCAGTATCTGTTGTCCTGGCTCGCAGAGCCCTTCGCTCTGCCTCTAGCGGGAAGCTTTTGGTCCCACGTGTTGAAACCTCAACCTGTCAGCGTCTTGTTTTCTCAGTTGCAAGTCCATCTGTCTGGAAAAGGCTCCCGTTGCAGGTGCTCCTGCTACCAAGGGTTGACTCATCAGTCTTGTACAAGCTCCTTAAAACTTTTTTGTTTCACCGTGGTTGGACTGGGAGCGCTTCTGAGTGGATTTCTTGAAGAGGCGCTATATAAAATTTTGAAATGAATGAATCATCATCACCATCGTTATTTCTCTGGAGTTGTAAGCAGCGAATAAAGTCTTCTATCTGTAAATTCATAAGCGACTCCTATCAGAGGCGATCCAAGTGCGAAGGACCAGGAGACAAGAAAGTGGTTTGGAGACAGCGGAAAGATGAACTTAGCAGGTTTAGGATCTCGTGACATCTAAATATACGACCCGATCCGTTGTTACACCATAGATTTCATTCATCGGTGCTTTACGTAGATCTACTCCAACCCATGGGCGGAGTTTATCAGGGGCTAGGGGGCGAAGCCTCCAAGAAGACCCAGATTAATTTTTTTACCGTGTAAATCGTATCCTTTCCCGGTCTTAGACCCCCGAAAGGCGCAGACTCATAAATTTGTTCGGGGAAAATGTTCACGAACGAGAAACTTCCGAATGACTAAAAAAGGTCATAGGCCTAAACTTCTTTGTCCTGGAAATTCTGCATCTTTCGGCGAGATTTCAGCCAGAGGACTAAGAAAAAGGTCATCAACTTTTTTTGGCCAAGAAAATATTTGTCGGCGCACTCGTTCGGGACCGAGTCTCAGCCCCAACAAAACCCAAGTTCTCCATAAGTTTGTTTTTTTAGCCCCTCCGAGAACGGAAATCATACTCCGCCCATGCTCCAACCGACCACTCTGGTTTTTGATTGGTTAAATTTCGAGATTTTTTGATTAGCCGAAACCTCTGTGTGAGTATCCCGCTCATTCCAACGGTACACCTAATGGACTGCTTTGATACCTTGGACCTAGTTATTGCATCCACTGCTCCAATTCGATTGAACATTTTCTAAGAAATATTACGAATCGCTTGAGCAGTGGCGTAGCAAGGTCTTGGGGGCCCTTGTGCAGAACTTAGGTGGTGGGCCCTTAAATGCTTGAAACCACATTTGATTTCAAACAACAAAGCTGCACAAAACGCCTGGTTGCTTTACAAAATTTGCATATTTAACACCAAATTTAAATGAAAATAAACTAGCCACATTTTTTATTGTTTTAACAAATTCATCTAATGAACATATTCTTCTCCATATCAGCAGAGAAAAATCGAACTAGAATACCGGTGTACGGACATTTGAACGGTGGTCATTTGAACGGACGACACTTGAACGGCGACACTTTAACGGGCGATATTAGAACGGGCCGACAATAGAACAGGCGACACTTAATCGGAACGTCATATTAACGGGCCGACTTATGAACAATTCACAAGATGCTGCGCTGTAGGCCTGGGCCTACACTATGCACGTAAGCCTATACTTTGAGTTTTGACTGAATGTTGGGCGCGACATTTGGTGACACTGAATATTAGAGAAAATTATGCAAAGTTTTACTGTTACTTTTAGGTGTGAAACATAGTTTTTGTTTTACATGTGTTTTTACATTAATGCATGGATATAACCCCAAAAGGTAAAACGACGCTCATACTTCGAAATTATGATTATTTGAAAGAAAAACAATACAAGAGAGGCAGAATATCATGGTGATGCCGAATGTACAAAACGATTCAGGTGCAAGGCCCGCAGACGACCATGGTAGTCAGCGAAAGACAAATGGAACACACGCATTCTGGAAACTTTCGATAGTAAAGAAAGCCACAGGGGAAATGAAGCAATAATTATATTCGCCACTCGCCAGCTATGGCAAGTCAGAAATTTTTATATAGTCTAATTATTTAGACTCAGTTGTTAAATTTGTCACACAACCAGACATTGAATTTGGTAGGCCTACATATCCAAGACAGTAAATGCTCGATTGCTCATAAAAATTAACAAACTTTACCGATCAAGTGTCCTCCGGTCATCTGTCGCCCGATCAACTGTCCAGCCGTTCAATAGTCTCGGCGGTCATCTGTCGCACGTTCTACTGTCGCCGTTCTAGTGTCGCACGTTCTTTTGTCGTCCGTTCAAATGTCATGTAACCAGAATACCATACAAAAGTAATCACAAAAATTGCTTCATCTCTTGAAGTACTAATTATCAATCACCCATAGGCCCTACTTAAATTCTCCAAGCTGTTGGGTTTGTTGATTAATAAAGCGGAAAAATTTAACGAATTTGGCAAGTGTGAAATGACTCAATCAAGTCTACGAATAACCTACTACGGGCGTCTAAATCCGAAATGCTAAAATGCTTGTTTGCGCGCCTTCTCTTGTGCAAAAATATCCACCACTTTTGAGGTGTTAAGCCTGAATCCATTGGTGATGTAAATGCTGCCGTAACCTCTGAAGTTCGAAGCCTATACTCGGCTCAGTGTCAATATCCATGTCAACCACCATATCTGCACTGATCAAACCGGAATTCGGTTCTGCCCCCATGTCTGATGTAGGCCTCTAGTCATCGGTGCAAGCTCGCTCTCCGCAGACATCATAAATGCGAAAAAGTTTGCATTTTGGCGGTCTTCTTTACCCGTTCTTCTCGTGCTTGTCGCTTAGCAGCGCAACTTAAGACTTAGGCCTGGGCATAACTTGGGGGACAGAAAGAGTGTCGTACGAGAGTTACAAAATATACAATTTCCAAGTAAGTAGGCTATGCAGTTTTTTTTTTAAATTTCAAATTTTGCTACAAATATAATAAATTTTAAACGCGTCTGCGTATACCATGACACAATTATGTTTAAGCTTTAACGTCAGTAGGCCTACAACTACTGCTGGCCAAAGACTGCAAAGAGCAAAGATATTTGTTATAAGGTAGCCTAATCATGGACATTCCGGATGAAACCCAACAAATTACTGGGTGTGTACGCTGTAGATGTAGGTTTGAATACATTCTGAATATCCTTAAAATAAAAAATTGACTCTGACCCGGGGGCCCCTGACAGCCGGGGGCCCTCGTGCACTGCACAGGTTGCACGCCCTATTGCTACGCCACTGCGCTTGAGTAGAGATTACTTCATCGCATCACATGACTTTTCGTATACAGCATAAAAGGCGTTTGTTAGGACGTCAGTTATAGTTTGGCATTCATGGCAATGCAGGATAATGTATGCACCTTTCAATTCACCTATCTAGATTGCCATGACCTTTCTTCATGTATTGCTTCTGCTTATTCTTCTATTCCTGCTCCGCTCCATCTTGTCCTTCAAGCGTATCTGGTTCGTGTCAAACCAACTGATTGAATTGTTAGCATCGTGGATAGGCAATGAAAAACCAACCTCTGGCACGACATCAAAACACTTTTCGAACGCATCGGCCATGTAGGTCCACGTACAAGATGTAATGCACTGCGCTAGTAACAGCACTTTTAGTTTAACGACCTTGACGTATCAAAGATGATTAGTGTCGCCCTCCTCCATCTTTATCCAGGATTTGGACTGGCACTGTCAGAATTTGAACATTGGCGGAGTTAAGAACGGCGCTACAGCTGCACGAAGGCTTTTAAACGTTACATGACATTGGACAACATGGCTAGCAACGCTGGACTATGACACCCTTGCATAGGCGTACTGGACATTTCGACAGTGGGGGGGGCAAAAAAAAATTCCCGAAAAATCTGACGACCTTTTTTTTAGTCATCCGCCCAAAATTCTAAGGGTTTTCCCGTCCGAAAAAGCTGACGACCTTTTTTTTAACCCTTTGCGTGCCCGAAAAAATCCTCTCGTACCTGATTGCCCGAAAAAATTTCCGAAATTTTTTGGGCCGTCCGTGCCTCTTTTGCCCGAGAAACACATTTGCCCGAAATTTGGGGAGCATTTGCCCCCCCCCTCCTCGAGCCCCGCCTCGTACGCCTATGCACCCTTGGCATCACATGACTTTTCGCATACTACATAAACGGCGTTTGTTAGGACGTCAGTTATAGTAGGCCTATGGTATTGTGGAAAAACTTGAAGATTGCCTGCTGTGTTTGGGTGCGCTTGCTTTGCTCTCTCTGCCTACGTCTGCTTGCCCCGCCCCTTTAGCCTCCGTCTACTTATCCAGCATACATTGGCCTATGTCTACTTATTCAGCACACTAGCCTCCGTCTACTTATCCAGCATACATTGGCCTATATCTACTTATTCAGCACACTAGCCTCCGTCTACTTATCCAGCATACATTGGCCTATGTCTACTTATTCAGCACGTCTACTTATCCAGCATACATTGGCCTATATCTACTTATTCAGCACACTAGCCTCCGTCTACTTATCCAGCATACATTGGCCTATGTCTACTTATTCAGCATACCGTGGCCTATATCTACTTATTCAGCACACCTGCGTCTGGGAGGGTATAAATAGAGCAGAGCAGATCGTCGTAGTAGAGTCGTGAGTCGTCGTCAGTTGCAGTGTGAAGTAGTTGAAGAGTTCGTCGTAGTAGTCAGTCAGTCAGTCAGAGCTGCTTCTTCTGTGATAGAGTTCAGTAGAGTTTAGTCGCAGTGGGTACAGTATCGTGCCGCTCGGTGCAGTGTTGTGGGATCGATTCTTGTGCATCGGTGACTTACCTTTGGAAAAGAAAGACATTCATGCGTGTTTAGTTCAGTTTAGTCGCAGTGATCTAGCATTCAGTGTACAGTTTGATTAAGACGTTCGATTTCGCAGTTATTAAATACAGTTCGATTAAAATACAGTTCGTTTGAATACAGTTCGTTTAAGTATAGTTAGCCTAAGCCTAGCCGGCTAGTCGTTAGTCCCCAGCTAACGCCTTACCCCCCGGACATCATCGAAAGACTTACACGGCTAGGGTTGGTGATCGGCCCTGGTACTTTTCTGCCCAGCCCTAGTTCCGCAACAAATTGGCACCAGCAAGTGGGGTTTTGATTTATTCGATTGGACGTCTCGGAACAAATTGGAACCAGCAAAAACTAGTTCAAAAAGTTGGGGGTTTTGTTACATTCGTCGGACTGCTACAAACTGTTACACGGAAGCGGGAGCTGATTTGATTCTGGACTGACAACGATGTGGAACGCAGCGACTGGTGAGTTTTCTCGCGCAGGAGTGGACGGAAGCGTTTCTGGCCTTCCTGCTACTTCGTCGCCTACCGCCGGACGACGAAAGGACGTTTTGGTCGACCACGAGGTCGAGTCTAGCCGCTTCCTGCAGACAATCGATTTCGACGACTCGCCGAAGAGGGAGCGAAAAAGCATGCTGATTCCGGAGAAAGACGCCAGCGCTTTGGAATCGAAGATTCTGGAGAATGTCGGTCGCTTGGTCGGTGAAAAGAGGAGTCCAATCAAGCCCGGAAAATTCGATGGAACTGGATCCCTCGAATCGTTCCTGGCACAATTCGATGTGTGCGCGAGACACAACCGATGGACTGCAGCCGACAAAGCGGACTTCCTCCGCTGTTCATTGGAAAAAGCAGCAACGCAGTTACTCTGGGATTTTGGAGCCCGGACGGAAGTAACTTACGAGCAGCTCGTCGAGAGACTACGTCAACGATACGGCGCGGAGGGTCAGGCCGAGACCTTCCGGGCACAACTCTACTATCGCCGGCAGAGATCAGATGAAACCCTGGGCGACTTGCTGCACGACATCCGGAGACTCGTCGTTCTCGCCTACCCGGTTCCATCTAACGAAACGACGGAGATCGTCGCGAAGGACGCCTTCCTCGAAGCGATCCGCGACCGTGAGTTGTCCCTCAAGGTGAGAGAACGTGAGCCGAAGACCATCGACGAAGCGTACCGAACCGCTCTACGCCTCGCCGCGTATCAGCAGACATCGGAATTGGAGGATCGTCGGAGACCAGCCAATCGGGTGAGAACGACGCAAGATGGAGACGCTGGTGGACAACTTCAGTCCCAATTGGACAACTTCTTCGCTGCCCAGCGAAAGTGGCAACAGGACATGGAAGGAAGGATCTGTCAACAGCTGGAGGAACTTCGAGGTTCGTACCGGACGAGTCTCGACGCCGAACCAAATGTTCCCCCGTATGTTCCACCGACCGTTCCGCCTGCTGGAAACGCTTCTGGGAACGCCGGCCGCGGTGTGACCTGCTTCAACTGTGGACGCGTGGGTCACGTGGCCCGCCAATGCCGCCAACGCCGACAGCCTCCCAACCGTCAAGACGACGCACGCAACTCGGGTCCGACGACGCCCGAGCATGATGGACCGATCGTCACCAACCACACAACAAGAGACCGAACGACGGGTGTAACGAACAACGCGATCTACATCCGTGGAACGATCAACGGACGGCAAAGAACATGCCTAGTGGACACTGGGTCGGAGGTAAGCTTGGTTCCCTCGTCTGATGTTGAAGGGTTGTCGCTCCAGCCAAGCAATCGCATCCTTTTAGCTGCTAATGGTACTGCAATTAGGGTTTTGGGTCAGCTTGATCTTCCGATTGTGATTTCCAGAGGATTTTCTATTGGCACTACTTTTCTTGTCTCGGATCAGATCGGTGAACCAATGCTGGGAATGGACTGGCTGAGACAGCATCGCTGTAGATTGGGTTTTGGTCAGGGCGCACTTTTTGTTGGTCGCCGCCGCATTCCTCTGGTCAAGGGAAATGGTTCGCTTTGGTGCCGCAGGGTGATGGTTGCAGAGGAGACGACTGTCCTTCCTCGTTCCCAGTGCGATATACCTTGCACAACGCAGTATAGAGACTTGACGACCACTGCACAGGCGTGGATGACGGAGTCCAAAGAGATCCAGCCTGGGTTACACGTAGCCAGAGTCGTGCTTGGTGATGATGCTAATAAGTCGTGCATTCGTGTAGTAAATTTGAACGAGCAATCTGCTTTGTTGACTGCTAATCAAATGTTGGGTGAATTGCATCCCGTAAATGTCGAGGTAAGGAAGGAAAATGATAGACGCACGGGTCCTGAAACCCATTTGATTGAGAAGCTGATGGAGGACATTTCGGAGGATGTCCCGACGGATGTGAAGGAACGGTTGAAGGGTTTATTGGTCGAATACGAGGACATTTTTGCGACCACTGACCGAGATTTGGGACGAACCGCGATAACCCAACACAGGATTGATACAGGGGACTCTCGTCCAGTGAGACAACCTTTACGGAGACAGCCGCTGCCATATCAGACTGCTATTGATGAACAATTGAATCAAATGTTGGAAACGGGAGTTGTGGAACCTGCGGTTAGCGAATGGGCGGCGAATGTGGTTCTCGCTAAGAAGAAAGACGGGTCTTTGAGGTTTTGTATCGACTACCGCCGATTGAATGATCTGACGCGGAAGGATTCTTATCCTCTTCCGAGGATTGATGCTTGTTTGGATGCTTTGACGGGTGCTGGGTGGTTCAGTACACTGGATTTGCGTAGCGGGTACCATCAGGTCGGAATGGATCCCGGTGATGCTGATAAAACCGCTTTTATTACTCGGCGAGGGACTTTTCGGTGGAAGGTTATGCCTTTTGGTTTATGTAACGCGCCGGCTACCTTTCAACGATTGATGGACATCGTCCTTTCTGGGTTGAATTTCGAGTTGTGCTTGGTGTATTTGGACGACGTAATAATTTTCAGCAGTACTGCGGACCAGCATCTAGATCGATTGGGTCGAGTCTTTCAAAGACTTAGGGAGGCTAATTTGAAACTGAAACCCAGTAAGTGTCATTTGCTTAGACGCACGGTATCCTTTCTTGGACACATAGTAACCGCGGAGGGAATATCTGTTGATCCATCGAAGGTGCAGGCCGTGGCCGAGTGGCCGACACCCGAGCATTTGAGGGAGGTGCGAGCGTTTCTTGGACTCTGCTCGTACTATCGTAAATTCATTCGAGGATTCTCGTTGGTCGCAGCCCCTCTGTTCGCATTGACCAGGAAGAATCAACCGTTTCTATGGGGAGACGACTGTCAGGATGCTTTCGATCGCTTGAAGGTAGCATTGACTGTGGCTCCTGTACTCAGCTTGCCGGTGGATGATGCAGCCTACACTCTGGACTGCGACGCTTCGGACTTGGGAATCGGCGGGGTGCTGTCGCAAAGCATCGAGGGAGAAGAACGGGTGATTGCCTATGGCAGCCGGTTGTTTTCAGCAGCCGAGCGCAACTACTGCGTAACCAGAAAAGAATTACTGGCAGTGGTGCACTTCACTCAAGTTTACCGCCAATATTTGTTGGGGAGTCATTTCACAATCCGGACGGATCATGCAGCGTTGAGATGGTTGCAGCGCACGCCTGAGCCTATTGGTCAGCAAGGACGCTGGCTGGAAAAACTGTCGGAGTTCGACTTTGAAATCATACATCGACCGGGACGCAGACATGGGAATGCTGATGCTTTGTCGCGAAAGCCGTGTCGGCAGTGTCACTGGGAGGAATTCGATGTGATGGATCACTTCGTCCGGGAAGTGACGGAAGTCTCGAACGAGAACGACAGCACCAACGATATTGCGAAGGCACAGAAGGAGGATTCGGTGCTGAGATTGATCCGAGTCTGGTTAAGCGAAGGAATGCCGAGTCTGCAGGAGATTCTATTGGAGGGGGAAGCTGTCAAGGTTTATTGGCATCAGCGAGACTCGCTGTACCTGAAGGAGGATGTGATTTACCGTCGGACGCCGGACGAGTCGGAACAAGTACTCGTGCCTAAAGACTTAAAGGAAGATTATCTGAGGTTGGCGCACACTGGCATGACAGGGGGACACCTGGGTGTCAGACGAACACGATGGCAGGTTCGCAGACGGGCATATTGGGTAGGATGGTCCGGTGACGTGAAGAGGTTTTGCCGACACTGTGAAAGATGCTGCCAGTATCATCGTGGTGCTCTGCAACGACAGGGTCCTCTTCAAACCTTGCACTGTGGAGAGCCATGGGAGAGGGTGAGTGTGGACGTTACTGGTCCTCACCCCAGGAGTAAAAGGGGCAACGTATACATCTTGACCATGATGGACAACTTCACGAAGTTCGTCGAGGCCTTCCCAATGGCGAATCAGGAGGCGACTACGGTGGCTAAAGCGCTGGTAGAGACGATCGTCATTCGTTATGGAGCGCCACTCCAGATCCTGACCGATCGTGGAAGGAATTTCGACGGACGGGTATTCCAAGAGATGTGCCGAATGCTGGAGGTGGACAAAGTACGGACGTCCAGCTATCGTCCGCAGACCAACGGGATGATCGAGAGGTTTCATCGCACGCTCAACTCAATGTTGGGGAAAGTGGTGAGCGAAAACCAGCGGGATTGGGATGACCACCTTCCATATGTGATGGCTGCGTACCGGGCTTCGATACACGACGTGACCGGTTTCTCGCCGAATTACCTCATTTTCGGAAGAGAGAATCGAATGCCACTGGACCTCGTTTACGGATCAACCGAGGAGCCAGACGGGAATGGACGGACATATTCGGCCTATGGGTCCGAGATGTCGGAACGGCTGGAGAAAGCCTACGCCGTCGCTCGCCAATGTCTTAAGAAGGGCGCGGAAAGGCGCAAACACGCCTACGACCTACGACTGCGGCCGGCAAAATTCGAGGAAGGTGACTGGGTCTACTACTTCAGTCCACGGAAATTCGTGGGACGTAGCCCGAAGTTCCAACGGAATTTCACCGGACCTATGATGATCCTGCGGGCGTGCGGTCCAGTCAACTACCTTCTCCAGAAGTCGCCGAAGGCTAAGCCCTTCGTCGCACACGTCGACAAACTCCGCCACTGCTATGGGCGGACGAAAGGGGAATGGAGCGAGGCGCCTGCAAGGAAGACGGAAGGACTACGCAGCGAAGCAGCGGAAAATACCGCCGCATCTTCCAGCCGCCGGCCACGTCATCGCTGGAAGGGGACGCCAACGGAGGAAGCGCTCTCAAGAAGTCGGCATACCGACGACGGCGACAGTGCGACGGCATCCGCCGTCGACCGGCCGAGGACCAGGTCCTTTGCACATCGAACGGATGCAACGGACGCAACGGATGCAACGGAAGCAGGTTCGGACGGAACAACGGCGATCTCGGGTCGACCCCGTCGGGCCGTTCGTCGACCTGTCCGGTTCCAGTAAAGTGCACGAAGAGGACGGCGCACGTTTCCTCTACGTGCGCGCAGTCTACTCCTGTCTGCGCGCAAGTTCCTGTCGGCGCGCGTGGGTGCGCGCGCGCTTCTTCTTCGTCGGCGCACGTGTCTACGTACGTGCGCGTAATCTACTCCTGTCCGCGCGCAAGTTCCTGTCTGCGCGCAAGTTCCTGTCGGCGCGCGTGGGTGCGCGCGCGCTTCTTCTTCGTCGGCGCACGTGTCTACGTACGTGCGCGTAATCTACTCCTGTCCGCGCGCAAGTTCCTCTCTGCGCGCAAGTTCCTGTCGGCGCGCGTGGGTGCGCGCGCGCTTCTTCTTCGTCGGCGCACGTGTCTACGTACGTGCGCGCAGTCTACATCCTCTTCCTACGCGCATGGGTGCGCGTGCGGGTTCCTCGTCAGCATACGCTAGCCTGCGTCTACATCTTCAGCATACGCTAGCCTGCGTCTACATCTTCAGCATACGCTAGCCTGCGTCTACATCTTCAGCATACGCTAGCCTGCGTCTACATCTTCAGCATACGCTAGCCTGCGTCTACATCTTCAGCATACGCTAGCCTGCGTCTACATCTTCAGCATACGCTAGCCTGCGTCTACATCTTCAGCATACGCTAGCCTGCGTCTACATCTTCAGCATACCGTCGAGATCCTCGGATTGCGCATGCCCGAGCTTCTCTATAAAGGACGACGGCAGACGCTAGAGAGCGCCAGTCGAAAGAAATGGAAGCCCAGAACGCCGTGAGTTGTGCGCTGTGCGACCAAGTCTTCTCGGGACCTTATGCTCGGCGTTCTAGATGGCGGCACGAAAGGACCTGTCGACCGTTTCGAGTTCGTCGGGTGAGGGGAGTGTCTACCGCTCCCGCCGCGCGGGGTTCGGCCGAGGCGACGCCATCTTCGCCGCCCGGGGTCGTAGCCGAACTACCATCGAGTAGCAGCGACGCGTTTGTGGCGGCCTGGTTGGACACGATCGACTTCTCCGACACCGACGCTTTGGGTTTCGACACGGATCTACTTGATATACCGGATCCGGTTCTGGACGAGGTCCTGGGACCTACGATGACCAGGGCGGAGGCGGCGTTCATCGTACGCCAAGGGCGCTCCCTCGCGGCCGTCCTTACAGCTGAGCAGTTCGCTCAAAAGCTCTTGGCCGAATTTCCTCATTGGCCGAAGGACCTCTTGATCGGAATCTACGAAGGTTGCCTTCCGGTTGGCCTCTCCCCTACGCTACCTTCCCCCGACGCCGTTTGGATCGTCGACTAGACCCATCTTACCGGAAGACAGACCGCTTCGAAAGAAGAAAAAGAAGAAAGAAAGGTGACACTCCTAGTTTTGTTTTGCCGTAAGGGACTCTGAACTTAAGTTTCGTATCGCGCAGTGCGATTATTTTCTGTTAGTAGCGCCTACGTAATTATTCTGAAGACGTTCTTCGTCTGATTAACTTTATAAGCCGTTTTGTTCGTCAATGAACGATGCTTGGTTGTTTGGATGCTGTTCTTTATTTTGTGTTAGTTAAGTTGGCGTCTTCCGAAATGGACGATATTTTGCATAAGCGAATTGATTATTTGCATAGAATTGTGGACTGAGGCGTGTGCCTTATCGCGATGGACAATGTTTATTATGCTGGGGGTTCGTTTTTCCCCTGTTAATTTTATCCAAAGGGGGCTTTGGACTGCTCCTGGGGGGGCCGTGTGGAAAAACTTGAAGATTGCCTGCTGTGTTTGGGTGCGCTTGCTTTGCTCTCTCTGCCTACGTCTGCTTGCCCCGCCCCTTTAGCCTCCGTCTACTTATCCAGCATACATTGGCCTATGTCTACTTATTCAGCACACTAGCCTCCGTCTACTTATCCAGCATACATTGGCCTATATCTACTTATTCAGCACACTAGCCTCCGTCTACTTATCCAGCATACATTGGCCTATATCTACTTATTCAGCACACTAGCCTCCGTCTACTTATCCAGCATACATTGGCCTATGTCTACTTATTCAGCACGTCTACTTATCCAGCATACATTGGCCTATATCTACTTATTCAGCACACTAGCCTCCGTCTACTTATCCAGCATACATTGGCCTATGTCTACTTATTCAGCATACCGTGGCCTATATCTACTTATTCAGCACACCTGCGTCTGGGAGGGTATAAATAGAGCAGAGCAGATCGTCGTAGTAGAGTCGTGAGTCGTCGTCAGTTGCAGTGTGAAGTAGTTGAAGAGTTCGTCGTAGTAGTCAGTCAGTCAGTCAGAGCTGCTTCTTCTGTGATAGAGTTCAGTAGAGTTTAGTCGCAGTGGGTACAGTATCGTGCCGCTCGGTGCAGTGTTGTGGGATCGATTCTTGTGCATCGGTGACTTACCTTTGGAAAAGAAAGACATTCATGCGTGTTTAGTTCAGTTTAGTCGCAGTGATCTAGCATTCAGTGTACAGTTTGATTAAGACGTTCGATTTCGCAGTTATTAAATACAGTTCGATTAAAATACAGTTCGTTTGAATACAGTTCGTTTAAGTATAGTTAGCCTAAGCCTAGCCGGCTAGTCGTTAGTCCCCAGATAACGCCTTACCCCCCGGACATCATCGAAAGACTTACACGGCTAGGGTTGGTGATCGGCCCTGGTACTTTTCTGCCCAGCCCTAGTTCCGCAACAGTATTCTATTCATGGCAATGCAGGATCAGAGAATCGTCGAGTCCCACATCTAGTAAAGTATATAGAACGAATCACCGGATACTAGCGGATACTGTATACACTATTAGTATAATTATATACACCAATGTAAATAAGCGATCACAAAACTACCTAATGCCATGGAGGGTTTTCAAAAATACATTGAATACTCTTTGTTTAATCATCTTCTTCAGCGCTATTCAATACCGGTCCGGTATCATGTCAGTTACATTATTTTGCGCTCTACTTTTTAACTTCAATTGTAACTATAGCCTATAATTATTCGGTCTAACAAGGATTTTATTCAACTCGAACAGTTGTAAGATCTCTGTCCCGTCCCCAGTTGAATGAAGCTCACGACATTCTTGAACAACAGAGGCCACTTTGCGAGTGTTTTCACCCATTCATTTCCACAAATTTTATGCATAAATAAATATACGACTGCTCAAATATCGGATCAGCCTTCGGATGTCGGTGGCTTTGCGGTATCGTTATCAGAGAGAGGAGTTTCAATGTTTTTAGCGACGGACTTCCTGTGGCACCTGGTGACGAAAGTCAGAACGACCATGAGACTTCCAGACACGAATGCCAAGCAACCGACGATGGCGAACGCTTTGTTGTAATCACGAGTCTCGTCGTAGATCCAACCTATCATAAACCATAGATGTAAAAAAAAGATGGAAACGAAATAAACAAACGGGGAAAACGTCGGTTCTTTGGAAAAAATAAAAACGACAAAAAAAACGATAAAAAACGGAGACGGTAAATAATTTTACTTTGCTACATCTAAAACCATAGTTGTAAAAAACGTTTTTTTCGTTTTTTATTCTCTCCCAAAAAACGTCGTTTTTTTCGTTTTTTATTTTTCCCATCGTTTTTTATCGTTTTTTTCGATTTTTATGTAACTTTATTTAATTATTTACTGTCTAATATTATTTTCCTTAATTTAATTTTTTCTGATATTCCATACGTTTTCACCGTACTCTCAAGGATGCAGCTAACTATAGGGTCTTTATGTAATTGTTTAAGTCATAATTTTGAGAAATACATGTAGTAGATCCCGATAAGAAATGAAATTTGTAAGAGTTATTTTGATATAAAATTCTTGGGCCTATAATTAATATTTATAAGTAACAATTTTAAAACAAATGTACAATATATAATTTAGTAAACATCTGTGTTTTTTGCTTCTGGTTAGATTTTAATTGTGTTATGTCGATCAGCATAAACTTATAATGTGGACTTATGTCTACAATTTAAATTTGAAAAGATTTCAATACCTTTAATTTGTCCGAATTTTTTATTAAACCAAAGTTTTAAAAAAAACTGTGGTAGATTAATGTTACTTATACCAATTATTTTGGCCTAATAATAAAGTTGTGTTATTTGCGGTTTCTTGATAAAATTGCATAAGCAAAGTTTGTAAGCTGAAAATGAAATTTCAGATGTAACAAAGGCAAATTATTTTCCGTTTCCGTTTTTTATCGTTTTTTGTCGTTTTTTATTATTTCGAAAAAAACGACGTTTTTTACCGTTTTTTATTTTATTTTCATCGTTTTTTACATCTATGTCTAAAACCGCATTTTAACCTTTAAAACATTGATTAGAAACCTACTACACGTAGGCTATCTCTTAAATGATGATGTTAAACGATGAAATAATTACTTTAGTTACCTGAATCCTTGAGAGTTGGCGGAAAACATAAGGAATATCAGAAATTAAGGAAAATAATAACAGAAAGTAAATGAATAAATAAAGTTAAAGAAAAAATCAAAAACGATAAAAAACGATGGGTAAAATAAAAAAAATCGAAAAAACCAGGTTTTTTGGGAGAGAACAAAAAACGGAAAAACGTTTTTTACAACTATGCAATAAACAGAGCACAATTGATACCAAATGACCAATAGCCGAGACGAAAAGCAAGAAATGGTTAAATTCCATGCCGAAAATGATAGAGTGCGCATTGCTTAGCTCTTTGCTTCAATGCAAGTTCAGTCTTGTGGAGAGCCATATACATCTCTGAAATGTATAAATGACTTAACTGATGTCACCAGCAACAAGGTGACGTATGGACAAAATAAAGGCTGTCAACTGACACGACTTAGACCACCAAAATCTGCCAGCAAGTTCCAGAAACTTGACCAAAAAATGATACATAATCTTAGGTGGATAGAAAGGGATCAGTTTTACCACGAATGTCGTAATCTCCGACAGGCATATTACATAAGTTTATCTATGATGGCAGAAATCCGTTTGATATAGTTATACTCTTCTATATACTGCATAGGTAACACAGTGCTTTTTCAGAAAAAGGTTCCGAGACAATCGGAACAATTTCGAAGAGCCTAACCTCAGCCTCCTATCTTAAAACACATGGAAACTTACAAATAAAAATAATGATATCCTTTAAAAAACACTCATTCGAATTGAAGGAATTAAACAATTTTTAAATGAAATTTTTAATTAATTACATTTTAAAATGCCTAAAAAAGCACCAGAAAATGCTAGAAAAGTCTCGAAATTGTGAGTCGTTTTATTACCATGCTAAGAATTAGGACCTCCTCTTATATCTGTGTTGCTACAAATATGTCCACATATTGAACTTAAAACTACGGAACATCTCATCAACTGGCTGAATAAACATCTTGCATAGGTCATAATTATTATCGACATCCGTCAGATAAATTCTACTAACCAACGAGAGGCGACGCAGCGAGTCTTGCAAAACCTCCAGTGAACTGCAGCATTGCTAAGCTTTTCGGAAGAAGGGTCACGCCCATTAAGTCAACTGCGACAACAGAAAGCACTGTGGTTGGGCAACCTTCAGAAAGAAGACATTTCAATGAGGACACGAAACAGAACATCCCGGAATCTGTTGTGTTGCTTCCGCATACTGTTGTGTACAACGTTATACGCAAGTACACAGCTAGGAATAAGCCAAGCATCTGGTCAACTCGAAACGTAGGTCTGGACTGTATTCAACAATCTTAATTGTGGTCAGCAACTTAAAAAGAGATAGGCTCATACCAGAGTGAGCTCAGGCAGTCATTTTTATGCATTGACAAATTCGCCCATAGTCTCAAATAATTCAGTCATATTTATAAGCAAATAAATTTTGATGTGCAATATTCATAGAACTTGACAGAGCCTTCTGGCCTTCCTTTCGAGTAAAAGATTACTGTCCAATAGTGCTTATGGGCATACTTAGATATTGCAAGTCCCGTTCATGAAAACTTCGGTGAGGCAGTCGTGTACATAGGTCCTACGTCGGATAACTCCGCACAAGAGTATAAATTTCCCATCGAGATTAATTTAATATCGTATCTCACGCTCATACGCAAGTCTAACTGATTTTTAAACAGCATCGTGTTCTTACCAAGATAAAGTCCGAACAGTGCAGCGGATGTCATTGTCCCAATAATTCCTGGATTGATGTAGATCGAGACAACGCACAGAAATCCAAAGAGCATTCCGGTGGCGAAAACCAATGATGAGTTCACTTTTGGAAGGTTTGCAATGAAGGAAACGAATACTCTGGTTACCGTGGACATGCTGCTGATTAATGTCGCTGCCGCTACTCCCTGATCACGGCTGAGACCGACGTTGATTGCTCTGTTTACAGTGTGAGGCCAGTAACCGGACAAGCTGAACATGTATAGAAAACATGCAATGGAATACACAGAATATCTCGCGTGGCGGAAAATGGAAAAGTTAAAGGATTCTTTGAGATACCTCAGAATCATCTGACCAGGTAGTCTTCTTTGGTTGGTTCCGGATGCCTGCTTTGAATGTGAGATCAATGTCTTTGGTGTGCGGTAAAACAGAGAGAGTGGAATCCGTTGGGCTTGAATGGCTCCGAGTATGAGGAAGGCGCCTCGCCAGCCATACGACTGGATGAGGTGATTTGCAAAGACGGATCCGACTATTCCGCCGACGCCGTAGCCAAGAAAACCGATTCCGCTGGCCAGGTTCCGGTTGCGAGTGAGTCTTTGATGAATTATTATGGCTGCCGATAGCAATGAGACACCGGAGCCTATTCCTAAAAGCGAACAGAACTGTTACGAACTGTCCAGCAAAGAACCAACAAATTGATTAGCATTGCAGGGTGGGTCAAATAAATCCCTTGAGGATATTTGATAATATCTCGGCCAGAAGTGAGAATTTTTAAATCCCATATTAGGCTACAGGCTTAAAGGTAATTCCTATCTACGTAGTACGCACAACAGTCAAACGATTATTCCACCCATTATTCAAATCCAATCCGACATTCTCTACTTTAATCGAATGGTTGCCTTCAGTTGATGCAGAACTGATTGGCCAATGTCTTCGACGAATGGTCATGGCGACAACTTTGATTGAAACTATACGCAGACTACATAGATATAATTCGTATAAGTTCTTATAATCTAGCGATCGACTAACATAATATATAAGTTCTCCTGTTCAAATGTTAAGACTACACCGTGTCTCAAAAAAGGTGCAAAATTTGTTGTCAGAACTTCGTCAAATTTCCACAAATCTTAATAACTTTTGGCAAGTAGATGGAAAAATGGCTGAAATGTTATCCTATGTATAAATTTTCCACCTCACCTGACTCATTTCACCGCATTACCTTGTTAAACACAGATGTATCAATTTTTCATATATCGCTTAAATTTTAATACTTCCAACAAACTATCTGACGTTTGAATTAGCACGCAATAAAGTAAATAGCAGAGTTTCTTAATTGTTATGACAGATCTGCTTAAAAGTGTTAGAATTGGTGCTCGAAATGTGCCCCGCATGCAGGGACACAAGCGCTATGACGGCGACGCCACTGGTCGATAGCACCATCAACAATCGACTGGTCAAAGCGCGCCCACTCGTCGATCAGACGCGTTTTGAGTTCGTCGACACTGGCTATTCTGGACCGGTAAACCTTCTCCTGCAGCACACTCCATATGCTATAGTCGACTGGGTTAAGATCTGGTGAATTCGGCGGCCACGGAGTTGGAGGGAAGAAGTCGGGCGTCTCTCGCTCCAGAAAAGAGACGGTGTCGCGCGATGCGCCGGCGCGCCATCCTGTTGAAAGACAATTAACTCGCCCTGGGATATCCGGCGTATGTCTGACGGTATCCCAAGGCAAGAAGGTTGTCGCGATAGTAGGCCTATACCCCATTCCCTTTGACATCCGGCTCGATGCAATGGATTTCAGTGCAGTCAAGCTACGAGACACCGTTATATGAAAAATTGGTACATCTGTGTTTAACAAGGTAGTGCGGTGATATGAGTCAGGTGAGGCGAAAAATTTATATATGGCATAAAATTTCAGCCATTTTGTCGTCTACCTACCAAAAGTTATTAAGATTGGTGAAAATTTGACGAAGTTCTGACAAAAACAGTTTTGCACCTTTTTGAGACACGGTGTAGTGTGTCTTGCACCAAACTGTCTGCCACTAAAGTGTCTGTCCTCTCTGCCACGTCACTGCCCCTTTCAGGTCATCTGAACGATTTTAACTAAGAGTTCTCCGTGTTTGGGGCACAACTAGCCTACATCTAGATTATTTGCCCGAGAAGGTCCCTCCATACAAATTTGACTTCTCTACGCTGTGCCATCCCTCTGATGGCATCATCACAGCTTTCCATCAAATTACAATCTTCCTAAAAAATTTTCGGGGAGCGCTCTTAAAAAGAGTTATGTTGTGAGAAGCGCTTTGTAAATGGCCAAATAGGCCTACAATGCATTACAATTATGCTTACCTGATATGACTCCGTAGGTGAAGTATATCATTATAAGATTCGGTGCAAAGTAGCTGAGAGATAATCCTATGGAAACCAGCAGACTTCCAACGACAGCGGGTATACGACATCCGAGAGACTGTATCGGATAACTGGCGAACGGAGCTAAATATGGAAACAGAATCAATAAGCATAAAGAAGACAGTGATTGAGTTGTGTCTGCTCTCATCCGCGATCAAGACAACCTTTCTTTTGATTGCAAGGTCATTTCAGTATACATAGTTTATTTGTCATCAAAATTTGCTCGATAAATTGGGTAGGCTATATTTGAATTTAATTGTAAATAAGTTCTCGTGTCTCAAGCAGACAATAAAGAAAGTAGTAGACAAGCAATAAACAAACAAGTGAGTAAAACAAGTACACAGAATAGTAAATCATAAGCATAGCAATATATATAGGCTAGTATACCGTACATGATATTATGATCATGAGGATAGTACTCGAGGGAAGAATGGAGGAAAATGGGAGGGGGAGGAAGAAGGAGGAAGACCAAGAAAGATGATGACGGACTGGTTGATGGACGGAGAAAAGGGGCGAGGATATAAAGAAATCAAGAAAAAAGCAAAGAATAGACGAGAATGAATTCGATAGAATCTTGAACCTGCCTAAGGGCAGAACACTAAAAAGGAAGATTATGATCATGTGTTAGGTTTTACCAAAAGGGACCCATTGGTCATGGACCAAAGGTTGGCTGTTTGGAGTGTTTGGATTCTTTATTGTCACTGCAGAATTTCCATGTTTACTTTTCAAGAGATGACAACATTAAAAGCTTGGACCAGTAATTATCATAGAGGTAAAAAACGATGAAAATAAAATAAAAAACGGGAAAACGTCTTTTTTTCGAAAAAATAAAAGACGACAAAAAACGACAAAAAACGGAAGCGGAAAATAATTTGCCATCGATACATCTGAAACTTCATTTCAAGGTTAAAAATCTTGCTTATGCAAGTTTATCTTAATCTGCAAATAGCACAAATTTATTATTAGGCCAAAAATTAATTGGTATAAGTAACATTGATTACCACAGTCCACAGTTATTGTTTCTTATAACTTTGGTTTTATAAGAAATTCAGAGAAGTTAAAGGTATTGAAATCTTTTCAAATTTAAATTGCAAACATAAGTCCACATAGGCCTAAGTTCATGCTGATCGACATAACAAAATTAAAATCCAATAAGAAGCTAAAACCACAGATGTGCACTAAATTATATATTGTACAATGTACATTTGTACTTACAATTGTTACCCTAATTATAATTATTTATAATAGGCCCAACTCCCAAGAATTTTATGTCAAAATAACTCTTACAAATTTCATTCATTGTAGGGACCTACTACGGTAACGGCCCGCTGTTCCGAGGGTTCACTATTCCGAATATCCGCTATATTTTGTTCGTTATCCTTGGTGGTTAGGGTTACAGTGGTTAGGGTTGGGGTAGGCTGGGTTGGGGTTGGGTGGGTTAGGATCAAGTTTAGGGCTATGGCTAAGGTTAGAGTGGGTTATGGTTAGAGTTATAGTTAGGTTTAGGTCTAGAGTTAGGGTTCAGAATAGTGGACCTTCGGAATAGTGGACCCTTGGAATAGTGGACCCAAACCCCTACTACATGTATTTCTCAAAATGAGGACTTAAACAATCATAATAATGACACTATAATTAGCTGAATCCTTGAGAGTACGGTGAAAACGTGTGGAATATCAGACAAAAATTAAATTGAGTAAAATAAAATAATAATAAAAAGTAAATAGATAAATAAAAGTTACATAAAAAATAGAAAACGATGGGAAAAATAAAAAACGAAAAACGACGTTTTTGGGAGATAATAAAAAACGGAAGAACACGTTTTTTACAACTATGGTAATTATACTTGATAGCAGGTTTTCAGAAAGACACAAAGATAGAAAGACAGACAGAGACAGGGATAGAGACTAAGACAGATACAGAGAGCAAGAAAGATATATGGATAGAGAGAGACGAAAAGAGGCACACACAGAGAGAAGAGGTGAATAGGACGAGAGTGGCAGTATTGAGCGCAAAGAGATGACTATTTCGAAAGCGGTCACCGATGACAATAGATGAGTGGTCTCCACAGAGAGAGAAGAAGACAGCCAGACAGACAGGGGCACAGAAGCAAAGAGAGGCAAGCGATAAATAAAGAGACAGGAGGAAAGAAGCCGTCTAAGAAATAAACTATAAACTGAACTTCAAAGTTCCGATTTTAAACTTTTTTATTCTTAGGAAATATGACAATTTGTTCATCTTTGGGACAAAAATTCCTACTGTAATCTCAGTGATCAACATCGAAATTGTCCAATCATGCGGAAAAAATGGGTCTTGAAATTCTCATTTTTGGGTTTCTTTGTAACCAGTTAGACGGAGCATGCATGCCAGTTAATTGTGTATGGCCATGTGATTGCTTGGCTGAAAAATATCTTCACTAACCGACAACAGCTTGGAAGAATCCGTTAAGAGAGGTGCACCATCCAACAGCCGCCGTAGTTGCCTCAAAATGTTCCACAAGATACGGATACATAACTCCCAATGCGGTGAAGTCAAGCGACGCCATGAAGTTACTAAGAAAAACGCAGACCACCACACCCCAGTCAGCCAGGCTTTCCTTCGCTTGAACGCTTACTTTTCTGGCCTCTTCCTGTTGCGGTGGCAATGCGTTCAACCGTAATTCGCAATGACTGCTTTCTGGAGAACTGTTCTTTTTATCCATCGTTACATGTCCACTTTCAAGCTGCTGACGAACTTCAGATTTCATGTCCTCAGACCTCGAAGTAAGAAAATTCACAGACATGAATCTTTTAAATTTCCGAATCAGTAATCACTGCCGAGTTTTCGAATTCGTGTAGGCCTATATCAAATCACGATTATAGCTTACTATCGAATTAACAGGCCTATATGCATAAATAGGCCTATGCCTGTTGTGAGAGCCATAGATGGAATTCTCACCGATAGTATTAAGCATTCATCGCCATTTCGACGTCTCCAGGCAATGTTCCCGTCGTTATAAATCTCCTTCTCTTTCAGTAATTTTTCAGATGTAGCAGCATCATTATACCGGCAACCTCAATATATATTCTACTTTTTGACCTGCGTTCAACCTCAGTTATGTTACAACGAATGGACTGCAACTTGCAAGTCCGTAGTTCTAGAAAAAAGTCAGACGCCATATGCGCGTAGGCATAATCAGGCAGCTTTGTACTTTGATCTAGGGCTGACCTTGGATCCCAACTCACGGGTAATAAAACAGTAGTTCAAATAACAAATAGCACACTTGGTATCGGGACTTATGTTTGCATATCGCTGGTATAGGTCTACTTATAGCTTAAATAGCGCTATAACATAGGCCTATATTAAGCAATGCGGCTGTTACCAGAGGTTGCAATAAGTCAGGGGTTATTTTAAGAAATTTTCTCAACTGCACATAAATGACGTTTTTTGAGACTGGACATAAGAAAGTCCTTGACCAGGGATTTGTCCCACAAAGCTGAAGCAGGTTTGGGTGAGCACTCGTTAATAAGCTGGTGCTTTGCGCTTGGCCTTCGACTGGAGCTTTAGATGTTTGAATATTAAGATTTTCCGACTTTATAAAAATTCATATTAAAGATCAAAATCAATTGTTATGACAATGTTTGACTCAAAGTTCATCATGGCAAAATCTCCAAATGAGTTAACGAATGAAATCAGCTAGACGTTCTGAGACCTTTGGACTTTTCAAAATCCTTAATCGACTAGAGATCTCTTAAAGATCTCTTAAAGATCCCCTACAGATCCTCTGCTGTTGCTGGAATTGGAAATAGCTCAGAAAGATTGTTAAGTGTGATAAAGTTAAATGGTCCTATGTTCCTGGACACTTCCAAAGTTTCGCTAGTAGGCCTATGTGAGGGTACATCTAAATATTGCTTTTCTGCTCTGAAACCCTGGTCATTAAGATCAACATGATATTGTTTTGCTAAATCTAAAGCTAGCAGACAAGATGAGATAATTATTTCCCCAAGAAATAAAATCTTTGAGCTAATTTCAAATTTTGTACAAAATATAACCCACTAACTTCAAAATACGATGTAAGACCGATAAATATCATTAGCAGACCTCCCAAATGGTCATTATTGATCGATAGGCCTATACTAACACCCGCATCAACACGAATATGTACTGTTTGGGCCAATAGCAGTTTTAACCAGGAGTCGCGTCGCCGATCTACATGTAAATGCTATTTTACCACACCATGACTTGGCTTAGGGTACGACTGCTGGAAATTTTAGACTCTATAATATGCTACAAGCTCTGGTGTCATTCATTCATGGGAACCAGAATGTGTGTGCGAGCATAAGCGCAGACTTGGTCCTGGGTTGTGGAAACGAACGAGCGACCGAAGGACAATAATTTCTAATGCACGAGCACCTAGCTGGGTAAGGGTTTTGGAAGGTGATGTACCAACCCCATTTTCGAACTTTGTTTAATTTCCACACTGCACTGGTGGTATTCTAAGTTGTGATTTACCGAGATTGCTCATCATTTCAGTGCTGATAGTCATGGTTTAGGACTTTAATAAGTGTCCCGTCCCATTGTTTAAATATTTTGTTTAAATATTTTTTACCACATTATAATGGCAACTTATAGACTGTGATCTTAAAAAAATTGCTCACAAATTTCATGCCAAAAGGCATGGTTTGAGATTTCAATAAATGCCCCTCCCCATTGTTTACATTTCTGAATTTCCACACTGTAACTGTCATCTGAACAAAATTGCTCTTTTTAAATGCTGACAGCTATGGTTTTTAGAGTTTAGAGAGTCTCCTCCTTATTGTTTAATTTTTTCATTTGCACGCTGTTAATCTGGCATTTAAATCTTTCATTTGAAAATATTACTCATAATTTTCTTTTCTCGTCCATTGTTTAAAAACAAAGCCATTTGCCCACTGTTGTAATAGCATTTTAGGCTGTTACCTTGACAAATTCAATCATAATTTGGTACTCAGAGACCATGGGCGCCCGCAGAAATTTTTGCAGGGGGGGCAAAATTTTTAAGTTGGTCACGGTTAAATTTCTTAGTCGCAAGAGCGTAAAAATTGCAAAGCTGCAGTGAGAATAAGGGTATTTTTCAAAAAGGTTTCTTAATGCATATTTCTCAGTTTCATTTGGTGTAGGCCTATCATTTTTAATATGAATAGTTTTCTTAAAGCGAAGAAATTTATTAAAAATCAAAAAGTGGGTTTTGAAGGGGCGCTATACAATGAATGAATGAATGAATAAATGAACAAAAAACAGGTATCAGCTTTAAAGGGGTAAGTGCTCCATCAAGTTACTTCTATATTTTAATCGAAATTTCTGAACTTCTAAAGTGCCACTCCAAAGTCAATTGTAGGGCGCCAACTTATTCAGAAGCGCTGCATCTAGTCATCAGGCTGTTCAAAGGGCAGTCAAGAAAGTGGTCCGAGTCCTGTAGCCAGTTGGTCAGATGTTAATGCAGGTGTCGTTTAGGAAGGTGGATGATCCCGAGGATCAGAAGAATGGGATATGAACTCTTTTGAACAGAGGAGACGTTGGTTTTGGGAGAAAATCTCGAGGCGTGATAACCAGAGTCAATTAACCAAGTTTCTCTACAGCTTGACCTACCTAAATTCTGTACTAGCTGGCAACATGCAAAATGGACAAAATGCAGCCTGACTTAAAGCAGACTTGATTCCATATATAACGCTCCAGATGCTGGAACAGTCTTCCACCGGACATTAGATTGGCCGCCTCAGTGGACTCTTTCAAAACAAAGCTTAAAACTTATCTGTTTGCTAAGGTGTATCCCGCAGTTGGCCGTTTGTGAGGCGCCCTTGTAGCGGTATGGCCGCGTTACGGCGCCATATAAATTGTCGTTATTATTAACGCTGGTGAATATGTAGATCTCCATTACTTAATTTCAATGGGCTGTTGATAAATTTCAAAAGTTTAAATTAGTGTAATTTATTGATAATTAATTTTTGCGTAGTTGTGAAAATTTGCATTAGCCTACAGCGAGATTCCAGACAAGTTGGCCATAATCGACAGGAATACTATTTGTATATGCACCCACGGGAGGGTTAAAAGTCATTGTTGCCGTTTTCAGCAAGAGCTTGAAAAATGCAAGGCAGAAAATTAAGAGCTTCTTTATTTCTAAAGAGATTTCATTACTTAACTTTCTGACTTTCTCTGAAGTGTATCATTCATAACATTAGTATTTCAATGGGAAGAAATTTCTTAAACCCCAAAAGTAGTAAAAATAAAAATAGGTTTCAATTTTCCAGGGGGGGGCAAGTGCCTCCCTTGCCCCTATGTGCGGGCGCCCATGTCAGAGACGTGGTTTAAGACTTGAATAATTCCCCCTACCTGTATCTTAATTTTTTTAAATTTACACAACGTAATGGTGACAGTTTAGGCTGTCATCTGTATCAAAATTAATAATTATGGACAAGCAGTGGATAACACCGTAGAAATCTATAATAATGTTTGTGATAATATTTCTGAAATATTTGGGGGATATAAGATATATAAGCATCTCCGTCACCACCACAAGTTCCGGGTTCCGTTCTTCGATACTATCCCATCTAAGTCTACACCCCTGTGCGAGATGCTAGTTCAATAACAGGGGCCTACGTGTATCTTTCAGATTCTGAGGATGGTGATTTTTGGATTGGATCACATAAACTCAAAAGGGGTGCGTGTAATATGGGGATAGATGGAGAATTTGGATGAAAATTTGAGTATGCATTGACCTACAATCCTACATCGTGTATGTATGTATTGGATAGCCTGTGTGGCTGAACGGCTAGCTCAGTCTGGATGTCTGCCTGATTAATTCTTTTCTTTTCATCGCCTGTCTCCAGTTAGATACTTGGGCTGTTATAGTAGACTACATGTATTTTGCTTTATGCGTCCGACTGCCTACGTCCCTTCGGACCCTTCCTGCTTCAGCTTTTCAGAGTAAGCGGCAAAAGCAGGAGAAAGTAGACTACGATGGCCAAGAAGTTGTCATTATGGTATGAAGGATAACCCCCACCTTTACAGCTTTATCAGGATATCAACCTGTAGCGAACCAGGTCGCTACTAGCTACCTTACTTATTTATTTAAGTGAGGCCGCTATTTTAATTGTGAGTTCATGGGTGCTATGCTTAGCGCAAATCGATGCGGTCATCGCTATTTTTAGCTTCCCATGCATTTTTCAATGGAACTTTCCACCACCGGCGATTTTTGATTGGTTAGACATCACGCGATGTTTTAGGCGCCAAAAAGCGCTCTCTTGCGGCAAATTATCGCGCAAACCTTCAGTCGGGCTGCAGAATTGAACCGGTTAAGACCTATGCTGGTGGAAATCGTGAAACGTGGTGAAATTGATGGTATTTTCGATTCTGGCAAGTTTTCTCAGGTAGAAGACGAGGTTCTTCCGATGTCTTGTGAATCGATGTGTAATTAAGAAGATTTCCGGCAACGATTAAATTAATAATACGCTTCCGACGGAGAAATTCTGGCATCGGCCGACGACTCAATAACTTTCTACAGGACGGAAAACGGTGGATCGGCTGTCCTAAAATATCAATGGGAACAGGGAAGTATAAGCAACCTAATCTATAGAGCTCGAACCTGAACTAGGTGTAATTAGATAAAACTTGTATCTCTATTTTTGGTGCAAATATTAGTTGTGGTGTATTCAGTCTGTGAACTGATCGGATAGGTGTGAAATAGTCAGTCTGCGAACTGATCTGATAAAACTTAAGCTAGTCAAGAGACATAGGCGTTTTAGGAGGGCCTTAATCGTGAATCTTTAATATTGTTTCTATTTTATCGGCTGTGTAAATAATTGCTAATGAAAGACAGACAGTCGCTTGATTAATTCTACAATAAATGAAACTTAAATAGAGAATTGTGAAGTGATTTCTGCTATCGAATTATAATGGACTCCGACAGGGACACGGACAGTGTCTTAGAGACAGGACAAGAGGAAGAGGAGTTATGTCCGAGAGAAACCCTTGAGTTGGGGACTACAGACAATACTGATGACTTAGACCCTGCTGTATTACAGAAACAAATGACTACAATAGAACAATTTATGGAGCGCCAGAGTAGCATTTTAATCGGTCTAGCTGAAGAGCTGAATCTAGTTTCCATGCAGCAAGCCCAATTAAGTTCCCGCCAGAAAGAATGTGAAACAATGGTGAAGTCTGTAGCTGAAGGTAAAGTGGGTGATGGAGCTTGGGGGAAAGTTGAGGAATCGAACCCAGATAAGCACCCATTCAGTGGGGCTGTTGTGAGCTTAACAGCCACCGCTGACATATGTCCAATATCGGCCCATCCTGAGGAATTTGGTAACCAGAGAAGCTCACACCCTAGGTTAGGATTCGAACCCGCTACCATTGACACCAAAACCTTTGACCTAGGACCCAGCTTTCCTCAACCGCGCTTAAGGGGGCGTGCAACAGTAGAGCCCATTAAGTTGGGGTCGGAAACGGTAGAACAGGCGGCGCCCCCGCGCGTAACAATTGGTACCAGAAGTGGGGTGAAGCTAAAAAAAGTCATGGGTCAGAGGGTAGAATAATAATGGATCCCAGATTTAGTAGAGCATAATATTTATGGGAAGAAGTGGAAAATGGAAAAGAAAATTTTTCACAAGATGATCCAAGAAGAATGGATGTACAGATGAAATACTTTGGTGCTAGACCAAAAGATTTACAAGGTCAAGGTCAAGGTCAAAAGGTAAATGATTTACAAGGTCAAGGTCAAAGAGTAAATACGACTGACATGTTGCATGGTCAAGCAATGTATTATTATGATACAAATGTTTTGTATAGAGATTTTGACTTTGAAAATTACATGCGTCGAAAACAAGATAAATTAGTTAGAATTGGAATCGAAAATAAATCTGAAAATGATGATTCAGAAATCACTGACTTGCGACCTCTACATAGACTCGAACTCGAAACAAAAGCGTTAGGTGTAGAGCAAAATGAGGGTAAAACTTGTACTAATCCCAGATTTTTAGTTTCAGATGGAAAAATGGGGGATTCTTCGTTGCTGAGCGACGACCACGTGGGAACATGGGATGCACATCCTCGTCAGTCAACGACTGCTACCCCATGGGCTGCCACCTTCCCCCCCTTGTCGGTTCCTGAAACAGAAAAATTCCGGTCACCAAGCAACATGCTGTCACAAGTGACCGCTTCAGTCACCTCGGCTGCTTCTGATGTTCTGTTCTGCGAGTCGAAAACAGAAACCGGAAGAACCCTCCCAGTCTTCGCATCAGTTCCTCAGATGTTCGCGGACACATCTGCTTCGAGTCGACCGATCATGTCCATGGTGTCCCTGTCGTCGGAAACTCGAGTCACGCACAGCTACGAATACATGCATTGGGCTAATGGTCAGCCCATGTATGCGCCATACAGTCAGAAGATGGTTCCACCTGTTCCAGTCTTCCCTGTCTACGCGGAAGCAGTTTCTCTTCCGATCCAGATGCAACCGTGGCCCATGACGAGCACAGTTCTGGAAAACTCTGTCAAGGTCATGCAACTGCATCCATCGTCAGAAATGTTCAGCCCAGCCAGTGTGAACTGCCAAGATAACTGTCTGAAAACAGCTGAAGGAAAGACAGTCAGTCTTTCTTTCCCAGCAGTGCAAGTTGCTGCTGAAAGTCGAGCATCAACTGGTGACATGGTAACGCCATCAACCAACACAGAACAAGAAAAAGCTGCCGACTCAACAAGAGAGAAGGTGAGATCGCACATGAAACTAGGTCATTATAATGGAAAGACGTCGGTAGAGGTGTTCTTAAAAAAATTTGAAGTGTGTTCCAAGAACAATCGTTGGACAGAAGACGAAAAACTAGCACAACTGACCTGCGCACTGGTTGAACCGGTAGATCAACTTCTTTATGAATTTGACTCTGATACAATTACCACCTGCGCCGACTTGATGGACAGGTTGAGGCTAAGACATGGGAGCACTGACCAAACGGTTTTGTACCAGACTCAACTAAGTGCTCGCAGACAGAAGGTAGGAGAAGATCTGGGTTCTTTAGTCCAAGACATAAGACGATTAATGATTCTGGCATTCCCAGGACCGAGGTCAACACACAGTGAAACTATTGCGATCAAGGCTTTTCTTGATGCCTTACGAGACAAAGAGCTAGCCTTAAAAGTGAGAGAGAGGGAACCGGTCACCCTAGACAATGCGTACAAGACGGCCATGAGACTGGAAGGCTACCGCAGAGCTGATGAAGATGGCATGGACCGCCAAGAACGACGTCCAGGCCGAGTCAAAAATGTGAAGGAAAGTGATGAAACGGGAGATTGCGATATGAAAGAATTTCGCGAAGACATTGCCCGTCAATTAAAACAATTGAGTGACAGAATGGACTGCCTGCTGAATACTCCATCGACCGAAAGACACTATCCGCCATGGCAACCGCAACGCACCTCTTCGGCATGGAGAGGCACAAACTATAGAAATCAACGTTGGAGTCAGAAACCGAATGAAAACTACCGAAGGACAACGCCTGACAACCGACGCTGCTTCGAGTGCAACCAGGTTGGACATTTGGCCCGGGTTTGTCCTCGCAGAATCACCTCTTCGTCAACTGGAGAGCAAGATGAACCTGAAGAACCTGGGGTGAGTAACGCTAGACATGTAAAAGGAAACAGTGACGCTTATCTGTCCGTGACAATTAGAGGAAAGAAATTGCTAGCTTTGTTAGACTCTGGCAGTGAAATGACATTATGCCCTGCGTCGCTAGTGGATCCGGCGGAAATCAAAGGCTCCAGTCAACTGTTGCGAGCTGCTAATGGGTCTGCAATTCGGGTACTGGGGGAGACTGTATTGAAACTGAAAATCAAAGATCAGGCTTTCGAAATTCCTTGCTTGGTAACTGAGCAGGTTACTGAACTTATTCTCGGACTCTCTTGGATGGTGAAGGAAAATGTCATGTGGCATGTAGGGAAAGGATGGATCTTCGTCCGGAATCTGCGGCTGAATGTCCTGTGCACAAACAGTTTGAAACAGTGTCAGCGAGCGAAACAAACTGTCATTGACCTGCGAAATTCTCCGAACATTGAAACGAGCTGTGAAACGAATGTCGAAAATCGAACAGTGCTGCCAGAGACGAGAATCACGAAAGGAATCTGTGCCGTGCAAACCGAAACCTTCGAACCGGAAGCTTCGTGTCAAGAGAAGACTGCTGTCCAGTCCAATCGCTTCGGAAATCTCTGTCCTGCTGAGGTGGCAGCCCGAATCCCACGTCCACCGGATGTGCATCCTCGGGTCGACCCAAATAGTTCCTTCCGGGGTGGAACTTGCCCTCCTCCAGTGACGCCATCTGTCGAATCAATGCGAGTGGAAGAGTCAGATGCAATCTACATGGTCACTCGCTGCCCAAAGTCTGGTGTCGACCAGATAATCAAACTCACCGGAGGAAACAGACTCGCGAAGCTGGCGAGACTGTGGCAAGCGTAATGTAATGTAATGTGATAGGGTAGTCCTGTCGCATAATGGCGACAAGTAGGTGAATAGAGAATAGAGTCTTCTCTGCTTTAGTTGTGTTTTGATGATATTATATGTGGCCTTGAGATTTAGGTTTGCATTTTTATTTTAATGTGCGTTGGTATATTGTGCTTTCTTACTGTGTAAAAATGTGAAAGTGATTACAGTGATGGAGTGTAATGTGATGATATACGTTATGTGAGAATGCATAGTTTTATTCGTGTGAAGTGTAGCTTAAGTATTTCAGATTATATGTGTATCCTCTGATGATAAAAGTAACTATGTAGATGAGATGAATAATAAAGAAATGAGATAAATAAGAGATAACCAAGTAAAGATACTTGTACTTGTCTCGTGTAGAATCCCTCCAGGTCGTGTAATGGCGACGAGAGTAAGCGATGGGAGAATAGAATCTTCTCTGTTTTATTTGCTTTATGATGATATGTAACTATGTGATGTGGGAATACATTGTTTTATTTTCTTGTGCATAAATGCTGTGCTTTCTGATGTAAGCTAGTTGACTATAACTATGTGAAAATGTTTACAGTAAGTGTTTAGTAGCAGTTACAAGAAAGTAATGTGATGTGATGCTACAAGGACATTTAGTAAGTATGAGTTCCAGCGTAATGCTTAAAGAGTAGTCCTTTAGTTTGAAATAAAAAGGGTAGTTTTAAACTCAGTTTAAATATTTGAATTGCTTCTTGTTGCCACGAAGAAGGGCAAATTTTGTGCTTGTATGCTATGTGCATAATAATGATTGCAAGTTAAAAGATTATGATTATAATATGCTATGATAGAAATAATTAGCATTCTGCGTGGTGATTGAAGGATAACCTTGTGAGATTGGATGAATGAGTAACTTGGTGATAATGTATATGTTAGATTGTGTAGTAAGGTTGAGTAGAGCACCCAATTGTAAGCATCGCCCTGGGAGTTGGTAAGTAAGTTGGATTATAGATTTGTAGGTAGACTCACTATTTAGCCGTCTGTGGAAATTGCATGAAATGGTGAAGCTGTGCCTGTAGATTACACTGGTCAACATAGAAATCGTTACTGACTGGAAAAGGCCCTAATGTGTAGCATCTTGGTGTGCTGAACACGAATATAACCATAAAAAGTTTTTATTGGCTCTCGTTTTGAAAATATTTCATATAGTTCATTTCTTATGTTTCACCATGAAAATTTATGCAGTAGAACTGCGACAATATCGTAAATAAGTCAAGAAGGCATATCATGATTACTTCGGATGCAAGGTTGGTGACCAAGACAAGCCATGGGCCCCGCATATATGCTGTGCTACATGTACAACACCGCTTTCACAGTGGTTGAATGGCAAAAGACCATCAATGCCGTTTGCAGTTCCCATGGTGTGAAGAGAGCAAAGCAACCACTTAGATGACTGTTACTTCTGCTTGGCTCCTCCTCTTTCCGGTGGAATAACGAAGCAAAAGAAGTCGACAATAGTCTACCCAAACATTCTGTCTGCATTGAGACCAGTTCCACTTGGTGATGGACTTCCTATTCCAGAACCTCCAGCAGAATATATTTTGGTTGATTCATCTGATGAGGACAAGGGTGAGCCGACATGTTCTTCTCCTGGTCCGTCAGCGTGCAGTGATCCCGATTTTCACTGTGGTGCATCATCAACCCCACACAGAATAACACAGGAAGAACTAAATGACCTTGTTCGTGACTTGGACTTATACAAAAACAAGGCAGAGTTGCTAGGATCAAGACTCCAACAATGGAATCTTCTAGAAGAAGATGTCACAATCACTTCATATAGAAGTGATTGTGCCATCAGCAGTTGGAACCTTTCTTCATGAAGGAAGGTAATCTGGTATTCTGTTCCAATATTGACGACCTCATGAATGGAGACTCTTTGTAGACTCTTCGACACTGAGTCTTAAGGCTGTGCTTTTGCACAATGGAAACCGTCTTCCATCTATTCCATTAGCGCATGCTGTCCACATGAAAGAGACATACGATAACCTAAAACTGCATTACATTGACTATGACAGGTACAAATGGCACCTGTGCGGTGATTTGAAGGTATAGTTGCCATTTTAATGGGACTGCAGCAAGGATATACAAAATATATGTGTTTCTTGTGTGAGTGGGATAGTCGGGCAAGAGAGTTGCACTACGTGCGGAAGGAATGGACTCCCAGACAAAACATGGCAGTTGGACAGAAGAATATCCAGCACCCAGCTCTGGTCGAGGCTCACAAAATCCTACTTCCACCCCTTCACATCAAACTAGGTTTGGTGATGAACTTCGTGAAAGCCATGGACCGCACTTCGCCAGCTTTCCGATACCTCCATGAAAAATTCCCTCGACTCAGCGAAGCAAAGATTAAAGAGGGAGTTTTCGTGGGTCCTCAGATTAGAGAACTTTTCAAAGATGACCGCTTCAACAACTTGCTGGAGGGTGATGCGAAACAAGCATGGAATGCTTTTCGTCTAGTGTCTACAGACTTTCTGGGGAATGTTAGGGCAGAAAACTACAAGGAACTAGTAGAAGACATACTCAAGCAGTACCAGAAATTTCGCTGCAATATGTCGCTGAAGATGCATTTCCTTCACTCCCATCTGGATATCGTCCCTGACAACTGTGGTATGGTTAGTGACGAACATGGCGAACGCTTTCATCAAGATATCGCAACAACGGAGCAAAGGTACCAGGGAAAATGGTCCACTACAATGTTGGCTGACTACTGCTGGACACTCCGCAGAGATGCTCCCGAACAGCTGTACTAGAGACAGGCAAAAAAATCTAAGAACTAGTCTATGACCTGGTTTTTACAAATATTAACCGTAAGTGTATCACTATTGGAATGCATTGTGCGATATAAAATTACTTCATTTGAGATTACAAAAAAACTAGAGCCAATTAAGCAATTTCACTGTCATATTCGGGTTCAGCACATAAAAATTGATAAGAACTGACTAATTTCATTTCAGTAACATGACTTTTGTAAAAATTTGTTGTCCAGTGTTAGTGACGAGATGAATTCGTCCAGTCTTAGACTACTTCCTCTAGAGGTTGTAATGTAATAGACTATTATAGGATATGGGAATAAGTCCTTTATGCCTTGGGTATGCTTAGCTGAGCAGTAATTCCTTCTTCGATCCGGGTAGCTAAGCCTTGATGTAATAAGGTATGGTATGCATGTGGTATACATTAGTGGCCTAGGTTTATGATCTGACGTTGCTTCATCTCTGTAACAGTGGCTAGTTGTAAAAGGAATGCGTGCCTGTAAAACACAGCTTAAGTTTTAAGTTGCTGGATATGTTTGGCTTAGAGAATGGGTGAACATGGTTTTGGATTGCAGTAGAAAAGATGGTTTGTGGATATCAAACATTGTCTGAGAGATAGAGTAAGGTAGTATGTATGAGAGTGACTGAGTGTACTTGAAGATGGATTCTTTATTTTGTGGCTTTTGGATGACAAGCTATAAATAGAGTGTGGCCTCAGACTTTATTGTGTGTCTGAGATTCTGTAGAATAATAATGCCATAAAATTGTGTTAAGGTATAAATTCTTCTAAGGTGATACTGTTGCACGAAGAATATAACAGTGTTTAATTAATGTAAGATTTGGTGCCAGAGCATGACTAAATGTGTTAAGAGGACTTTCTCTAGCTAGGGCTCTGAGCAATTTGCTGGAAGTAGGAATGTGGTTAAGTATGTGTTGTAGACTAATAAATGGTGTCAGAGTGAAGACACCTGCTTGAGTAATTGTGGCCTATATTAGTGATAAACTGTATGGTTTTGGCCATGCATAGTTAATAGAACTGTAGTTTAGAATTGTTAAATTCAATTGTGAGACTGATTGTACAAGTGAATAAGATTTCAGTTGATTGTCTTATGTTATCAATAATAATGTGGACCATACATCTCAGCTTCCGTTAACGAAGATTAAGAATAGGCTTCGTAATGGCAGTTCTGAACTTTGTTATGAACTTTGGAGAAGGTGCTACGAGTGTCTTGGAAGTGTTATGTTCTTGCATTGCTGCGTTCCTCCTTGTCAAGATATTATTAATGTATGATGTATGTCATTTGGTGATAACGAGTAGTAGCGATAAAAGAAAACGGAGTACTCTGTTAAGGACATTCCGAATTGCTTTGTTGGTCAGTTCGAGGACCTCCGTAGTTAAGAGTTATTTCGGGCATCTGTGAACCCTTATGACTGACTCATACTCAGTCATTGTACAAGCTTTTATGTCTGATTGGAATAGAATTCGACACGAAGGTCATGTTCTGTTAACGCAAAATTATTAATCTTCTGTTGGTCAGTTTGACTGCCTCGCTTGGTTAAGCTTATTAATTGGGCATATGTGAACCCGAGTGGCAGATTTGTATTCAGCCTTTGTGTGAACTCTTATACGGCTGATCTGTGTGGAATATGTTATAATGGTAATTCTTGATGTCAGTTTCTGCGACATTTTAAGTACAATGCTAAGTAGAATTCATCGGGTATATATCAGGTTCGATCTCCAGAGTTTGTTTTAAATTTCCCAGGGTACTGGTAAATTTAAAAAAGTAAGTGATGGAGGGTGTAGCGAACCAGGTCGCTACTAGCTACCTTACTTATTTATTTAAGTGAGGCCGCTATTTTAATTGTGAGTTCATGGGTGCTATGCTTAGCGCAAATCGATGCGGTCATCGCTATTTTTAGCTTCCCATGCATTTTTCAATGGAACTTTCCACCACCGGCGATTTTTGATTGGTTAGACATCACGCGATGTTTTAGGCGCCAAAAAGCGCTCTCTTGCGGCAAATTATCGCGCAAACCTTCAGTCGGGCTGCAGAATTGAACCGGTTAAGACCTATGCTGGTGGAAATCGTGAAACGTGGTGAAATTGATGGTATTTTCGATTCTGGCAAGTTTTCTCAGGTAGAAGACGAGGTTCTTCCGATGTCTTGTGAATCGATGTGTAATTAAGAAGATTTCCGGCAACGATTAAATTAATAATACGCTTCCGACGGAGAAATTCTGGCATCGGCCGACGACTCAATAACTTTCTACAGGACGGAAAACGGTGGAACGGCTGTCCTAAAATATCAATGGGAACAGGGAAGTATAAGCAACCTAATCTATAGAGCTCGAACCTGAACTAGGTGTAATTAGATAAAACTTGTATCTCTATTTTTGGTGCAAATATTAGTTGTGGTGTATTCAGTCTGTGAACTGATCGGATAGGTGTGAAATAGTCAGTCTGCGAACTGACCTGATAAAACTTAAGCTAGTCAAGAGACATAGGCGTTTTAGGAGGGCCTTAATCGTGAATCTTTAATATTGTTTCTATTTTATCGGCTGTGTAAATAATTGCTAATGAAAGACAGACAGTCGCTTGATTAATTCTACAATAAATGAAACTTAAATAGAGAATTGTGAAGTGATTTCTGCTATCGAATTATAATGGACTCCGACAGGGACACGGACAGTGTCTTAGGGACAGGACAAGAGGAAGAGGAGTTATGTCCGAGAGAAACCCTTGAGTTGGGGACTACAGACAATACTGATGACTTAGACCCTGCTGTATTACAGAAACAAATGACTACAATAGAACAATTTATGGAGCGCCAGAGTAGCATTTTAATCGGTCTAGCTGAAGAGCTGAATCTAGTTTCCATGCAGCAAGCCCAATTAAGTTCCCGCCAGAAAGAATGTGAAACAATGGTGAAGTCTGTAGCTGAAGGTAAAGTGGGTGATGGAGCTTGGGGGAAAGTTGAGGAATCGAACCCAGATAAGCACCCATTCAGTGGGGCTGTTGTGAGCTTAACAGCCACCGCTGACATATGTCCAATATCGGCCCATCCTGAGGAATTTGGTAACCAGAGAAGCTCACACCCTAGGTTAGGATTCGAACCCGCTACCATTGACACCAAAACCTTTGACCTAGGACCCAGCTTTCCTCAACCGCGCTTAAGGGGGCGTGCAACAGTAGAGCCCATTAAGTTGGGGGTCGGAAACGGTAGAACAGGCGGCGCCCCCGCGCGTAACAAACCTACAGCAGGCCTTGAATCTGCATCCGCCCATACATTTAGCCTACTGCAAGTTCTTCTGTCTGTAGCCTATGTGCGATTTTTTAGCACAACCTTGTCTTCGATTATATCACCCATTTTCCCCGCTCTTAGGCCTACTTCATGCACACTGGTGACCTTCGCCGTATCGGTCTAATGCTTGACTTGAAAACTGCATGTAGTCACCATATCTATTATAGTTCACGCCAAATTTCAACAGGCCTGCTCACTTCCTGAACATTTAATATCACCCAAATAAACCGCCTCAAAGATGTTCACTTTGGGCTGTTACTATCATGTTTGTGTCCAACTTTTGACCACTAATTTCTCGTCGGTTCACGCAACTAGGCAAAAAGCAACTGCACAAAATCTGATTTTCAACTGCACAAATCTCTTTCCCAACTACACACTTTGTGTCCAGCTGCACGTTAAAATAACCCCTGCAATAAGTATTATATGTTATTGTTTTGGCTTATAACAATGATGATTAATCATCAATTTAAACCGATAGAGTAATGAATAACACGCTGGCGTAGAGAGCGAGAGGTAGCGAGTTCGAGCCCCCGTTGGGCGGATATGCTTTGTAGGCTGCTATTAGCGCCAATTATTGCACGTTGTCTGATCAGTTAGTACTATCATGGGCGCCCGCACATAGGGGTAAGGGGGGGGCACTTGCCCCCCCCTGGAAAATTGAAACCTATTTTTCTTTTTACTACTTTTGGGGTTTAAGAAATTTCTTCCCATTGAAATACTAATGTTATGAATGATACACTTCAGAGAAAGTCAGAAAGTTAAGTAATGAAATCTCTTTAGAAATAAAGAAGCTCTTAATTTTCTGCCTTGCATTTTTCAAGCTCTTGCTGAAAACGGCAACAATGACTTTTAACCCTCCCGTGGGTGCATTAGGGTGGCCCTTACAAATGAAAGTTAAAAATAATCTACTGGCACCCCTCCAATCTATTTCAATTATGAAGAAAATAATTTGTGCAAAAAATCTTTGCAATAGGGCAATATTTAGGGGTGCCCCCCGAGCTCTCAAGTTTCAATAATGTATGAGTAAACTTCCAAATTATAATTGGAATCGCAAACTGAAATTTTCAGTGCTTTAATGCATTCTGTCGGCCTACTAATGTTTGCAATGCATCAACATTTAATATTTAGTACTTACTTACTTATTAAAATTACGTGACCTCTAAAATTTTTGTCACTGTACAATATTTCAAATATAATATGTTTGATTAGCGTTTGTTGTCTGGTTGAAAAAAGGTGGCAATATTTTATGAAGAGCTGTTTAATACAAGGAAAGACATTTGATTTTAGTCTACTGTTGCAAACAGAAATTGTCAGAAATGTAAATACGAAATATTACAAATAATTATTAATAATTAATGAGGGAAAACAAGTGTCTAACTACTAGGCTCTTATGAGCCTGAAATTCTTGGAGCACTTGGTTGCCATCGTATCGTCAAACTTTTGGATACTTCATTAATCTACTCAAAGTTGGCAAGCAGACAGTCCGTTATTCCAGTCAACAGGCTATAGAAAAAGCCACTCTATTTTGGAAACGAGCTGGTATACATGTAAGAGGTAAAAAGCATTGTATTGACAAGTCACACCTTTCTGATATCTTGGAGTTTGCTCATAGACATTTAGCAACTGCATAGCCATGAGACGATTACAGGGAATTTCTCGAGCTCTCAGCTGTCTTTCTTGGAGGTGTTCCTTCTCGTGGACTTCGGTTTCGAATACCTGGCGCTATGCACCGGGCACGATGGATGGCAAAAGTCATCTATACCATAAAGATGTGGCTCTTTTGTGCTCAGTTCAAGAAGACTGCTGCAGAAGAACGCAGCATTCGTGATATTGACATCTTTTCAGTTGTTGTCTGCCTGAAAGCCTGGATAACTGCGCCAATTGCTGTTGAGGCTCCTCTGAATAACTTCACTCTCATGGCAAACCTTCTCACATATTCACATACTACAATTTCTTCTGCTACAAGCAAGAAGCTAGGGTTTCATCTCTGGTATTTGTCTGAAGAGCTTATTGGGCTTGCTCTTTTTGATTCAAGGGTATCCAATGACTCCAAGAAGCTAATGATTACTGCCATGGAAGAAGTAGCCCCAGATCATCCTAAACGACCCAGTGTGAAGTCAGATGCATTTCTTGGCACCAGCGGTCTGGAACAATTCTGTACAACCAACTCCAAGAAACTGTTCCAGGTGCTTGGTCTGCATGGACTATCTAAGATGATGCTTTCCAAAGATCCTGCTCTTTGGGAAGAGAATGAAGCATTTCGAGAAGCACAAGCAGTACTCAAAGGGTTGGCTGTCGTCAATGATAGAGCTGAACGAGGTGTGGCACTCATCCAGGACTTAAATAAAAGCTAACAAAAGATGAGAATCAGCTTCAATTTCTCCTGCAGGTTGTCAGTAAACATCGACGACAGTTTCCTGGCTGTACGAAAAGAAATCTCGTGTCAAATTAGTAGAAAGCAGTGATTCCTGCATTTTATTGTCCTGTACTAATCATTTACTTCTGTGACCAGCTGAACAGTGAACAATAACTGAATTATAATTGAACAGTAAACACTTGTCTCATTGACATTGTTGTATCACTAGAGTGTATTTTAGTCATTTCTGTAAAATTCTGAGTGACAGTGTGTTGAATATAGTTTGATTGAAATTGTATGAATCAATTGATCAAATTTGTATTACAGAATAAATTTCAGCGCTCGAGGAGCACCCCTAAATGTTTTGCAATTCCAAAATCCTTTTCAACATAATGTTATTTCTGCAATTGGCATGGATTGAAAGGGTGCCAGACAAAATTTTACGATTTTTATTTTTTGGCTGTATTCTAAGGGCCACCGTAGGGTGCATATACAAATAGTATTCCTGTCGATTATGGCCAACTTGTCTGGAATCTCGCTGTAGGCTAATGCAAATTTTCACAACTACGCAAAAATTAATTATCAATAAATTACACTAATTTAAACTTTTGAAATTTATCAACAGCCCATTGAAATTAAGTAATGGAGATCTACATATTCACCAGCGTTAATAATAACGACAATTTATATGGCGCCGTAACGCGGCCATACCGCTACAAGGGCGCCTCACAAACGGCCAACTGCGGGATACACCTTAGCAAACAGATAAGTTTTAAGCTTTGTTTTGAAAGAGTCCACTGAGGCGGCCAATCTAATGTCCGGTGGAAGACTGTTCCAGCATCTGGAGCGTTATATATGGAATCAAGTCTGCTTTAAGTCAGGCTGCATTTTGTCCATTTTGCATGTTGCCAGCTAGTACAGAATTTAGGTAGGTCAAGCTGTAGAGAAACTTGGTTAATTGACTCTGGTTATCACGCCTCGAGATTTTCTCCCAAAACCAACGTCTCCTCTGTTCAAAAGAGTTCATATCCCATTCTTCTGATCCTCGGGATCATCCACCTTCCTAAACGACACCTGCATTAACATCTGACCAACTGGCTACAGGACTCGGACCACTTTCTTGACTGCCCTTTGAACAGCCTGATGACTAGATGCAGCGCTTCTGAATAAGTTGGCGCCCTACAATTGACTTTGGAGTGGCACTTTAGAAGTTCAGAAATTTCGATTAAACTATAGAAGTAACTTGATGGAGCACTTACCCCTTTAAAGCTGATACCTGTTTTTTGTTCATTTATTCATTCATTCATTCATTGTATAGCGCCCCTTCAAAACCCACTTTTTGATTTTTAATAAATTTCTTCGCTTTAAGAAAACTATTCATATTAAAAATGATAGGCCTACACCAAATGAAACTGAGAAATATGCATTAAGAAACCTCTTTGAAAAATACCCTTATTCTCACTGCAGCTTTGCAATTTTTACGCTCTTGCGACTAAGAAATTTAACCGTGACCAACTTAAAAATTTTGCCCCCCCCTGCAAAAATTTCTGCGGGCGCCCATGAGTACTATAGTTAATATTTGTGTATTCTGTGAGTTGCGTTCTTGTGAATTGTGAGTGAGTGAGTGAGTGAGTGAGGCAAACAGTCATAATGAGCCGCTCGATTCCCCCCCCCCCCCCAAGTCCGGACCAAGTCTCCGCCTATGCCTGCGTCTTCTTTTAGCCTAATTCGACAGCATTTACCGGTTTCTCTCGGCGTTTTAAGCTATGTGTCCTATATTTTAATCAAACTGAGAAGATGCAATACACCTTCGACGCAATTTTCATCATCGTTGCCATTTTCAGATCACTGTCTCATGCACATACCGTACTCCCCAAATCTCCATGTTGCACTACGTATCATTGTTAGGACAAACAATAGCCCGTTTCCGATCGAGTCGAATGTTGCGATCGATCTTGCGCAAGTTCAAGACTAGTTCAAGATCATTTTATTTCCACAAATACATAATAATACACATCATTGCATGAAAGATAATTGTTCAGTTTTATCCACAGTCAGTCTGGAAGGGGAAAAAAGCTCAAGTGAGCTTATCGAGTCCATCTTACATTATAATCTAAAGAATAAACGTAAATTAATGACAAGTGATGATGATGGTTCTCTGCCCGTAGGAAGGTTCATTGGCTTTTACACCCATGGGGATGCGATGAGTGAGGTAGTTTTCCGTTGCCTTCCCCACAGACAATGATGGGCAAGCAACTTGCCCAAGGTCGCTCCGCAGCAGCTTGCACCCCTGCACGTGCTAACCCGAGATATCTAAATCTCTGATTGTCAACTCCCAGCCCGGGGTTGAACCGCAGTCTGTTGCAACCAACAGACGTATGCCGCTCTCGCTTACCGGTGTAGCTAACTAGGCTAGTTACAAGTATCTAGTACTATAACTTGCATCATATTATTACTGAAGACATCATTCATATTTATAATATTCATATTTATGATATACTAGCTGGGGTATACCCGGCGTTGCCCGGGAATTTTAGGATCCCCTCCCCTTTAGTGTTGCGAAATGAATCGGTGTCTGAACCTTTCTTAGGGCGGACATCCATACATACAGATCTTAGACTTATAGTAGGCTATAGATTTGGCGCAACGGGAAAAAAGAAGAAAAACAGAACAAACAAAAAACACAAAAAACTTGATTAGTAGCAGGATAACAAGAACTGTTTATAGCTCTTACTAAGGGGCCGTCCATAAAGTACGTCACGCTCCAGGGGGAGGGGGTGTAAGAAAGTGACAGTTTGTGACAGGGGGAGGGGTCAGGCCATTTGTGACGTCACACATTTATTTTTTTAAATTTATTTCTAATTTATTTTTTATTTTTTTAGTAGAATTTAATAGCTTTAAAAATAATTTTCAGAAATTTTGTGAAACATTTGAATTAGTTTTATGTCAAAATAGCATGAAATGCGTATCTCCTGAATGTGTTGTTCACGATTCCTCTCGCTAGGAGCGCTAGTATGCTGTTGCGAAGCCTTTTTTTATGTATAGCCTTGCTTTCGTCATGTATTATTATTTCTATGTTGTCCGCTGCATTAATTATGTCACTGAGCGACAAATTCGGAATTTAATTTTTACAGTAATTATTATAATACAAAATTTTGAGGATTCAGAGGTAATATTTATATAATTTAATCATTATTATCATGAACTTATAAACAATTATATTACGTCATTCTTTAAAATATATGATACCAAGCCATTGTATTATCTAATAAATACCCACTTTCATTTGTCATCGTATATTGAAACAAAATTACACTGCGCTTTTTTACTTTAATATCCACTAGCGGTTCTTAGTACCTAAAATCCGCACACATACACACATACACACACACACAAATTTTTTGTTCGAAAGTGTGACGTACTTTAGGGGGAGGGTCCGAGATTTGTTACAGTTTGTGACAGGGGGAGGGGGGTTAAAATGGTCAAAAATAGCGTGACATACTTTATGGACGGCCCCTAAGTGTAGCTCTGTCGACGATCGACTCGATCAATAATAATATGTCGACTCAGAGGTTTTTGTTTTGTTCCGTCGCACCAGCCACACATTTCTAAAAAAATAGGCTGGCGCCACGCAGCAACTGACAACCAGAGACTTTGCTCGAAACTGGCGCAGCCAGTGTGTGGTAACCGCTACAGAGGTCGTTCGAGTTAGAACGACACTGCAGCCATGTGTCACCGCTAGAGCCTAGAGGACGCAGGTTTGTTTTCTTAATGTTCACTATATTGAATCATTTGCCAAGTGACGTTCTATTTAAAAAGAGTACAGTGAGCAGAAGAGAGTGCATTGGGGAAAAGGCTTTAGAGTGGACAGAAGAGAGCACAGAGAGCATAAGAGCACACGAGAGCACAGTGAATTAAAAAAAACAATTCTGCTTTTAATGATTGTTATAGGAGCTGACGACCCAAGGTTAATTAACCTAATTTTGTCAAGACGATGGGTGTTTGCTGTTTAATATCGCTGCGTCAGGATAGATCGATGCTTAAACACTTAATCGTGAACAGTAGGCCTATACGTATGATGTTTTGCCTATAGCCTTTTCTTACCTATGTTCACCCAATAGGCCTATACAACTAGGCCTATCTGAGAGCCCGGGAAATTTCAATTTTTCGCCTCCACCCTGCCCCTACCCACTCCTGCGTGATTGGGTGTTCCCACCCAGTGCCAACCCCTGTGGGGTACCAGCGTTTCCCGGTAAAGTTAGGTTTTTCGCCCAGTCAACCCTAAGGACCGTTTGGATATTTTTTCATCGTAATAGGATCGCTCTAGAGTCTAGACTGACATCGGGCATTGGATGCCGTGCGCCCATCTGGTTGGAATGACCTTCCCCTTCGCTGCGGATAAAGCACAATTAATTATTGCTAGGGTTAAGAACTTGATTTGAGTTTTGTGTTCATTAATCCATTTATTTCTATTTTGTGTCATGTCAATAGCCACATTGTTTGCTTGGAGACCCGTTCATCTCTTGCTGCCTTCTGGCCCTCACAACCTAGGGCCGGGCCGGATCAGTCAGCATAACATACCCAAATCCCAATAAGTATACAGCAGTTTATAAGCAGGCCCATTATGCTAGAACGTTAATCGCCTTCGTGAGGTTATTGTAAGGCGCTATATAACGGACCATACATGGGCCTACATGCGCATTCAAAAACTACTAGAAGTTAGATGAGCGGTGAAAGCATGACATTAAAGTTAAATTGTTGCAGCACCATTAGAAGCTGGACGAGCATATTATTTATAGACGCGGTAGACGGTGGATAGGAGATGAAACCATAGTCGGCCTACTGTCCAGTAACTGATGCAAATTTACTGCAGATCTAAAATCTGTACGAGCGACCAAGATATTCATAGACTAATGGATTCAGAAGTTGGATGAAGGATGGATTCATGTCATTGTAGAAGTAGAAGTAGAGTGAGCGATTAGAAAATTACTAGAATAATTTTATGTCTAAAATAATTCTATTTCGCCGCAGGTATTGGTGGCGGTGGTGGCAATGCGGTTTAACGTCACTGTGTGGTAACAAAGACCATTAGCGGCGCCTTCCTCCTCTATCCAGGCTTGGGACTGGCACAGGCAGAGTACAACCAGTTGCGGAGTTACAGATATTGGGATTTGGGTAAATGCTATCAGTCAGACCAATCCCGAATGGTGACAATGCACGGGCAATGATGAAAGTCGCATAGGGCCATGCCATCTTGTTTATTTACATGTATATTCACATATGTAAATATGACCAAATAAATAGATTAGCCTTCGGATGTCCGTGTATTTAGGTTTCATTATCCGAGAGTGGATTGTAAATGCCTTTGGAGACGGGTTTCTGGTGACACCTGGTGACAAAAGTCAGAACGACCATGAGACTGGCAGACACGAATGCCGCGCAACCGATGATGGCGAACGCTTTGTTGTAATCACGAGTCACATCGAACACCCAACCTGTACAGTGTACACATAGAGCAAAATATCTGAACGAAAGGGTCAACTGCCGAAATGAGAATACAGCGTTCAGTGAAGGCTACAATTGTCGCATGCAGGTTAATAGGTGGCTGAATTCAAGGATCATCTAGCTTTGAACGTTGACTTGATATCCACAAGAAAACAACAGCAAATGACACGCAGAACTACTGAATATGTCACTCACAAGCAGTGGCGTAGCTAGCTTTTTGTGGGCCCGTGTGCAGATTTTCCGCATGGGCCCCAAGGGCCGATGTCTTTGCGTTCTTGCAATTACATGTAAGATCACCCAAACCAATCAATGGCATTTGCCATTAGACTTAACACTTGCAATACAACTCACAGAATAAACATGAATGCTGCACGAATGAGACAGATTACCTAAATTATTGTTATAGATGCAGTGAGTTTTCAGTCGAAATTTAAAATTTATCACGTTGCATATTAATCCACTTATCACCATAGAAGGCCTTCTAAAAGACCTACTTGAAACAGTGTCATGGCATCATAGAGATTTTTTTCTTGCATTTTGTTCAACATATAATGTCAATCATCTATCAATTCAATTTGAACAACAAAAACGATAGGCCTACAATCATCCATTTTTCATAGTACCTAAAAAATAAATTTAGCAATATTCCTTACAAGTGCAAAAATTGCGGAAAATACTTGATTCCCTATGACACTGATCCACACATGCTCAATTTGGTGTATCTCTGATTTTTAGTGAGAGCTGAAAGGAGTTGAGAGCAGTGTGTGGTTTGTAGCAAAAAGTAACTGGGGTCAGACTATGATCCTTGTGGGGTTTGGTCATGAAAAGGCGAAAAGACAACTATGTGACCCTAAGAATGACTAGCGAGGGTTGAACCACATCAAAACTCCCCGGCAATAATTCTCACCCTGGTTCAGGGAGATGTCAGGTCACTGCCGTTACCAAATCCAGCAAAGGACCGGCCGGAATACATGAGCATGCCTGTGTGAGAGTGTGAGACGCACATGTATGAGGTTGCTGCAGCGCACCGTTTAGTTACAATACACGAATGTGACAGATAGACGGACATAAATATAATTATCACACCTGTCCTGTAATATAGCATATATGCACGCCCTTAACCTTTGCATAGGAAAGCGAAAAATTGAAAAAATTAAAAACATTTATAGGCCTAAATGCCGGTATGATTCATTTGATGTTCTCAACTTATAACTGTAGCCTATTGGACCTATTCTTTATCATCGTTCACACACACTAATGTCATCTTGCAATTTGACAGTCATGGCTCAAGACGAAAACATAATTTAAAAGGAGTTCAGATTAAGTATAGTTTTGCCTGGCAACAGCACGTCGGTTGACAGAAGTTAGTAAAGCAACGAAGTGGCCTAATGCAAATGTGTTCACAAAAACTACTTCTGTCACAAAACATTGTAAATTACTAATTAGGATATATAAATAATTGATTATATAATCTTTGTGGGCCCCTGGAGGTCGTGGGCCCGTGTGCTTTGCACACATTGCACACATGGTAGCTACGCCACTGCTCACAAGATTATAAATAAAACAACGAATGCCAAACGATTACCGATAAACGCAGCAAAAGTTTTACCCAATTCTTTTAACCCTTAGGCTATCAAGGGGTGGTTACCACCCCGACATTTTCTGAATCGCGGACCTGTTTCATTCGGAAAAAATTTCGACATTTTAAGTACCGGTAGGCTTATGTCCTAGCTGTAGGAGTCAAATTGCATACATGTTGAGGTAAAAATCGTGGTAGTTTTGAAACGCGCGGGGCGCCAGGGCTTTCAATTCTTACCTCTTCTGGGACCAATTTAATGGTAGGCGACTCCTCAGTTTGTCTTGCCATGGCGCCCTCTTGCGACTGCGCCCAGTGTTGGAGGAATGTAAATGGGCAACGTCTTCCTCAATTGCACAAATACAAAGGCGTCCACAAACATAAGCATAAACATTTGAAACAACGCTAGACGCTCTACCTAGGCCTACCTATTATATCTTTCTTAATGGACTGCATGCGTTGCTCAAGTATTACTTACTTCAACATGTGTAGGACAAATTTCTACTCACCAATGAGAGGCGCCGCTGCGAGTTTTGCAAAACCTCCAGTGAACTGCAGCATTGCTAGGCTTTTCGCAAGAAGGGCCACGCCCATTAATTCTACTGCGACGACAGAAAACACTGTGGTCGTACAACCTTCAGAAAGAAAACATTCCAATGAGTGCGCGAAGCAGAACTTTCTAAAACTCTGTTGCGTTCTATCTGCATTTTGTTTCGCACAATAGCGCATGATGTATGCAAAGGTGCTCGATCGAGATAAATGGATGAATGGATAGATGGTAGGATGGATGAATGGAAGGGTAGGTAGGTAGGTAGGTAGGCAGGCAGGCAGGTGGGTAGGTAGGTAGGTAGTTAGGTAGGTAGGTACATGTAGGTAGGTTGGAGGTAGGTAGGTAGGTAGGTAGGTAGGTAGGTAGGTAGGTAGGTAGGTAGGTAGGTAGGTAGGTAGGTAGGTAGGTAGGAGGCAGATAGGTTTGTTTGATGGTTGATTGGCTAATTGATTGATTGATTGATTGATTGATTAATAGACAATTAGGGTGCGTCATCTTAACAACGTCATCCCCGACAGGGTGCTCTCTGTCGGCGCCGTAACAAAACGGCGCAGGACAAAACGGCGCCGACATAACGGCGCCGACAAAACGGCGCCGACAGAACGGCGCAATTCAAAGTACCCCGACAAAACGGCGCCGACAATACGGCGCAGTACAAAGATTATGATACCCGTCTAGTGATTGTTTGCTTATTCAAGAGCAAACTCACTACGAATTCAAGATTATGAGATATCGTTCCGGATTCCGGCAACTAGGGGCACACCCAAGTCAGAACATATCTATGCGTTTAAAATAGAAGTCGGACTGATACTAAATTATTTTTCCTTAAATAGAATCTGAATTGATGGCAACATTTTCGCTTAAATTGAAGTTGGATTGAAGAAAATAATCTTGCTTAAATGAAAGCTGGAATAATGAAAACAGTCTTGCTTAAATGGAAGCTGGATTGAAGAAAATATTCTTGCTTAAATGGAAGCTGGATTGAAGAAAAAGTCCTGCGAAACTGGAAGCTGGATTGAAGAAAATATTCTTGCCTAAATAGAAGCTGGTGAAGAAATTATTCTTGCTTAAATGGAAGCTGGATTGAAGAAAATATTTTTGCTTAAATGGAAGCTGGATTGAAGAAAATATTCTGGCTTATATTGGAGCTGGATTTATGAAAAATAATAGTAATTTAAATGGAAGTTGGATTGATATTTAGAATATATTTTGCTGTTTCTGCTATTAAACTACCATACTAAAAACCATTGCTTTTTAGTTCAGTTTGCGCCGTTATGTCGGCGCCGTTTTGTTACCGCGCCGTTTTGTTGCTGCGCCGTTTTGTCGGCGCCGTTATGTCGGCGCCGTTTTGTCCTGCGCCGTTTTGTCAGCGCACCCTCTCTGTCTGTCTGCTTGTTTGTCTGTCTGTCTGTCTCACTCACTCACTCACTATCTCGGCTACTGTTCGATTAACAGCTAGAAATACTGGGCGACCGAGCAGAGCACCGTTATGCATGATGCATTCATGGTTAGACTAAGAATCTGCTTCACTAAAAAGTACAGAATATTAAATGGTCGGTTCATACCGTGGTGAATCTTAAAGAGAGGCGATGGTCTTTATCATTTTGTGGATGAATTAAATGAACTTCAAGCAATTGCAGACAACTTTAAAGGCCTAGACACAAGTAAATCAAAACGAGCGCAATATTAAGACAGACTTCAAAGATATTAACATTTCTGCCTTCACTTCAGAGGTCCTGTTAGCAGGCTAGGCCTACTTAAAAATAACAAGCAATGCACAAATCATACATAAATCTTTGTCGTATCTACATGGATCTCCAAGGCTCTCAATTTCCATGATCTTTAATATAACCGAATCTAGTGTTCGTTTCTTAATGAATCTATCATAGTATCACAGTATCATATGTTCCTATCCATGTGAAGTCCAAAAAGTACAGCGGATGTCATTGTCCCATTGACTCCTGGATCTATGAACATGGCGACGATCGACAGAAAGGCGAAGACCATTCCAGTGGCAAATATCAAGGACGAATTCACCTTTGGATGGTTAGCGATGAAGGAAACGGGCACCCTGGTCACCGTTGCCGTGCCACCGATCAAAGCCACTGCGATCGCTCCTTGGTCGCGGGTAAGACCAACGTTAACAGCCCTGTTGAGAGTATGAAACCCATAGCCGTTCACGCAGAACACGTGGAGAATGGAGGCAACAGCGTACGTGGAATATCTCGCATGACGCAAAATGGAAAAGTTGAAGGTCTCTTGGGTATATTTCAGAATCAGTTTGCAGGACATTCTCCAAGAATTAATTGTTTCTGGAGGATACTTAGACTGTTCAGTTAGATTCTTTGGAGTACGGAAGAACATGCAGAGGAGAATGCGTTGGACTTGAATGGCCCCAAGGAGGAGGAAGGAGCCACGCCAGCCATACGACAGGAGGATGTAATTTGCGATGAATGATCCCGTCATGCTCCCGCAGCTTAAGCCAATGGAACCGATTCCGCTGGCGAGTTTCCGGTTACGAGTGAACCTCTGGTGGATAATGATATCCGTTGATAAAATGGTCAGACCGGACCCTGATCCTAAACAGGACAACACACTGTAACATATTCGATGAAACAAAGAGATAAGAACTGAATGAAAAGAAAGAATGAATGTAGAAGAAGAGTGGTCAAATCAAGATGGCGACTTGGATTTTCTGCTCTGCTCTTAATAGCTACTAATATAAATTTTGCAGCTGTTTAAAATGTAAGCGAACATCAATTGTCTGTCTGCCTTTATTAACGATGCTCTCAGGCAAAGCAGGAAACTCCAAACTCCGCCACTGGTTGCACTCTGCCAGTGCCAGTCCCAAGTCTAGATAAAGGAGGAGGGCGTCGCTAATGGTCTTTGTTACCACACAGTGACGTTAAACTGCAAACACCACTAAAGCAGGCAGTTGCCTGGAGCGTCAAATTCCAGGGGCACCATTTAAAAATGTGTTTAAACAGTTTTATGTTTTTAACTCCATAGCCTTTAGCCTACCTGAAAATGAATATTATCCAGGCTTGAGTGCAATGGTAAAAAATAAAAATAAAATTATAAGTGACTCAAAGCGTAAATGAGCGTAATTGTTCAGGCAGTTCATCATTAGGTTGTGACGCAAGCTTAACAATTGAGCTGGGTCGGTCTGACGACTACTAATATATAATTCATTTCTGTAAGGTTCTCTTGTACACTGTAGAATATTCTCGAAAGCTTTTGAACGTGGCACAGCTGCTTCAAGTTTACTCAGCACTGAATTCGTATTGAATGTTAAAAAAGTAGCCGCATTTTAGAATATCAAGGTCCTGTCATTAAGAGCTATAAGTTATTGGGAATCATGATCATTTTCTGTACTTTTGAGGAGGCAGGAGCGACTAGGAAATAACACTTAATACCCGGGCACAAAACAATAAGGAAATTTGTTACTCCATGTAATTGGTTTACCTGCAATGACCCCGTAGGTGAAGTAGATCATAGTTAGATTCGGTGCTAAGTAGCTGAGGGACAATCCTAGGGAAACCAGCAGACAACCGATAACACCGGGTAAGCGACATCCGTATGACTTTATGGGATAACTTGCGAAGAGTGCTGAAACGATGGGGAAAAAAGGAACAACAAGCAACAATCAACTGATTGAATATACATGTGAGCTAAATTTCTTTGAAAAATAGGTTACACATGGAAACCGTGGACTGTGGTTTAATGATGCATGCAAACAGGCATCTAGGCTATTTGCCCGAACACGAATTCCTCTGTGGTAGACCAATAACAATTGGTTTGGTCAGGGCAGAAGGATCACTCGGCCTTTCATGTGACATAAACAAGGACGGACATCAACACACGCCCTAATAAACTCCATCACATGTAGTTGACTTAAAAAGCCTTTTTCTCTCCTGCACGAAGGAGCCCAACAAGAGATGTCCAAAATAATGGTGTCACTTGATCCCCTGGGAATGCTGGGAATGTGTGGCCTAGCTGGGATCAACTTTCATTGACACTTTGGCAGAGTCATAGCTACTCTGAGCTGCGATGCGGCGATTGCTGAAATTTATATTTAGACATGCTTGATAGCCTTTAAATAAGCATAATGTCTATATTCAAACCAAAACACTTAAGTTCTTACATACAGAATGATGTCAATGAAACCAGTAAGCCTACACTGCAATTCTACCCCCAATCGCGGCGCCAGGGTGAGCTAGGGGCTAAGCCCCCCAAAAGGGTCGGCAGGTTTTTTTGCAAAGAGAAAATGAAATATTTTCATGAGATTTCGACTAAGCACCGCCCCTAAAAAAGTCATCAGGATTTTGGGAACAGGAAAAATGAAATAGTTTCTTATTTTTTGAGATTTCTACCAAACGTATGAATAAGTTCGTCAGGTTTTTTACTGGGAAAATTAAATGTTTTTCTTGAGATTTTAGCCAAATGACTAAAAAAAGTCGTCAGAAATTTTGGCGAATTAAAATGGAAAATTTCCTCCGCGATTCGTCCCTCTCAACCCCCCACCCCAAACTGAAAATCCTGGCGCAGCCACTGTCTACCCCTACGCATAAAGATTCCGCATTCTGAACCCTCGAAACTCAGGCTTATTTACGCACGTTGGACAAAAACTTTGACCTAAGTGGTTCGTCGTTGTCCAATATACCCGTATCCAGTGTCGGCGCTAGGGTACCTGAGGCTCCCCCCCCCCCAAAAAAAAACTTGAAGCCCTCATACCTTGAGCTGTCATCTCAGCTAAATTTTTCATAATATAAGTGCTGAAAGACATGGTGTAAGACTTCAATAAAATGTCTCCTCCCAATTGTTATTTTTTTGGAATTTCCATGCTGTAATGGTAGAATTTTAAGCTGTCATCTTTACAAAAATTGATCATTTTTCAATGCTGTTAGTCGTGGTTTAGGACTTCAGAGTGTCCCCTCTCCATTGTTTAAATTTGTCCGATTTGCCAACTCTAATGGTAGCATTATTTTATAGGCTGTCATCTTAACTAAATTGATCATTATTGATGGGCAGTGGATGATAGGCCTACTTATGAAACATTTCTGAAATATTGGAGATACAAGGATTCCATCCAACCACAAATTGTGAGGCCGTGTCCTTGTCCACACCCCACACCCCCAAAGTCTCCTCTTTGGTTGAAGGACAATGCTCTATTGGTTTGCGTAATATTATTTTGTATGCTTTGCATTAAAACATAATTCGGTGCGTGGTTTCAGGAATGAACAGCCATGAAAGGTATACTTTGCCAGTTACATTTGAGGTCCCTTGCAAACTTGAGATCAGACACATACCAAGGACATCTAGCTGGGACCCTACACAGGCTTGAATGTTTACTTTAGGCCTCATGCAGGTTTTATTTTGAGGCCTCATCCAATTAGCAATTGGAATAAGTTACAATTTATAAACGTTGTGTTTGAGAAAGTGGACGAAATTGCCTGAGTTAGTTTAAATGGCCTTATACTTACGCCCAAATTCAGTATGATATTTGCATTAGGTCTGCTATAGCAGTACCATACGTGTATGGTTAGTTGAGGCATGCACCAGACCGGATCTGTACAGTCACAAATAGGCATAATGACCAGCTAAATTTGGGGCCCCTTTCAAACTCGGGTCCCCCCGGCCGGGGGTACTAGCGCCAGCACTGCCCGTATCCCTTATAGCTACGTAGCGGGTTTATAGATATGTGGTAATCACTTCACTATTATATTCACTCACCGATAACAGATTGAAAGAATCCGTGCAGAGAGGCACACCATCCAACAGCCGCTGTTGATGCTTCGAAATGTTCGACGAGGAACGGATAGAAAACGGCGAACCCAGTGAAATCAACTGCATAGATTAGGTTACTGAGAAAAACGCAGACGACGACGCCCCAGTCACCCAAACTTTCTTTAGTCTTTACGATGACTTTTCCAGCTTCCTGTGGCTGTGACGAGGCGTTCAACAGTGACGAAGATTTTCTGCAACCACCGTTCTGTTTGTCCGTCGCTGCATTTTCGCTTTCAAGCTGCGGAACAATAATTGCAAGTGGTCCGTCTTCATAACTCGAAGCACGTGATTCCACAGTGTTAGCATGAGCTTTGATAGTTCCTATCTCAGTATTCATGGTCCAAATTTATAATGCGTATTTTAAGAAACCACGATTATACTTTTCCATCAAACCAACAAGCGAATAGGCTATGTTATAATTTATATAGAATCGTATAGGATCATAAGCATAAGCCATAAAACGCATTTTCACCGAGAGAAGGCCTAAAAGATATTCGCTGCACGATCCAATAATAAAAGCTCACACCTTCAGTAAGCTTATACCACCATAACTCGACCCGTTCCACCACGGACTACTCTCACGGACAACCCTTCTAAATCAACGCAGCGCTCGTGAATAAGCCGGTGTCCCGCGCATGGCTTTCGTTCAGTGGCGCTTTAGAAATTTCGAGTTTACGATTACGATTCCATTCAGATTTCCATCTCTGTCAGTGATTTTTCAAAATCATCAGCATTATATTCAGGTCCGCAATTAATTCTATAGCCCAGCGTTTCCCAAACTTTTTTGGCCACGGAACCCTTCGTGTCTTAATATTTTCTGGCGGAACCCCAATCTCAACTAAACGCATTGAATCATGCGGAACGCACGGGAAGCAAAGGCTACTGATATTATAATTACAGGCTTACATTATTACATACCTCCGGTACCTAAATACACTAAATTATAGAAAGTTTACTTTTCTTGCAATATCATGAAAATTAAATTGCACCGTTTTCAAAAGAACGACTTGTCTATCCTACTGAGAGTATGCCTTACATGAGGCTAGAATGTGAAGGTTTATTGGAATTCTGCTTCATTTTTGATAGGTCAATTAAAAGTTCGTAGACTTCGTTAGAAGAGTTGGCTGCTTTTCACATTCATTGAGTGGTTTCGTATCCTATTATTATCTTAATTCATGAAAATGAAGCATTTAACCAAGTTCGCTCTCAGGTCGTGAGAATGATTTGCTATTTCTGAACGATGCTTTCCTCGAGAACCATTAAAAATCGTGTGAGTTTGGAAAGAGTTCCACGTTTCTAATTAAATAAAAGAGGTTAGAACCCTAGTTAGCATACGTAGAAGTCGCTCAATTTTGGCAAATTTTCACACAAACAAATTAAAATCACTATTTGTTGCTACTGCTACAAGGTAAGACTTGGCGATTCTTTTCTAAACTTGCGTTTTACGGTGCTCAGGCAAGTTTCGTCGAGATAGCGATAACAAAGATGATTGCGTCTCTGTTCAGACTAAAGCCTAAACCTCTGTCCTGCGTTACGTTCAGCAGTGATGTCTCAGCTTATACAAACTACATACTAGGCTGACTAGATTGCTAATAATCACTGAAAGGTCGGGTGAGGACAAAACACAAAAGACGACTGACGATAGTTTCAAACTTCCAGTGCATTTTCAAAAGCTGCTTGAAATGTTGTATTGCAGTAAAATTTCTCAAAAATTCCTTTTTTTCTCAACTTCTCGCGGAACCCTTGTGCTCGCCCCGCGGAACCCTTGGGTTCCGCGGAACCCACTTTGGGAAACGCTGCTATAGCCCAACTGTTTGGCATGCGTCTGAACTCAAGTATTCACGAACTGTTGAACTGCAGCTTGATATAGACCTACTGTAGTCCTACCATCACCTCATGAGCATAATTTGGTTCACAAATTACTTAAATAACCGTTACCAACAAGTCGCGTGTAATGGAAAATTATCCAGCTTTCAAAAGATTGATTTTGGGGTCCCTCAGGGCTCAATCCTGGGGCCTCTTTTATTTCTAATATACATAAATGACCTTCCTAATTCTGCAACTTTTTTACATTACATCCTATTTGCTGATGATTCAAACGCTTTTTACTCTCACTCCTCTTATGAACAATTAATTAAAATAGCAAATAAGGACCTAGAAATGGCTAGTGAATGGTTCAAAGCCAATAAACTTTCATTGAATATAGCCAAATCTAATTATATAATTTTTAGATCTAGTAAAAAAAATTTGCTCCACCTCCTGATAATAACCTACTAATTGAAAATATTTCCTTACCGCAAGTATACTCATCTAAATTTTTGGGTGTACATATCGACCAGCACTTAAAATGGAATATACATACAGCTGAACTATCTAAAAAAATCTCCAAAAATATAGGCATAATTCACAGAATAGCCTATCTTCTTCCACTTCATATACTAAAATCATTATATTTCACACTTATACACCCATACTTAAGTTACTGCAATCTCATTTGGACATCTACATATGACACTCACCTAACTAAGCTAAATAGACTGCAGAAAAAAGCCATAAGAATTATTACTAAATCTCCCTTTAATGCTCACACTAGCCCCTTATATCATCAGTTGAACATATTAAAAATATCCCAAATTAAATTCATCCAAACTAGTACATTTATGTATAAATATGACAACAACCTTCTTCCACTTGCATTCTCATCCTATTTTAGACCTAACTTATATACTAAAGGCATTAGAAATAATAGAATCTACATAAGTGTCTTTGCTAAAACGAACACTAGAAAGTTTTCTATTAAGTATCAGGGTCCTCTTTTATGGAATAATATACCGGAAAATATTCGTGCATCCAGGAGTCTCATTCGATTTAAATCCCTAATTCGTGCACACACATTAAAAAATGTAAAATGAACAACCCATTTATTCTGTGGTTTGTTTGTTGTTTTCCATTCTTTTTAAGTTGAGCAGAGGGAAGGTATCCCACTGCTGTTATTTAATTGATTCCAAAAATACTGCCATTTCCATCTGTTTCCTTTTCCATTATCATTAATCATATTACAGTGAAGAATTTTTTCCTTTGGTAAATAGGCCCCAATAGCGGGATCACTCCCTTCGGGTAGCCTATTGCTCCCTACATTTCACAGTAATGATTGTACACTAAGCTATGCCATTCGCAATTATTAATTGTTAACTGTAATTAATTACTTTTTACACTATTATGAATGCATAATATTGTTAGCTGCAATTTAATCACTTTGTGTACTATTATGAACGCATAATTGTCTGTTTTCATATTTTTTGGGATCAATAAACAAGTTGAAGTTGAAGTTAGTCCTACCATCACCTCATGAGCTCATATGCACGCAGGCTTAACAGACAGCAGCTTTGCGCTTTGATTTAGGACACTAGGTTGTGTGCTATTACGTTAGACGTTGACCCTGGCCTTTGTCTGAAAGCTAAGTAAACGACAGTCCAAGTTACAGAGAGCGTAGCCTACTTTGACTGTAGGAAATCATGGCTTATATATGACTTTTATATTGCGCCCTGGAGGCACACACCATGGCGCTACGTCATGTATTTCAACGAGACTTTTGTTGTAGAGGCAGTGCTTAGGTGTAGAAAAGAAGTGCCTGCAGATGACGCTCCTTACCTTTCGCTGCTGTGCGGGCCAAATAAGTGGTAGGACGGCGTTCAGATTTTAAAATAAGTGCCTGGACGCCGTTCATGACCGTCCTGTCACACTTTAAGCCATGTGTAGAGGTCGCCATTGCATACTGTTTTGGTTAAATGCTACGCTGATTAAATGGGCAACTAATATTATTTAAATTTACAAAGGTGGGTTAAGAGCACGATCATTTTCAGTGGCCTATCTATTCTAGCCAAAAAAGAACGCTGAACCAATTGCGATGGAGGGCTTTCGAAATACATTGAATACTCTCTGGACTTGAACTGTCGTCTAGTCAACTTCTTAGTAGCTCCTTCGGCGCAATCCAGTGCCGATACCATTTCAGTTAGGCCTAGCCTACATTATTTTGCGATCTACTTATTGACTTCAAATTCTATTGATATATTTCGGTCTAACCGCGATTTTTGTTGACTCTAGCAATTGTATGATCTTTGTCCCGTCCCAAATTGCATGAGCCTCACGACATTCTTGAACAACAGCCAGCAGCTGACAAAGCTAGATATGGCAACCATTGCTGATGCATTTCCTGATTTTGTCTTCTCAACCAGAGTCCGTGACCTTGGTGTTACTCCGGACCAAGAGCTCACTTTTGCTCCACACATTCAGCCGTGCCTGTTATTATCAACTGCGTCAACTATGCACTGTTGCCCGCTCGCTTACTCCTACTGCTGCTGCAACCCTTGTCCACTCTTTTGTTGCCACCAGACTTGACTAACTACTGCTCTCTCTATGCTGGCCTACCAATTGCCCATCTGAGTTGCCTTGATCGCGTCCTGTGCTCTGCAGTCCGCCTTATTGACCGCAAGTAGGGGACAAATGGATTAGATAAACCAAGACAAAAGAATTTTTGGCGCGAAAAGATAAACCATCAATAGAATGTGAAGTAAAACCATCAATGGGCGAGAAGTAAGCCCAACAATAGAGGCATGACATCAGCATCACCTGCGGTAATCGACACCCCTTTTAATGCCTGGATTTCTTAGACCAGTGGTTTATAAATCGACACACTTGACTGAGCACTGGAGGCTGAGGAGGCCCCTCCCCCACCCCCACCCCCACCTGGCTTCGCCAGGGGGAATTTCTGCTGATGCTGCAGCTGCTGTAGCAGCTGCTATGGGTATAGCTTTTTAAAAACCAGCATTATAATATTTGATTATACATAGGCAGACAAACAGGCAGTGACACGCATCTAACCACAGATACTCGCTCTACAGTGGTATTGTCTGAACCACCTACTGAAATCGAGCCCCATCCCCACCCCACGCCCCCACCCCACGCAGACTGGCTGGATTGACCAGCGGTATTTCCCATTCTGCTGCAGCTTCTGCTGCTGTAGCGACCTTTGCTGCATCATGGGTATAGCTTTTTTAAAAACCACCATTATAATAGACGAAAAAACACAGGCAGACAAACAGGAACTACCACGCACGTAACCACAGACCAACACACAGACAGGCTCTTGGCATGGCAATCTGTCAATCTCCATCAGCTGCCCCACGCATAGGCATTGTAGCATTAACTTTGGAACCCGCCCACACCTCTCACCCATCTCTCCACCGAAATCCTCTCCCCACCCCACCCACCCACCTCTCCGCCGAAATCCTCTCACCACCCCACCCACCCACCTCTCGCGCGGCTCTCTCCGCCGAAATCCTCTCCCCACCCCACCCACCCACCTCTCTCGCGGCTCTCTCCGCAGAGATCCTCTCCCCACCCCAACCCACCCACCTCTCTCGCTGCCAAGCTCCCATCCCCACCCCAACCCACCCACCCATCTCGCAGCTCTCGCCGCCGACATCCCCTCCCCACCCCAACCCATCCAACGAACTCTTCTCTCAATCTGCACCATCCACACGCAGCTGCCACAGCTGTCAATCATTCCTTTTCGATTTCAATTCCAACGACAGAAACAGACACAAATTTTACACTCAAAGACAACACATCACTTGCTAATACTACAATTTCTGTCGCAGTTATTTTTTACATAGGAAATATGAATCCACTACAGTCGCTTTCAATATGCACAGAAACACACACGAAAACATCCACCCACGAAAACATCCACACACGAAAACATCCACCCACGAAAAGATCCCCACACTCACACACGTACACACCCACACCACCGCATAGCTGTTTTATATTTGTTCTTGGCAACTTTCTAGCCAAATGATATGTCTGCGAACACTTAATTTTAAATTGTGTTTGAACGGAATTATTCGATGCGCCCTTTTAAAAATAGATATTGCGGCGTGCAAACTATTTGTGCAGATCAAAACGTATTATTCTTATTTCTGCATTACTGATCTTTCTTGAGCCTCATACATGGCCGTTCTCAACCAAGACTGGCATTGAGATATTGTCAACCAATCAGAAGCTCCTAACGTGTGTCAATCGAACAGCCGCAGTGCTCAACACAAACGAACTACCATGCGTCAAGACAGCTCATATAGGCAATCACATTATTCGCAAACGAACACACCCTATGCACTCACTATTTTATGCGGCTGATGCATTCGTATTCAATTATTGTATAGAGGCGCAGGCAATATATGTTTAAGAATGTGGCAGTTACTCTCTTAACCTCGCACGGCTTGCAATCTCAACTGAACGGCCCAAATTACAACTCACTATGCTGACAAGTATTTTATTTTCCATGCTCAGAATTGTACCCATCTGCTTAAATTATTTTAGATATCAGAAACACAGGCGCTATGCAATACAAGCAGCACCAGGTGTAACTCAAAGGAATATACGATTTTCTTATTTTTTTATGTTTCGATATTGGACCTTCGCCCTTTCCTTCACGATATTTCTCGCTCCCCGCACGAGCAGCTCTACAAAAAATTGGAAATATGTAAAAATGTGGACTTACTGATCTTTATAGCGCTCTCACATCTGTATATTCCACACACAGCTTTTTAAATTTCATTGCCATCTGTTGTCAAAATATATAAGTTGTCCTTTACTTATTCTTACATATAGCAGCGATTTTGATTCTGTGCATCAATCTCTGTCACTCGTACTATCTCTCTGTGTAGAACGGGTGCGCAATTTAATAATTAATGCTGGGATCGCCCTTTAAACTAAGTAATTCTCTTCTGATCATACATGGGATGGTTTACTTTATTATTTTTACTTATTCGGTAGATATGTAGATTCGGACAGACATAGGCTTTGCACGAAGAAGAAGAAGAAGAACAAGAACAAGAAGAAGATTGGGATTGAATATTGTATGGTAATATTTGCAGAGAGGACATTTTCTGAATGCCTTGTGACAACATCATGATACACACTTCTGTTGATTGTAAAATATGTAGAAAAAAAACAAATAATATGTTATATGTTTTAATCTAATTTCTACAAGAACTAAAAAAGAAAGAAAAAAGAAATCTTTACTGTGAAACATCCTGCATATAGTCTTCATGGTCACTATTTACACACATCGAATCGTTAGTGTTTTCGTCGTCAGCTGAATCATCGCACTCATCAACTGGAGAGGGAGGCGGTGGCGGCGGCGGCGGCGGCGGCGGCGAGAGCGATGATGGGAACCCGTCCAGCATTGCGGCCTCATCATCAGCCAAATATTCATCATCATCAACTGGAGACGGAGGCGGTGGCAACGGCGACGGCGGTGATGATGGGAAATCGGCCAGCATTGCGTCCACATCCTCTCCCAGAATGGCGTCCAGTTCCAGACTTGAAACTGGATTTTCCATGAATGACCCGCTGCCCTCCGGAAAATGCAGACTTTGTAGAAGAATGCTTTCCTCATTGTACTCAACACATCTCCAGGCGCTCGACCACAGTACATCGGACGTCGACGATACTGCTTGAGTTGAATCTTTTGTAAAAGAATTAACAAAATAAAAAGTACAAACTAATTATAATATTATAAAAAATGCTGAAGAATGCATTTTTTCAAGGTAAACTATGACACTTATATTATATACCCGCATCTTACTATAATGCAGATGAAATTTCGCGCCGTTAGTCTTATTATTATTATTAATCAAACTTCGTATATCGCACAATATATCCTTAAAATGTATAAATTTATAATATACCGTGTAATGCTCAGTGGGCATTATAAATATTGTGGAAGGACGGTATTTCAAAATTTGGTGTGAATATAGAAATTCTTTATGATTTTAAGATTTTATCTACCTTTACAATAAGTGATCAAAGGTATTTTTATTTACCGTGTGCGATAAAATAATGTACAAGCATAAGATTATATGATATACATTTTCTCACTCAGTGTGTTTTACAATAAAATATGAAGGTGAGCCAATTGCTACTGCTCTATTTGAAAATAATGAGAAATAATTTAAAAGAAATGCTATTTCAATAGAAGAAAGAAGACCGGCTGTATTCTCTAATCACTCATCACACAAGAAATAATCATAGACAAACCTTGCGCTTCTAGGCTGTTGAAATCACCCGTATCTGCCACTTCTGCATTCGCAAAATTTGCACGGGCCAGCCATTCTTGCAGCCAACCCATTCCAGCGTCCTCGTCAGCATTATTCGCCCCTTCACCAGCTTGCATTTCCACATTTTGCGGCGTCGCAGCTTCAATATGAACGCCGGCTTCAGTGCTGTCCGCCTCACATACCATTGTTTGCTCATCATTGCTGCTACTATTCATCTCGCTTCTTTCAAAATATGTAGAATATACTGTAAAGAATTTTCTCCTTGTATATATTCATATTTTTGGGTGGGGTGAATCCTTTGAAGCGCCCTCTCGTGTGAGAAGCTACTGGGTAAAATTCACCACTAGCGCGGGCGATTTGTATTGTGGAATGTGCTAATTAACTTTAATTTAGACACTCTATAGCGCCTTTATACTGAAATCAGCTTTAAAGCGTTGTCTGTGAGTCCTTTCAAGCTATGTCGGACAGAATACAGCCTTTATCTGGACCTAGTATTACATCCTTGACCCGTCGGAACTTTACATCTGTCACTGGCAGTCTACACCCATTATGACGCCGATTTGGGTCTGGTGGACTACCCCCATTATGTCGAGCACGACTTACATCCTTGAATGAATGAAGGTCTTCGGCCGTGTACAGCGTGGTCAGTTTTCAACCTGGGTCAATAAGTACAGCGGCATTGTCGCCTGATCACCGACCATTGCAACGTCCACTAATTAGAGGAAATTTTTCAAAGGCCTTTAACAGCGTGCTAATGCGCGGCTAATCATAGTCGAGTTTGGCTAAGCATCCTTGAGCTTTAGTGAAAGGGAAAGGCTGCAAATTAGATGTGCTGGACAGCTGCAGGACATTTCTGTCCACTAATTCTATAGCAAGTATAATTATAGCAGCATATAGTCGTAATGGGCAGATGTCGGGCTCTAACAGCCGTTGCTTAAAGTAGGAGAGCTGTCTGTAAATGCGACTGCTATAGCGGCTGGCTTGATTAAAGCTCATTCTCACAATTCAAATAAAGAGAGATGAAGCACGCACACATTCTATTCCACAGCAGAAGACCAGAGTGTTAAGAGTTTAAAAAATTGTATGTGTCCATGTATCCACCTTCAATTCTCATTCTTTAAGACAATCCCCCTGTCTGTGTGAAGCTGTTCGCTAGCGTGAGTGCCGCGCTACTGTCGCAAGCAAAAGCAACATAACTATTCGCATCGAAGCATGACTCGTGTTTCTCATTGCTTTAAAAATGATATGGAGAAAACTATAAATATATTCACATGCTTTCTCTACAAGTATAGATTGCACAGACAATATTTTCGAAGAATAATTGAACTATCATATGCAAAATACTGCTCGCAGCTGCAAGGCTGTAATCCTATAATGTCAAACACCATTGTTTTAGCGCGAAAAGGCCAAGAAATGTATTAAACGCTTGTAATTTAAAAACATGAAGGATCTAGGCCTATGCAATATATTTTATTAATGAATATAATTCGTTGTATGTGCCTGGCATGTTTGATGAATTGTTATGAAATTATTGTATTAGAGTGCATTTCAGTTGAGCGCGCACTGCTGTGACTACATGTATGAAGAGCACCTTGCTTATACATTCACACAGTGGTTGCATGTTGGCTGTGATTGAGTGACTGGTGAATGTTTCGAAACGCACAGCTCAATGCTTAGTATATAGGCGGGGCTTTCATAAGTTCCTGCTGCCATGTGGAATTCTTCTATGAGCATTTCGGTGGTGAGCATTGCTGAAGAACAAATCTGTACAAGGGGCGATGGTCTGATTGCTTGCTGATAGGTTCCTTGATTGGTTGGGTCTGACCAATCGCGTATGGCGAGAGCCATTCTTAGACAAGAGTAGCTCGCTGGTGTGGCTGGCGGGAGCGCAAGAGAGAGCGCTTCCAAGTCTACTTCTTCTTCTTCTTCTTCTTCTTCTTCTTGTTCTTCTTCTTCTTCTTCGTGCAAAGCCTATGTCTGTCCGAATCTACATATCTACCGAATAAGTAAAAATAATAAAGTAAACCATCCCATGTATGATCAGAAGAGAATTACTTAGTTTAAAGGGCGATCCCAGCATTAATTATTAAATTGCGCACCCGTTCTACACAGAGAGATAGTACGAGTGACAGAGATTGATGCACAGAATCAAAATCGCTGCTATATGTAAGAATAAGTAAAAGACAACTTATATATTTTGACAACAGATGGCAATGAAATTTAAAAAGCTGTGTGTGGAATATACAGATATGAGAGCGCTATAAAGATCAGTAAGTCCACATTTTTACATATTTCCAATTTTTTGTAGAGCTGCTCGTGCGGGGAGCGAGAAATATCGTGAAGGAAAGGGCGAAGGTCCAATATCGAAACATTAAAAAAAATAAGAAAATCGTGTATTCCTTTGAGTTACACCTGGTGCTGCTTGTATTGCATAGCGCCTGTGTTTCTGATATCTAAAATAATTTAAGCAGATGGGTACAATTCTGAGCATGGAAAATAAAATACTTGTCAGCATAGTGAGTTGTAATTTGGGCCGTTCAGTTGAGATTGCAAGCCGTGCGAGGTTAAGAGAGTAACTGCCACATTCTTAAACATATATTGCCTGCGCCTCTATACAATAATTGAATACGAATGCATCAGCCGCATAAAATAGTGAGTGCATAGGGTGTGTTCGTTTGCGAATAATGTGATTGCCTATATGAGCTGTCTTGACGCATGGTAGTTCGTTTGTGTTGAGCACTGCGGCTGTTCGATTGACACACGTTAGGAGCTTCTGATTGGTTGACAATATCTCAATGCCAGTCTTGGTTGAGAACGGCCATGTATGAGGCTCAAGAAAGATCAGTAATGCAGAAATAAGAATAATACGTTTTGATCTGCACAAATAGTTTGCACGCCGCAATATCTATTTTTAAAAGGGCGCATCGAATAATTCCGTTCAAACACAATTTAAAATTAAGTGTTCGCAGACATATCATTTGGCTAGAAAGTTGCCAAGAACAAATATAAAACAGCTATGCGGTGGTGTGGGTGTGTACGTGTGTGAGTGTGTGGATCTTTTCGTGGGTGGATGTTTTCGTGTGTGGATGTTTTCGTGGGTGGATGTTTTCGTGTGTGTTTCTGTGCATATTGAAAGCGACTGTAGTGGATTCATATTTCCTATGTAAAAAATAACTGCGACAGAAATTGTAGTATTAGCAAGTGATGTGTTGTCTTTGAGTGTAAAATTTGTGTCTGTTTCTGTCGTTGGAATTGAAATCGAAAAGGAATGATTGACAGCTGTGGCAGCTGCGTGTGGATGGTGCAGATTGAGAGAAGAGTTCGTTGGATGGGTTGGGGTGGGGAGGGGATGTCGGCGGCGAGAGCTGCGAGATGGGTGGGTGGGTTGGGGTGGGGATGGGATGGGAGCTTGGCAGCGAGAGAGGTGGGTGGGTTGGGGTGGGGAGAGGATCTCTGCGGAGAGAGCCGCGAGAGAGGTGGGTGGGTGGGGTGGGGAGAGGATTTCGGCGGAGAGAGCCGCGCGAGAGGTGGGTGGGTGGGGTGGTGAGAGGATTTCGGCGGAGAGGTGGGTGGGTGGGGTGGGGAGAGGATTTCGGTGGAGAGATGGGTGAGAGGTGTGGGCGGGTTCCAAAGTTAATGCTACAATGCCTATGCATGGGGCAGCTGATGGAGATTGACAGATTGCCATGCCAAGAGCCTGTCTGTGTGTTGGTCTGTGGTTACGTGCGTGGTAGTTCCTGTTTGTCTGCCTGTGTTTTTTCGTCTATTATAATGGTGGTTTTTAAAAAAGCTATACCCATGATGCAGCAAAGGTCGCTACAGCAGCAGAAGCTGCAGCAGAATGGGAAATACCGCTGGTCAATCCAGCCAGTCTGCGTGGGGTGGGGGCGTGGGGTGGCGATGGAGCTCGATTTCAGTAGGTGGTTCAGACAATACCACTGTAGAGCGAGTATCTGTGGTTAGATGCGTGTCACTGCCTGTTTGTCTTCCTATGTATAATCAAATATTATAATGCTGGTTTTTAAAAAGCTATACCCATAGCAGCTGCTACAGCAGCTGCAGCATCAGCAGAAATTCCCCCTGGCGAAGCCAGGTGGGGGTGGGGGTGGGGGACGGGCCTGCCTCCTCAGCCTCCAGTGCTCAGTCAAGTGTGTCGATTTATAAACCACTGGTCTAAGAAATCCAGGCATTAAAAGGGGGTGTCGATTACCGCAGGTGATGCTGATGTCATGCCTCTATTGTTGGGCTTACTTCTCGCCCATTGATGGTTTTACTTCACATTCTATTGATGGTTTATCTTTTCGCGCCAAAAAATTCTTTTGTCTTGGTTTATCTAATCCATTTGTCCCCTACTACCGCATACCTAAATTCAGCCACATCTCCAGCTATATGCGTGAGTTCTCCGCTGGCTCCCTGTCGAGCAGCGAATTGAGTATAGGACCTCTACTCATGGGCGGAGATTAACAGGGGCTAGGGGGGCTAACGCCTCCCCCAAGAAGACCCAGAGTCATTTTTTGACCGTGTAAATAAATGTCGTCAACTTTTTGGCCGAGAAAATTTTTAGATTTCGCCGAGATTTGAGTCTGAGGACTAAAAAAGGTAAACTTTTTAACCCTCCAAGAACGGAAACCAAACTCCTCCCATGTCTCTACTCTAGTCTGAAGCTGCATGCGAGGTCTTGCTCCTGCTTACCTTTGTGAGCTCTGTAGCCCTACTCTTAGTTCTCACCAGTTCCGCTCCCTTCGTTCGACTGAACAAAGTCTGCTCTCAGTCCCTTTTGCTCGAACTTCCACTATGCAGAACCGTGCTTTCTCGGTTGTAGGACCCTGAACCTGGAATGGTCTTCCTCTGACCCTCCGCTCTCTTTGTAAAAATCCTCCTCAGGCTTTCCTCTCTCATCTTAAGACAGTTTTATTTGGCCGCGCTGATGTTCGGAGCGCCTCTGAGAAGCCCTTGAAGAGGCGCTATGCAAATGCATATCATGAATGAATGAACAGCGGCCACCTTTTCAGTTGATATTCAATCGTATTCACACATATGAAATTTTAAGTACATGTACATGTATATTATGTATAAATAAATAGATGATTGTTCAAATATCGGACCAGCCTTCGGATGTCGGTGGCTTTGCCGTATCGTTATTAGTGAGAGGAGTTTCAATGTTTTTAGCGACGGACTTCTGGTGAAAACTGGTGACAAAAGTGAGGACGACCATGAGACTGCCAGACACGAAAGCCACGCAACCGACGATGGCGAACGCTTTGTTGTAATCGCGAGTTTCGTCGTAAACCCAACCTACACATAGAGCGTTATTATAACAAAAATTAATGGTCAACTGCAGATACGAACAGAAGGAATGGATAAATTTCTTTAAAAAAATAATAAATAAAAAGTAAAACCTTGAATCTGCATCCTAAATTAAATGATTGCAGATCACGCGTAGACTTAACTAACAGCGCCACCTGCAACAAGGTGATGTAGGACTATACGGGCAAAAAACGACTTACAAATTATTATATACATTGCCTTTTCTAGAGCAAGGTTCCGTAACGGAGCAATTCAGAACATTACATTCCGAAAGGCCAAGCCTCAGCCTACTACTTTAAAACATATGGAAACTTGAAAATCAATTGTAAGACATTCATATAAATTGAGGCGACTAAACGATGTTTAAATCAAACTTTTGATTAATTAAATTTCTAATAGCCAAAGAGCACGATAACGCCGCTTATACAGGTAAGTTAAGAGGTCAAAAGAGCCTTGTAATTGTGGGTCGTTTAATTACCAGAAAATGATTAGGGCCTACTTCGCCTTTCTTTGTTGCCAATGCATGTACAAACACTTTCGCATATTTAACATGAGACTATGGAACTAAAAATATAGAAGACTCTCTTTGCATCATCTGACTGAATACGGGGCCGTCCATAAAGTACGTCACGCTATTTTTGACCATTTTTGACCCCCCTCCCCCCTGTCACAAACTGTCACAAATCTCGGACCCCCCCCCCCTAAAGTACGTCACACTTTCGAAACAAAAATTAAAAACAACCATTTACCTAACACTCTAAACCCTAGGATACTATCCCTAATCCCTCTGATAGTGACGTGTGTCCCTAAATGCTTTGATAGTGACGGGAAATCAACTCTTATCCCGCCAGGCCGGGTTTTAGACACGCCTGGCTGGGCCGGGTCGGATTTTAGGTACTAAGAAAAAAATAAATAAAAAAGAATTTAAAAAATAAATGTGACGTCACACATGGCCTGACCCCCTCCCCCTGTCACAAACTGTCACACTTTCTTACACCCCCTCCCCCCTGGAGCGTGACGTACTTTATGGACGGCCCCTACACAAATATTACACATCTTGCCTAGATAATAACGACATTCGTCAGATAAATTCTACTAACCAATGAGAGGCGCTGCTACGAGTTTTGCAAAACCTCCAGTGAACTGCAGCATTGCTAAGCTTTTCGGAAGAAGGGCCACGCCCATAAGGTCAACTGCGACGACAAAAAATGCTGTGCTTGTAGAACCTAAAAAAGGACATTTCCGTGAGGACATGATTCAGCACCTTCCGAACGCTGTTGCTTTATTTCTGCATACTGCTGCGTACAACAGTACCTAGATATTAATAAGCTGAGTACCTGGTCAACCCGATACGTAGGGTAAGTGAAGGCAAGTTGACAGGGTTAAGCATTTTTGGCCTCTGATCATCCTCAATGATGCCAACAAAGTTGAGTTTTTTCCACAACGTTTTGATTGATAACACCTACATTCTAGCACAAAATCAGGCATAAAAATATATTCTAAGTTTGCTAAAAATGAACTTTAAAATTTTCCAAAAGTCAACCAACTTGCCCCTTTGCTGGGGCAAGTTGACTGCCTGCTTGGGGCAAGTTGGTTGACAATATATACAAACAATATTTTTAAAATTTTAATAGAGAAAAGTTGGTGAACTGTAGTTGTTTCAGTTTTAAAATATTCGGCATTAATAAAGATGTCAGGAAAAATTAATTAAGTAAGTTAGCAAGGTATGAAACATTGGTGTCCTTGGTTCTTCGAAGTCTCAACAAAAGTCACAGACTGCAGTTGTGTTGTATCTAAGACATTCAATCTTAATAAAGATGAAACATAAGTTTTATCAACAAAATAGCAATGTCTAAAAAAGTGCAGTGTCCTTTTTCTTAGATGTCTCAGCATAAGTCGCAAATAAAGCTTCCACGTCCTTCGCAGGCTGCCACCAGGTTTACCCATTTTAGTTGGTTGCATCCGCCAACTTGCCCCCGCCAACTTGCCCCCCTCAGGGACACTCAACAAAATCCGGGAGCTATGATTTGTACAGTGTGATTTGGAAACACAAAATACATCAGTAACAACTCAAAATAAATGCTTAACAAAACAATCCACTTCCCAATTTTTTTGCATTCGTTGAGATTAAGATAAACGCTATTTTAGAACAGTAAAATGTGTTAAGAGGTAGATAGGAAAACGTATTTTTAAGAAAAAAAAGGTAATCAAAGCATCTTGTCACGTTGTTGCCATTCCCCAAAAGGAAGATCTTTGCCTTGTTCTTTCTTACACATCTTGTTAGACTGTTTCCTGCCACGCATTATAATTTTATAGCGCAACAATCATCTTGCCCCGGCCGTCAACTTGCCCCAAGTCACCCTATATCTAGCAATCTGGTGTTCACGGACTCAAAACGAGATGGTGCTCATACCAGAGCGAATTCAGACGGTCACTGTTTTGTGTTGATGAATCTAAAAGAGTCTTAGATAAGTCATATTGATGCACAAATAAATTCGAATGAGTAATATTCAAATGAACTGCAACCATCCTTCTTAATAGAATTTAATAGTTATTATACTTATAATAAAAATAATTATAGTGCAAATGTTAAGTTTGTGACTGGTTTCTTTAATGATATTCGCGAAAATAGATAAAATGGCGGATTAAGGCATGTTCAACATGTTCGGCCCCACACTTTAGGGGCCCCACACATGCGGAAAACAATTTTTGCCGAAATTTTTAGATTCTTAGCAAATTTCCAACAAACGACTAAGAAATAAGGTCGTAAGCTGTTTTGGAGGGGAATAATCGGTATATTCTGCGAAATTTTCGACCAAACGACTAAAAAAGTCATCAGAATTTTCGGCCGAAGATCCGCAAAACATTTCGTGAACTTGGCATCACATTTCTTAAATGGGGCCCTGTGTTCCGGTATAAATTCAGTAAGGCATGCAGTCAAGTACGTAGGTACATAAATCTGCAAAAGTCTCAATCACCCCTCGAGATCAATTACATAATTATAGTGTTTCTCGTTTCTTACGTAAATAAATTTTAAACTGTAGCCTATCATATTCTTACCCAGATGAATTCCGAATAGTACAGCGGATGTCATTGTTCCGATGATTCCAGGATCGATGTAGATCGCAACGATGGACAGAAATGCAAGAAACATTCCGGTGGCGTAAACCAGAGACGAGTTTACTTTAGGAAGGTTTGTAATGAAGGCAACGAACAATCTTGATATCGCGGCCATGATGCTGATTAATGTCGCTGCAGCTACTCCCTGAGCACGGCTGAGACCCACGTTGATTGCTCTGTTTACGGTGTGAGGAGAGTAGCCAGTCAAACAGAACATGCTTAGAAAATAAGCAATGGAATACACAGTGTATCTCGCGTGGCGGAAAATGGAAAAGTCAAAGGATTCTTTGAAATATCTCAAGATCATCTGGCAAGGAATTTCTCGTTGGTTGATCCCGGTAGCCTGCTTTGAATGTGAGGTCAATGTCTTTGGTGTTCGGAAGAACAGACACAGTGGAATGCGTTGGGCTTGAGTGGCTCCAAGGACGAGGAAGGTACCACGCCAGCCATACGACTGGATGAGGTGATCCGCAAAGACGGATCCGACTATTCCCCCGGAGCCGTAGCCAAGAGAACCGATTCCGCTGACCAGGTTCCGGTTACGAGTAAGTCTCTGATGAATGATTATATTTGACGGTAGATAAACAAGACCGGAGCCTGTTCCTTAAAGCGAACAGAACTGTAACTGACCGCCGGACAAGGAACCAACTAATGACTCAGTTATAGAATGAATGAAAAATTAAGTTTATGTTCTTTACCTATTGCTATGAATTGAAGGAGCCGCTCATGATTGTGGAAATTAATTCTTTGAACTGTTTCACTAGTAGGCGAATGCTAAGTGTTGCTTTTAATGCCTTTCAAACTGTCCGATTGTGTAGACCAGTATGAATAATTCTCTTTGTTTTGTGTGTATTGGTTATTAATAAATTCTTTGATCTTGGCTATGTTTATTGGAAGTGATCGGATGTGCAGTTGCGAATTCTTAGAGGTTTGTTGTGGGCAATGCATCCACAAATCCAATCCTGAATTTATTTACTTTATTTGAATGTTTGCCTCCAATTGACGCAGATCTGATTAGTCGTAATCTTCTATGACCGATCATGGCGATTAATTTTTTTATTGAAACTAGACAGACTACATAAAAGACCTTCCTAGAGATCTAACAATAACCGAAATATTATTAAAGTTCTCATTCTTCTGCTCAAATATCCACCGTGTCTTGCTTCAAAACATCAGTTCACCAGATTCTCAGTCTTCTCTTATTTTCTCTTTTTCTCTCTCTATTTTTCTCTCTCTCACTCTCACTCTCACTCTCACTCTCTCTCTCTCTCACTCTCACTCTCTCACACACACACACATACACACACACGAACACATAAACACACAGACATCCGCACATACTCTCTCTCAAGCTCCCTCTCTCTTTTCTCTCCTTTCTTTCTTTCTTTCTCTCTCATTCACGCTCTCTATTCTTTTCTCTTTTTCTGTCTCCATCTCCGTCTGTCTGTCTGTCTCCATCTGTCTGTCTGTCTCTGTCTGTCTGTCTCTGTGTCTGTCTCTCTCTATCTATTTGCCGCGTCACTACGCCCTCTCAGATCCTCTAACCGGCCTGACCTCTCCGTGTTTAACGCTCAATTGCTATATTCGGAACTTTTGTCCGCATGAAGGTCCCTCTAAACCAACTGAACTTCCCCTTCTCTACTCTCTGCTTACATTTCCATGTCTGGTTACATTTCCATGTCTTTTTTAAATTCTTAATTTTCCATCAGATACCTCGCACTGGTACCGCAGCACTTCTAAAAAAGCTTATGCTGTGCGAAGCGTTTCATAAATGGTACAAAATAATACATTACTGTTATGTTTACCTGCTATGACTCCAAAGGTGACGTATATCATTATAAGATTCGGTGCAAAGTAACTGAGGGAAAATCCTATGGAAAGCAACAGACATCCAACGACAGCGGTCAAACGACACCCGAGAGACTGTATCGGATAACTGGCGAACAGAGCTAAAGATGGAAACAAAATCAACAGGATAGAGAGGAAATAAGACAATATTATTGAAAGCCATTACCAGAAATACTGGATGCGCTCCAATTCTATTGCGTTATTGTTGGAAATATGCATGCTAGACAAAGGCGATCGTCCGTGTCCGATATTGGCCTACGGCCCTAACCTTTAGTTGCATCACTGTGTAATGTGTATAGCTATGTGAATGCTTGGTAGAACAACCGACTAAACCGACACTAACCGACAAAAGATTCAAAGAATGCGAGAGAGAGAGAGACAGACAGACAGACAAAGACAGAGAGAAAGAGAAAGGGAGATAGATAGATAGATAGATAGATAGATAGATAGATAGATAGATAGATAGATAGATAGATAGATAGATAGATAGATAAATAGAGAGAGAGACAAACAGAGAGAGACAGAGAGAGAGAGATACAGACAGAGAGACAGACAGACAGAGGGACAGAGACTGAGACTGAGATACAGGTCATGATAGGATAGAGAGGAATGAAGACAACATTAAAAGCCGTTACCAAAAACACTGGATGCGTTCCAATTCTATTGCGTTATTGTTGGAAATAATATGCATGCCAGACAGATGCCATCGTCTGTGTCCGATATTGGTTTAACCTTTAGTTGCGTCACTGTGTATAGCCTAGCTATGTGAATGCCTGGTAAGTCTAGAACAACATTGTAACTAACCGACAAAAGACTCGAAGAATGAGCTGACCGAAGCGCACCATCCGACAGCGGCTGTCGTTGCCTCAAAATGTTCCACAAGATATGGATACAAAACTCCGAATGCGGAAGATTCAAGCGACGAAATGAAATTACTGGCAAAAACGCAGACCACTAAGCCCCAGTCAGCCAGGCTTTCATTCGTCTGAACGTTTATATGTTCAGCTTCTTTCTGTTGCGGTGGCAATGCATTCAAACGTGATTTGCAATGATTGTTTTCTGGAGAACTGTTCTGTTTATCCAACGTGACATGTCCATTTTTAGGCTGCTGCCCAACTTCAAGATTCGTGTCTTCAAATCTCGAAATAACAAATTCACAGACAATAGTTTTTTTAAATCAGATCAGTTATCACGGCCCAATTTTTGGGATGCGTGTTATCATGCCACGATTGTAGCTTGCCATCAAATGAATGTATGCTAATACGATGATGATGATAGTGCTCTGCCCGAAGGCAGGTTCATTGGCTTTACGCCCCTGGGGATAAGATGAGTGAGGTGGTTTCTCGTTGACTGCCCCACAGACAATGATGGGTAAGCAATTTGCCCAAGGTCGCTCTGCAGGAGCTTTCGCCCCTGCGTCCCACACGTGCTAGCCCGAGATATCTAAATCTCTGAACGTCAACTCCCCCCCCCCCCGGGGTTTGAACCGCAGTCCGTTGCAACCAACAGACGAATGCCGCTCTCGCTTACCGGTGTAGCTAACTAGGTCAGTTATGCTAATACATTATGCATTAATAAGCCTACAATGTCAGCCTTGAAAAAGAAACCTCACCCAGAGTCGGAAACATTCATAGATCCGTAGCCTACATTTAAACGTATGTAAGTAAGGTTCCAATATACTACACTGCCGTGCTAAGCAAAAAGACAGTAACTCAATTTTTTCCGTTTTTGAGTTAGCACTTGTTTTCACATCCTGACAACATATTCTACCATATATATGAGCGAAGAAATGGTATCTGTACGGGAACATGGAAAAAAACGGAAATGAAATTAACAGTAACTCAATTTTGGTATCATGGTGCTAAGCAAAAATGCAGTAACTTGAGTTACTGTCTTCTTGCTTAGTATCCCATGTATTTTGACGGCCGACCGACTTACAGGTATTTCAATATCTCAGCTTCCAATTCACATAGAATCACCATCTGGGTGTTAAAATAAACACATTTAAGGTTAAGGATTCCAATGAAACCATCCCAAATTTCCTCATGGCCTCAATAGCGGCCATTTTCCAAAATGGCCGACGAAAGAAGATGGATTTGTCAATATCTCGGCCTTCAGTTCACTTGGAATTGTTATCTTGGTATCAAAACATACACATTAAGGGTCAAGGATTGCAATGGAGCCATCAAATATTAACCATAACCTTAATAGCAGCCATTTTCCAAAATGGCCGACCTAAAAAGAAGGATTTGTCACTATCTCGATTTTCAGTTACCTTGGAATCGTCATCTTAGTGTCCAAGCATACGCATTTAAGAACAAAGATTCAAATAGGACTATAACAAAGTTCCCCATGGTGTCAATGGCAGCCGTTTTCCAAACTGGCGACCAAAATAGGATTATACTAATATCTTAGCTTCCAATTCGCTTATAATCACTATATTGGTGTATAACCATATGCATTTTAGGGCAATGGATCTATTCCAGCAATGGGGCCTTCGCAAATATCCCCAACGTTTCAAGGGCAGCCATTTTACAAAATGACGGACCACAAGATAGGAATTCACTCCAAGTTTATGCAATCTTTCTCCATAATCTAAGAGTTCCTGGCACTTTGGAATACATACCCTTTAGTATGTTTGCTTAGACACGAATATGACGATTCTAAGTAGACTGAAAGTTCTGTTATTGATATTTTGGTCGGCCATTTTGAAAAATGGCCGACGTTGGGACCATGGTAAAAATCTACATTGACACTATTGCAGCTCTTGCTCCTACATTTCGGTGTTTAGACACCAAGATGACGATTCTGAGTGAATTGAATGCTAAGAAATTTGCAAAAATTACAGTATGCTCGACCATTTTGGAAAATGGCCGCCCCATTGAGGTCATGTGAAGTTTTAGATAGCCCCATTGGAATCCTTGCCCCTAAAAATGTATGTTTAGGCACCAAAATGACGATTCTAAGTGAATTAAATGCTGAGATACTGAAAAACATTCTGGTCCGCCATTTTTCAAAATGGCCGCCACTGAGGCCATAGAAAGTTTTAAATGGCCCCAATGGAGTCCTTGCCCCTACAAATATATGTTTAGGCACCAAGTTGACGATTTTTAGTGAAGTGAATGCTGAGATATTGAAAAACAACTATTTTGATCAGATTTTTGACTCAATGGCGGCCATTTTGAAAAATGGCCGCCATTGAGTCCATGGGAAGATTTAGATGGCTCCATTGGAATCCTTACCCCCAAAAATGATGTATGTTTAGGTACCAAGATGACGATTATACGAGAAATAGAAGCGAAGATCTTTTAAAATCTGTAGATTGGTCGGCCATTTTGAAAAATGGCTGCCTTTGGCGCCAGATTGCAAATCTGTGATGGTCCTTTTGACAAGTCTTTTTCTAAGGACTTGTTCGTAGTATTTACCAAATTTTGTGCAAGGTGAACATTTTCTTACCAGTCTGCAGCACTATAATGAAGACTTACTGCTTTCTTGCTTAGCATCAAGCCGAAATTCAATGTTTCGATACTAAGCAAAAAGACAGTAACTCATTTTTATACAATTTTTACTCAAATTTCACTAAAAACGAGTTTATTTCCTAATTTCACAGGTTTAGATATGACTGTTTGCAAAAAATCAGAAAGATTGAAGTAGTATTTCTGGTTGGATTAAACCGATTTCTTCTTTGTCGTTTTACGCGGAATCAACTTTTTTGAGTTACTGTCTTTTTGCTTAGCACGGCAGTACAGTAATTTCATAGATGTTTCAGCATCATAAACAGGCCCTCGATGAATTCTACTGAGTGGCCTGCGTCCAACCTCAACTATGTTGAAAAGAATTAACCGCAACTCGCAAGACGTAGGCTAAGCCTAAAAAATCAGACGCCATATGCGCGTATGCATAACAGACATCTTTGTACTTTGATCAAGCACATAACGCCACTGAGTTCAACGCTGACCTTGGATCTCATCTGGCGGGTAATGAAACATTAGTTGAAGTAACAGATTGCGCACTTGGAAATCATGGCTTATGTTTGGACGTCACTGCTAGGTTTATATACAGTATAAACATGGTGCTACATAACAAATTTCAGCGAGGGAGTTGTTACGTGACTTTCGGAATTAGATTCAGACGGTCGTGGCTGTTACCAGAGGTTGCAACTGTTTGTTTCTTTCTCGCTGTCTGTAAAGGACGACCGCAATTTCATCCCACGTGTTTTGTACCGACGTGAAGAAAAATCACCCCTTCATTCATTCGCTCAAATTTCAATAAAACCTAAGCCAGGTTGACCACACCAAGCACAGAATGACACATGCAGCATAGATAGTCTTTCATAATCATCTCGTTTTGTTTGCACGACATTTGTAATCTGGTTGCACAGTTTCCTGGAATTCTGTGACGCAAGTTTAACCCTGGTAGGCTTCTGTCTAGTGACAGTGAGCTCCACCTTAGAATACGTTGTCTTGAAGCAAACAAGTGTGGCCATAATAGTATCCATTCTATCCGGAATCAGTCAATCAACCAATCAACCAATCAACCAATCAATCAACCAATCAACCAATCAATCAATCAATCAATCAATCACTCAGTGATTCACAGACATTGACATTGTATTCAAAGACAATAATATTATGGCGTAACAAACAGAATCCCCACAAAGAGACCTAGGGTCGCAATTACTTGGATTTGTCTAAGAAGCAATGCGATGGCATAAAAAATAATCATGCAAAAATTATCCAGTGGTTTCCGTGCGATTAAGGATAGAGTAGAATCAACGAAATATACGCAATATTTCAGCTGATCTATAACTTAATGATACCATAAGTAAGTCTATTGGGTGCTTCATCTATTCAAAAATGCAAAACTAGTTTATCCAGTGGAATATTTTGCCTTCCATGCATGAGCGGTGTTTGGTTTCCGTTTTCCGTTCTAGGGGGGGGGGGGGGAAAGAACTTGGGCTTTGTGCGGCCACCGAAAATATTTTCCCGGCCAAAATAGTTGATGACCTTTTTTTAGTCATTCGATCGAAGTTTCGCTCGTGGTTCGTGAAAAGAGACCGAAATATTTCCGAAATATTTTCCATATTTCCTGAAACATTTATGAGTCTGGGTCTTCTGGGGGGGGAAGGGATACGCCCGGCAAAAGATACCGTTTTCACGGTAAAAACCTGAATCTGGGCCTTCTTGGGGGCTTAGCACCCTAGCCTCTGATAAACTCCGCCTATGCTTCCATGACACACTCTCCTTTATTTCGGACATGATAGTTCCCCATATATCTCCTAAATCAACCTGAGCTTGATAGGCATAGTGGAGGTGTCGTGTTATCTTCTGCGGCCGTTGTCCGAATATACACGTAATTATGGCCTGGATAACACATAGACCATCCAGCCATTTCGTTCAACTCACTACTCATCTGTATCTATAAGAAAGGACTTGGCGGACTTTGTCCATAATGCACGCTCACAGTTTTGCAGCTACTGACCTTAAACATTGTACATAAATAGACTTTCACTCAACTTACTCAGGCGCGCTATTTTCACCTTCTTATTCACTTTAGAACTCGAGATATTAGACATTTTAATTTTCGCCGTGTTATTTGCGCGATCGCTGCAAATGCGACGCCATTATTTGAATCGTCGTGCAATAACAAATGACGTCATTTTTCTCCAAAGCTTACGCAGCGTAACCGCCCTGGGAAAGACAAATGGTTTAGGCCAAGGAGTATAATATACACTAAGAGGAGCCCCTATGCAACATGAATTTAACCAGCAGAATTGGGGGAAGACCTTCCAAGCAGAGGGGCATAAATATATAACCATTTAAAAACCACAAATGGGCGGCGAAGCCGCTCCACAGGGAATGGGCGGCGAAGCCGCCCCACAGGGGCGGGTGGAGCTGGGTTTGGGGACGAAAAATCGAAATTTCCCGTGCAACGCCGGGTACCCCAGCTAGTCCTCGATAACACGGCTTCGTCATTCCTTACTATTCTGTGCCTATTGCGATGGAGGGCTTCGAAATACATTGAATATATAGTTAATGTTTAGTCATCTCCTAGGTAGCTCCTTCGGCGCAATTCAGCACCATTTCAGTTACATTATTTTGCGCTCTACTTATTGACTTCAAATTGTAATTATATATTTCGGTCTAACCGCGATTTTATTTGACTCGAGCAGTTGTAAGATCTCTGTCCCGTCCCGTCCCGTCCCGTCCCAAGTAGCATGAGGCTCACGACATTCTTGAACAACAGAGACTACTTTTTCAATTTACAGTGTTTAATCTAGACGTCTCTGGGGGGGGAAAGTTCCCCCCCAGAATTGACATTTCCCCCCAGAAAAATTTCACAAAATGATAATTTTTTTAGTTACTGTTTTCATCGTTGTTTTACATGAAGTGTTATGATATACCGTGATATTATTTACTATTATAGGATTATAATGACATTATTTACAACTATAATATAATGATACTATCATGTTGCAATGAGTATAACTTGCTGTATATATTTGTATAAACACTATTTTTTCTTAACTAAAAACAGAGATGACATCCCTTCCAGAACAATTTGTCAAAATGATAATAGTTTTTAGGTGCTGTTTACATCATTGCATTACATGAACTGTTATAATAATATGCCGTAATATTATTTACTACTATATGGTTGTAGTAATTATTTACTATAATATATGACACAATCCTGCTAAAATGAGTTTAACTTACGATTAATATTATGTACAAATACTATTTTTGCACAACTGAATGACTTCAATCCAGTGCCATCCTTCAAATTTTAAGCTGTCGAATTTCAGAATGTTTTGGTCCTATTATTTGAACACCTAGTAAAACAACATCATTACTACACATGGCTTCTTGATTTTGGTACTGGTAGTTTATTAGTTCTTGGTTGATTTGTGTACCATATGATTTTTTAAAGTGTACATGTATCTTGGTAAGCAATTCAGTATTGGGAAACAGGGATGAGCTGATTAAAGTGCTTAAAAGTCAGCTTATATAATCACGTCTGCAGTTATTCATTAGAATAACCCAGCAACAGCAGAACTGAGCTGCTGATCTCGATACATAAATATGTTTTTTATTGTAATTATAATTTTATATATAATATATATATTGAAATCCTAAAGAACTTTATATCAGTACTGAAATAATGGAGTTATTTTGCTAAAATGGCATCTTCAAAGTCTACCATTGCAATGTGGAAATTCAAAAAGTTTCTAATGGGTCACTGAAAAAGTACAGCTATTTTGTTAAGATAACACCTTAATATTCTATCATTGCAATGTAGAAATTCAAAAATTTTCTAACGGGTCACTGAAAAAGTACAGCTATTTTGTTAAGATGACCCCCTTAAAATGCTGCCATTGCAATTTGGAAATTCAAAAATTTTCTAATGGGTCACTGAAAAAGTACAGTTATATTTTGTTAAGATGACACCTTAAAATGCTGCCATTGCAATTTGGTAATTCAAAAATTTTCTAATGGGTCACTGAAAAAGTACAGCTATTTTGTTAAGATGACAGCTTAAAATGCTGCCATTGCAATTTGAAAATTCAAAAAATTTCTAATGGGTCACTGAAAAAGTATAGTTATATTTTGTTAAGATGACACCTTAAAATGCTGCCATTGCAATTTGGTAATTCAAAAATTTTCTAATGGGTCACTGAAAAAGTACAGCTATTTTGTTAGGATGACACCTTAAAATGCTGCCATTGCAATTTCGTAATTCAAAAATTTTCTAATGGGTCACTGAAAAAGTACAGCTATTTTTTTAGGATGACACCTTAAAATGCTGCCATTGCAATTTAAAAATTCAAAAATTTTCTCATGGGTCACTGAAAAAGTACAGCTATTTTCTTAAGATGACACCTTAAAATGCTGCCATTGCAATTTGAAAATTCAAAAATTTTCTCATGGGTCACTGAAAAAGTACAGCTATTTTCTTAAGATGACACCTTAAAATGCTGCCATTGCAATTTGAAAATTCAAAGTTTCTGGTGGGGAGGGGCACATCCCCTCCCCATACCCTTCCCCATACCCCTCCCCTTCCGGTCTTGGCGCTACGCATGTTACGAGCGCCCTTCGGACGCTCAATTGTCTCCCCCCCCAGAAACCTCAATTCCCCCCCAGAGTCGGGGGACTAGATTAAACACTGTTCAATTTACAACCAATCATATTCACACATATCAATTTTATGCATAAATAAATATACGATTGCTTAAATATCAGATCAGTCTTCGGATGTCGGTGGCTTTGCGGTATCGTTATTAGAGAGAGGAGTTTCAATGTGTTTGGCGGTGGACTTTCCGTGGCATCTGGTGACAAACGTGAGGACGACCATGAGACTTCCAGCCACGAATGCCATGCAACCGATGATGGCGAACGCTTTGTTGTAATCGCGAGTCTCGTCGTAAACCCAACCTATTAAACACAGAGTACAATTGTTTATAATAAAATGGGCAATAGCCGAGACGACAAACAAGAAATGACTCGATTTCCTACCCAAAATAATACAGTAGAGTGAGTAGACCTAGTAGTTCTGTGCCTCATCGGAAGTTCAACCTTTAGTTGGCATTCTAAATAGAATGATTGCAAGCAACTTGATAACTGTTCTCTTTAGCTGGGATTGGGTCGTGAGTGTTTCTGAGCAGAAAGCTTTGAAGGGGCGCTATATAAATCTCTGAAATGATTGAATGACTTAACTGACAATGTCACCAGCAACAAGGTGACGTATGGACAAGATAAAGACTGCCAGATAAACGACCCGATTTTGATCACCCACATAATTTATTATTTTAACAAAGTCCAGAAGCTTGAAAAAATTAATGAGGAATCAGTTTTGAATAAATTTTGTCGTAATCTTGGACATGCATATTCTGCTTGGATATTATGGCAGAAATCCGTCCGATATAATATATGCAATATAATTGTATATGTATAAAATGGTACCCCGTCAAAAGCGCGCAGGACAAAAGCGCGCCGACAAAAGCACGCCGACATAAGCGCGACCCGTCAAAAGCGCGCTGGACAAATGCGCGCCGACATAAGCGCGCAGTCAACAAGATATAGACTAACATACACAGACAAAAGAAGAGAAAAAAAACTGGCGAACAAACTCGTGTGTAATTGTCTGGCAAATAAGCAACCAGTAGGAATATAGCGAACCTCCTTGAATCTTTCAGTTTCCTTAGAAGTCTCATCAATCGGCGTTATGCAGTCGTTTTGCTTTACACTATGTGCCGTATTTTACGCTTAGCAAATATGCAACCAGTATAGGAAGCGAACCTCGGTTGAATCTTTCGGTTTCCTTTGAAGTCTCGTCAATCGGCAATTAAAATTACAAAGCAGTGGTTAATTTAATCTCTTATTTATTTTGTGGACAAACAACCTTCATCAAAATAGGTGGTTGAATCATTGCCTTGATGAAAGGCTTTGAATATGGGCCACATGTAGGTGAGAAGCATAGGCGTGTATTGCCTTAATTTATGTTAGGCAAAGTGAAAGTACAGTCTTTGGTCCACGCCGCGCGCTTATGTCGGCGCGCATTTGACCCGTGCGCGCTTTTGTCGGCGCGCTTTTTCCTGCGCGCTTTTGACGGGACACTGTATAAAATATATATCATATATATAAATTATATACAATTCTTTTTCTAGAGAAAGGTTCCGGAACGGAGCAATTCAAAACAATTCCGAAGGGCTAAACCACAGCCAACTAGGCCTTCTTTAGCACATATCGAAACTTAAAAATAAATTAATATCCAATTATAAAACATTCAGCTTGATTGAAGTGAATACAGAATTTTAAAATAAATTTTTAAAATCAATTACCTTTTTAATGCCTGAAAAAGCGTCATCTGAGTGGAAAAAACATTTATTGCATGGATCATAACGACATCCGTCAGAAAAATTCCACTCACCAATGAGAGGCGTTGATACGAGTTTTGCAAAACCTCCAGTGAACAGTAGCATTGCCATGCTTTTCGGAACAAGGGCCACGCCCATTAAGTCTACTGCGACGACAGAAAACGCTGTGCCTGTACTACCTTCAGAAAGAAAAGAAAACAATTCAGTGATGACATATTAAAACGACACGTTCCAAAGTCTGTTGCTTTATTTCTCCATACTGCAGCGTACAACAGTACCTGAATGTAGCTAGGAATAGGAAACAGCATCTGTTCAACCCCAGACGTATATCCAACAATCTGGTGTTTATGGATTTTAAAAGAGATGGGCTTAGGCTATACCAGAGTAAATTCAAGCAGTCATTTTTTCGCAAATGAATCCCAAAGCGTCTCAAATAAATCATATTGACGTGCAAATAAATTCGAATTAGTAGTATTCAATTGAAATTCAAGAATTTTCTGCGTGATTTTACTTTCGAATGAGGCAGGGTATTCCTGTTTAATATGCAGATAATGCAAGAGTAAATGCATCCATCTATATATATATATATATATAAATGCAAAAAGTTTGTGTCTAATCTCGGACTCGGAAACTGCTTGACCGAGTCTTTTGAAAATTTTGCCAAAACGTTCCATTCGAACATCAGCGGGTTTGGAAAAAAAGCGCAATCTTTACAACACAAAAACACAACTTTGAATTGGATTCGATATACGTCGATGAAGATCATGGAGTTCACCCATTTCGATTTCAACTATCACGCATCCGTCAGTCCATTTTTAGGGCGCGTTTAATAACGCATATCGGGCCGTCTTTCTTTAACGCATATTTATATGTTACTGTCGGATTTTACAAAATCGTCCATTTGCGGCCGTTTTCCGCGCGTCTTTCTAAAGCGCATATTTATAGGGATGGAGGAAGGGCAGGGACGGAGGGGAGGGGGAGGAAACGGGAGAGAGAGATGCAGTGAGGGAGGGACGAAAGGACGGATGGGGGGGACGGATGGAGGGGAGGGACGGGGCGAGAGGGGACGGGAGGGGACGAGACGGGAGGAAGGTAGGGGAGGGGAGGGGAGGGGAAGGGAGGGGAGTGGAGGGGAGGGGAGGGGAGGGGAGGGGAGGGGAGGGGAGGGGAGGGGAGGGGAGGGGAGGGAAGGGGAGGGAAGGGGAGGGGAGGGGAGGGGTGGGGAGGGGAGGGGAGGGGAGGGGAGGGGAGGGGAGGGGAGGGGAGGGGAGGGGAGGGGAGGGGAGGGGAGGGGAGGGGAGGGGAGAAGGGGAAGGGACGTAGGATGGGAGGGTTGGACAGTCTTTTCAGCCACAGCAATGCTTGGCCGGGCATAGCTAGTAATTAATACTCAGCATGACAGTCATGTAGGCCTACGTAGGCCTACCTGGATACAGGTAGATCTGAAAGAGTCTCAAATTCTCATCGAGATCAATTTCCTCGTGTCTCATGTTTATGCCTAAATTAATTTAAACAGCATCGTATTCTTCTTACCCTGATAAAGTCCGAACAGTATAGCGGACGTCATAGTCCCAATAATTCCTGGATTGATGTATACCGCAACGATAGACAGAAATGCAAGGAACATTCCGATGGCGTAAACCAGAGACGAGTTTACTTTCGGAAGGTGTGTAACGAAGGCAACGAACAACCTGGCTGCCGTGGACATGATGCTGATTAATGTGGCTGCAGCTACTCCCTGACCACGGCTGAGACCCACGTTGATTGCTCTGTTTACGGTGTGAGGAGAATAGCCGGTCAAACAGAACACGCTTAGGAAATGAGCAATGGAATACACAGTATATCTCGCGTGGCGGAAAATGGAAAAGTCAAAGGATTCTTTGAAATATCTCAGAACCATCTGGCAAGGTATTTCTCGTTGGCTGATTCCAGATGCAGGTTTTGAATGTGAGGTCAATCTTTTTGGTGTTCGGAAGAACAGACACAGTGGAATGCGTTGGGCTTGAGTGGCTCCAAGGACGAGGAAGGTACCACGCCAGCCATACGTCTGGATGAGGTGATCCGCAAAGACGGATCCGACTATTCCCCCGCAGCCGAAGCCAAGAGAACCGATTCCGCTGGCCAGGTTCCGGTTACGAGTAATTCTCTGATGAATGATTATATACGATGGTAGATAAACAAGACCGGCACCTGTTCCTAAAAGCGAACAGAACTGTAACTGACCCTCGGACAATTGACGCAGATTTGATTGGTCGTAATCTTCTATGAATGACCTTGGCGATTAATAATTTATATTGAAGCTAGACAAACTACATAAAAGACCTTCGTAGAAATCCATCATAGCCGAATATTATTAAAGTTCTCATTCTTCTGATCAAATATATATCCACTGTGTTTTGCTTCAAAACATCTGTTCATCAGATTCTCAGTCTTCTCTGTTTTTCTCTCTTTTTCTATCTGTTTTTCTATCTCTCACTCACTCTCTCCCTCTCTCTCACACACTCGAACACAAACACACAAACATCCGCTCACCGGCCACTCTCTCACGCTCCCTCTCTCTTTTATCTCCGTTCTCTCTTTCTCTTTTCCCCACTCTTTCCCGCTCTCTCTTCTTTTCTCTCTTCCTTTCTCTATTTCTCTGTCTCCATCTCCGTCTGTCTGTCTGTCTCTGTCTGTCTCTGTCTGTCTGTCTCTGTCTGTCTCTGTATGTCTGTCTCTGTGCCTGTCTGTCTGTTTCTCTCTCTCCCTTTGCCGCGTCACTGCGCCCCCTCAGATCGTCTAACCCCCTGAATTCTCCGTGTTTAAAGCTCAAATGCTATATTCGGAACTTTTGTCCGCACGAAGGTCCCTCTCTAACAATTGAACTTTCCCCTTCTCTACTCTGTGCCATCCCTTTTGGTTAAATCTCCATGTCTTTTTCTAAATTCTTCATTTTCCATCAGATACCTAGCAATTGTAGCACTAAGTCTTCTAAAAAGCTTAAGCTGTGAGAAGCGTTTCATAAACGGTACAAAACAATACATTATTACTGTTATGTTTACCTGCTATGACCCCATAGGTGAAGTAGATCATTATAAGATTCGGTGCAAAGTAACTGAGGGAAAATCCTATGGAAAGCAACAGACATCCAACGACAGCGGTCAAACGACATCCGTAAGACTGTATCGGATAACTGGCGAACAGAGCTAAAGATGGAAACAGAATCAATAAGCAACAAAACGTGACTGAATTATCTCTGCTTTCATCCTAGATCAAGATATCCGTTCTTTTCCGTCCAGTGTCATTTCAATTATTGATCAGAAACATTTGCTCAATAAATCTGGTGTTGAAATTTTATTTTAAATAGCAAAATTCCAAAAATAGATCTATTGAGGTTTAATTCCTTTATCGTAGTGTAAGATTATCACTTCAAGCCGGATCAAACAATCTAGAGCAGACATTAGAAAGGCAAAACCACGCAAAAAGCATGCAGGCGAATAAAAGAAGTTCACAGATTGCTGAATAATAAGCTGACCATAACATTATAGGCTATAATCACCTGCATAATCATGGCTAAAAGTTAGGTAGATAATCTACAATTAAAACCACGGTAGGCTCTAGCTTATATGCCAAGGTAGAAATTTAGATATTTTTAATCTCGATTATTAATCAAGACAGAGGAAGCGTTTATGTGGCGCGCAAGATGTTTCGTCTCGCAATAGGCTAAGGATATGGAGAGAGAGAGAGAGAGAGAGAGAGAGAGAGAGAGAGAGAGAGAGAGAGAGAGAGAGAGAGAGAGAGAGAGAGAGAGAGAGAGAGAGAGAGAGAGAGAGAGAGAGAGAGAGAGAGAGAGAGAGAGAGACAGAGTCAGAGACAGAGTCAGAGACAGAGACAGAGACAGAGACAGAGACAGAGAGAGAGACAGAGACAGAGAGAGAGACACACACACACAGACGGAGAGAGAGAGATGCAGACAGATACACAGACATACAGAGACTGAGACAGAGATACAGAGCACGATAGGATATAGAGGAAATAAGACCACATTGAAAGCCGTTACCAGAAAATAATACTGGATGCGTTCCAATTCTACTGCTTTTTGTGGGAAATATGCATGCTATATACAAATGCGATCGTCGGTAGCCTATCCGTTTTTGGCTTACTCTTTAGTTGCATCACTGTGTATAGCTATGTGAATATTTGGTGGAACAATATCGCCACTAACCAACAAAAGATTCAAAGAATGCGTTGACCGAAGCGCACCATCCGACAGCGGCTGTCGTTGCCTCAAAATGTTCCACAAGATATGGATACAAAACTTGGAATGCGGAGGATTCAAGCGACGAAATGAAGTTACTGAGAAAAACACAGACCACTAAGCCCCAGTCAGCCAGGCTTTCATTCGTTTCAACGTTTACATGTTCAGCTTCTTTCTGTTGCGGTCGCAATGCGTTCAAACGTGATTTGCAATGACTGTTTTCTTGAGAGCTGTTCTGTTTATCCAACGAGACATGTCCATTTTCAGGCTGCTGCCCAATTTCAAGATTCGTGTCTTCAAATCTCGAAATAACAAATTCACAGACATTAATTTTTAAAAATTCAGAATCAGTTTTCACGGCCCAATTTTTGGAATGCGTGTTATCAATCCACGATAGCAGCTTGCCATCAAGTGAATGTGTGCTAATAATATATTATGCATAAATAGGCCTACAATGTGAGCATTGAAAAGAAACCTCACCCAGAGTCGGAAACATTCATAGAACCGTACATTTCAACGTATGTAAGCAATGGTCCAATCGATACAGTAATTTCATAGATGTTTTAGCATCATATACATGCCCTCGATGAATTCTACTGAGTGGTCTGCTTTCAACCTCAATTATGTTGAAAAGAATTAACCGCAACTCGCAAGACTGTAGTCGTAAAAATCAGACGCCATATGCGCGTATGCATAACAGACATCTTTGTACTTTGATCTAGCACATGAGTTCAACGCTGACCTTGGATCTCATCTGGCGGGTAATGAAACATTATAGTTGAAGTAACATATTGCGCACTTGGAAATCATGGCTTTTGTTTGGACGTCGCTGCCAGGTCTACATAGCCTATAAATAGTGCAACATAACGAATTTCAGCGAGGGAGCTGTTACCAGAGGTTGCAGCTGTTTGTTAGTAGTGGGTTGACTGTTGGTTCTACCTCACCTCATTAAAAACCATTAGAAAGCAATTAGCGCCTCCATGACTCATCAAACCCGCCACAAGCGTCAATAGCCCACCCACCAATGTTATCGGACCACCCGTCGATCGTTAATTAGATTCCTATCGCACATTAATATTATTAGAATCTTATCGCGCAGCTATCCGACTCTTAATTAATTCCTTATTGCACAGCTATCCAAACATTAATTAGATCCTTATCGTGTCACATTCCTGAACCCTAATTAATTTCCGAACGCGCAGCTGTCTACGCTCCTTAATTGAAATCTTATCGCGCAGATGTCTAGGCCACACCTCATCTGCCGTCATTTTTCCTTTTCTTCCTTCACTCTTCTCATCCTTTCCTCTCATACATTACTCCACTCCTCCATTACTATCTTCAATCATTCTTCTTTTCCTCTCATCCAAATACGATAACCCTCTTTTCCTTCATTTCACTAATCCTCATCACACACCATCCATCACTCACCCTCTCCTCTCTGACTCTCTTCCTTCTTCATCTCTCCATCCCTATCCTTTCCTACCTTCATCCATTCCTCTCTTCCCCACTTCTTCTCCCTTTCTGCATTCATTCACTCGTCTCTTCCTTCATCCTCTCTATCTACCATCCTCCAATCCTTTCTTCCTACCATCCTTTCTTATTTTATTCATACACCCCTGTCCTCCACATGATCGTGTCAATTTTTTTATTAGAGGACACACACATGTAACAGCTACTACTGCCATGACTACTACTGTTGTTGTTATTACAAATATAATCATTATTTTTTTCATCATCATCATCATCATCATCATCATCATCATTATCATCATCATCATCATCATCATCATCATCATCATCATCATCATCATCATCATCATCATCATCATCTGCAGCCCGGCTGATTGGGCGAATCCCTAAATATGCCTCTGTTTCATCATACATGCGTGATACTCTACACTGGCTCCCTATATCACAGCGCATTAAGTACAGAATTGCTTCACTGGTTTGGCGTTGTCTCCTTGGCTGTGCTCCGACTTACCTTTTTGAGATCTGCTGTCCAGTATCTGTTGTCCTGGCTCACAGAGCCCTTCGCTCTGCCTCTAGCGGGAAGCTTTTGGTCCTACGTGTTGAAACCTCAACCTGTCAGCGTCTTGTTTTCTCAGTTGCAAGTCCATCTGTCTGGAATAGGCTCCCGTTGCAGGTGCTTCTTCTACCAAGGGTTGACTCGTCAGTCTTCTACAAGCTCCTTAAAACTTTTTTGTTTCACCGTGGTTGGACTGGGAGCGCTTCTGAGTGGATATCTTGAAGAGGCGCTATATAAAATTTTGAAATGAATGAATCATCATCACCATCGTTATTTCTATGGAGTTGTAAGCAGCGAATAAAGTCTTCTATCTGTAAATTCATAAGCGACTCCTACCAGAGGCGATCCAAGTGCGAAGGACCAGGAGACAAGAAAGTGGTTTGGAGACAGCGGAAAGATGAACTTAGCAGGTTTAGGATCTCGTGACATCTAAATATACGACCCGATCCGTTGTTACACCATAGATTTCATTCATCGGTGCTTTACGTAGATCTACTCCAACCCATGGGCGGAGTTTATCAGGGGATAGGGGGCGAAGCCTCCAAGAAGACCCAGATTCATTTTTTTACCGTGTAAATCGTATCCTTTTCCGGTCTTAGACCCCCGAAAGGCGCAGACTCATAAATTTGTTCGGGGAAAATGTTCACGAACGAGAAACTTCCGAATGACTAAAAAAGGTCATAAACTTCTTTGCCCTGGAAATTCTGCATCTTTCGGCGAGATTTCAGCCCGAGGACTAAGAAAAAGGTCATCAACTTTTTTGGGCCAAGAAAATATTTGTCGGCGCGCTCGTTCTGGACCGAGTCTCAGCCCCAACAAAGCCCAAGTTCTTCATAAGTTTTTTTAGCCCCTCCGAGAACGGAAATCATACTCCGCACATGCTCCAACCGACCACTCTGGTTTTTGATTGGTTAAATTTCGAGATTTTTTGATTAGCCGTAACCTCTTTGTGAGTATCCCGCTCATTCCAACGGTACACCTAATGGACTGCTTTGATACCTTGGACCTAGTTATTGCATCCATTGCCAAGCTCCAATTCGCTTGAACATTCTCTAAGAAATAGGGGCCTATTGCGAATCGCAGGAGTAGCGATTGCTTCATCGCGACAATGTGTATACTCCTTTCAATTCACCGATCTAAATTTTGATTCCATGGCGTTTCTTCAATTGCTTTTCTGCTTATTCCTCTATTCCTGCTACGCTACATCTTCGCCTTCTAGTGTATCTGGCTGTGTAAAACCATCTGATTGTTACCATTGTGGATAGGCTATGAAAAACCAGCCTCTGTCACGACATCAAAACGCTTTTCGAACGCATCGGTCATGTAGGCCCACGTGCAAGATAATTATGCACTGCGCTAGTAGCAGCAATTTCAGTTTAACTACCTTGAGGCATCAAAGATGATTAGTGTCGCCATTATCCATCTTTATCCGGGATTGGGACTGGCACTGGCAGAGTTCGAACAGTGGCGGAGTTCAGAACGGCGCTTACAGCTGCGCGAAGGCTTTTAAACGTTACATGACATTGGACAACATGGCTATCGACACTGGACTATGACGCCTTTGGCATAACATGACGCTTCGCATACTGCATAAACGGCGTTTTAGCACGTCAGTTATCGTTTGGCATTCAAGGCAATGCAGGATCACAGAATCGTCTCTACGTGGAAAATTTCCCGGGCAACGCAGGGTCCCACATCTAGTAATGTATAGGCCTAGCGAATCATCGGATACTAGCGGATACTGTATGTAGTATACACTATACACTATACACCAATGTAAATAAGCGATCACAAAATGAGGCTATGACAAATGAGAAACAGTGTGTGTCAAGAGCATGAACATTCACCGTATATATTCTGGCCCACAAAACCTGAATGCTCTACCTAATGCGATAGAGGGCTTTCAGAAATACATTGAATACTCTTTGTTTAGTCATCTTCTTGGCAGCTACTTCAGCGCTATTCAGTACTGGTCCGGTACAATGTCCGTTACATTATTTTGCGCTCTATTTTTTTACTTCAAATTGTAACTATAGCCTATATTATTTCGGTCTAACCACGATTTTATTGGACTCGAGCAGTTGTAAAATCTTTGTCTCGTCCCAAGTTGCATGAAACTCACGACATTCTTGAGTAACAGAGGCCACTTTGCGAGTGTTTACATCCATTCATTTAAGCAAATCTTATGCACAAATAAATAGACGATTGCTCAAATATTATCGGATCAGCCTTCAGATGTCGGTGGCTTTGCAGTATCGTTATCAGAGAGAGGAGTTTCAATGTTTTTGGCGATGGACTTCCGGTGACATCTGGTGACAAAAGTGAGAACGACCATGAGACTACCAGACACGAATGCCATGCAACCAACGATGGCGAACGCTTTGTTGTAATCACGTGTCTTGTCGTAGATCCAACCTATCATAAACAGAGCGCAATTGGTACCAACTGGCAAATAGCCGAGAGGAAAAACAAGAAATGGCCAATTTCCATGCCGAAAATAATATAGACCTTAGCTCTTTGCTCCATTGAAAGGTCAGCCTTGACTTGGCATTCTAAATAGACCTAGAATGGTTTCAGATAACACGTCAACTGTTCTCTGTAACCGGGATTGGGTCCGGAGTGTTTCTGAGATGGCTTTAGTGGAGCGCTATATAAATCTCTAACATAAATGAATGACTTAACTGATGTCACCAGCAGCAAGGTGACGTATGGATAAAATAAAGGCTGTCAAATGACTGTCAACCGACACGATTTAGATCACCAAAATCGGCCAGAAACTTCAAGAAACTTGACGAAATAAAGACCTAATCTTAGGTGGATAGAAAGGGATCAGTTTTGCAACGGATGTCGTAATCTCCGAAAGACATATTATACAAGTTTATCTATGATGGCGGAAATCGGTTTGATATAATTGTACGCTTCTATATACTGCATAGGAAATACAGTGCTTTTTCCAGAAAAAGGTTCCGGAACAATCGGAACAATTTGGAAGAGCTAAGCTTCAGCCTCCCACTTTAATTAAAACACAAGGAAGCTTACAAAGAAAAATAATGATATCCTATTATAAAAAATTCATTCAAATTGAAGGGATTAAACAATTTTAAAATGAAACTTTTAATCAATTACATTTTTAATACATGAAAAGACACCAAAAAATGCTTTAAAAAAGCCTTGCTTGAGTCGTTTTATTGCCATGCTAAGAATTAGGGCCTCCTCTTAATCTGTGTTGCTACAAACACGTTCACATATTGAACTTAAAACTACGGAAAAGCATCAGCTGGCTGAACAAACATCTTGCATAGATGATAATATTATCGACATCCGTCAGATAAACTCTACTGACCAACGATAGGCGCCGCTACGAGTCTTGCAAAACCTCCAGTGAACTGTAGCATTGCTAGGCTTTTCGGAAGAAGGGCCACGCCCATTAGGTCAACTGCGACGACAGAAAACACTGTGGTTGTACAACCTTCAGAAAGAAAACATTTCAATGAGAACACGAAACAGAACATCCCGGAATCTGTTGTGTTGCTTCCGAATACTGTTGTGTACAACGTTGAACGCAAGTACATATAATTATTATACCTAGGAATAAACCAAGCATCTGGTCAACCCGAAACGTAGGTCTATATCAGCGGTTCTCAACCTTTTTAGTGCGGCGACCCCTTTGTGACATTTCGAAAGTTGTGACGACCCCCCCCCTCCAGCAACAAAATTGATCACGTTAGCCCCTTCACTAGTACATTTTGTTACCATTGTCCATTGTTATGCATTTTCGCTTCATAGTTCGAAAACCGTTTTTGGTAGTTGTGTAAGGTTTCCCGGCTCTTTCGATCCTGAGAGCTACCTGGCAGTTGAAGTTTTTAAGTTTAAGCTTCTAAAGTTTTTTCAGCAGGTAGAGAGGTTTGGGGATGGATAGGGCCTACATTTAAGTATCCCTCCCATTGTCGAATTTTTCCCACACTATACACTGGTAGCATTTTAGGTTGACATTTTGACGAAATTGCTTAAATCATATCATACCATATCAGTGCTCATAGTCGTGGTTTAAGACTTCAAAAATGTCCCTTCCGATTTGTCCCTTCCCATTGCTGATTTAAAAAAAAATTCCACACTGCAATGGTCGCATTTTAAGCTGACATCTCAAGAAAATTTCTCATGATTTCAGTGCTGAAAGCCATGGTTTAGGACTTCAATAAATATCCCCTCCCCCATTATATAATTTTTTTAATATCCACACTGTAACGGCTGCATTTTAAGCTGTCATCATAGCAACATTGCTATTGTTTCAATGCTGATATTCTTGTTTTAAGACTTAAGAGTGCCGCCTCGAAATGCTTACAGTTTTTTTGGATTTGCACACTATGGGCCTAACTGTGACATTTTAAGCTGTCATCTTAACAAAGTTACTCATGATTTTCCATTCCTCGTTGATTACTTTAATTTTATTTGCACACTGTAATGGTAGTTAGTTGCTTGAATCACAAATCACAAGTTGCTAAAATCCTAGCCTACTTTCTTAGGTGTGGCTGCGTGGGCCAGGAGCGCCTCTTACATTTAAAAAATAAAATGGCAAAATTAAACTATAGCTGTTGCGATCTAACAGTTGACCCATAGCAAAAGTATAAGCAACAATTTATTTTGAGAGGTTTTGGTGAAGTGGATAGCGTTGAAATTGATATTAGACCAACATCTTTTACACATTTCTGAAGGTCCCAGGCGACCCCTGGCAAATTGTCAGGCGACCCCCGGCAAATCGTCAGGCGACCCCCGCGGGGGTCGCGACCCACAGGTTGAGAACCGCTGGTCTATATCGAACAATCTCAATTGTGTTCAAAGACTTAAAAAGATATGGGCTCATACCAGAGTGAACTCAGTCATTTTATGCATTGGTAAATTCGCCCATAGTCTCAAGTAATTCAGTAATATTTATAAGCAAATAAATTCGAATGTGCAATATTCATAGAACTTCACAGAGCCTACTGGACTTCCTTTCGAATAAAAGATTGCTGTCTAATAGTATCTTGTGTATGAGTGTATCTTGTATCTTGGATCTTTGATGACAGAGGACTCAGATCGCAGTAAGGAAATTAAAGCAAGGTTCGGTAAAGGAAAAGGAACAATGACATCATTGAAAAACATTTGGAAAAGTCATGGTATATCGGTGACAACGAAAGCAAGACTTCTGAAGGCGTTGATATGGCCAGTTGCAAGATATGGCTGCGAAGGATGGACAATCAAGAAATGTGATGAAAAGAGGATAAATGGTTTTGAAATGAAAGGGCTGAGACAAATATTAAGGGTTTCCTGGATGGCAAGGAGAACAAACGAATGGGTTTTGGAACAGATTGGCACAGAGCGACAACTACTAAGTAATATCAAAACAAGAAAATTGAAATACTTTGGTCACATTGTGAGGAAAGAGGGGAAATGCCTGGAGAAAGAAATTATGCAGGGAACAACAAGAGGAGCACGTGCGCGTGGAAGACCTAGGGTCAATTGGATGGAGGATATAAGGTCTTGGACTGGTCTAAACATGTGTCAACTGAAGAGGGCAGCCGAAGACAGATGTATTTGGAGACACAGTTCATTGTGCGGCCCAACTTCGGAGCGAAGATGGCTAAAGACGAGACGAGACGAGTCTTATAGTGCTTACGGGCATAGGCCTACTTAGATATTGCAAGTCCCGTTCATGAAAGCGTCGGTAAGGCAGTCGTGTACATAGGTCCTACGTCAGATAACTCTGCGCAAGAGTATAAATTTCCCATCGAGATTAATTTAATATCATATCTCATACTCATACGCAAGTCTAACTGATTTTTAAACAGCATCGTGTTCTTACCAAGATAAAGTCCGAACAGTGCAGCGGATGTCATGGTTCCAATGATTCCTGGATTGATGTAGATCGCAACGATGGACAGAAATCCAAAGAGCATTCCGGTGGCAAAAACCAATGACGAGTTCACTTTTGGAAGGTTTGCAATGAAGGAAACGAATACTCTGGTTACCGTGGACATGATGCTGATTAATGTTGCTGCAGCTACTGCCTGACCACGGCTGAGACCCACGTTGATTGCTCTGTTTACGGTGTGAGGCCAGTAACCGGCCAAGCACAACATGTATAGAAAACAAACAAGGGAATACACAGTATATCTCGCGTGGCGGAAAATGGAAAAGTTAAAGGATTCTTTGAGATACCTCAGAATCATCTGACCAGGTAGTCTTCTTTGGTTGGTTCCGGATGCCTGCTTTGAATGTGAGATCAATGTCTTTGGTGTGCGGTAAAACAGAGAGAGTGGAATCCGTTGGGCTTGAATGGCTCCTAGTATGAGGAAGGCGCCTCGCCAGCCATACGACTGGATGAGGTGATTTGCAAAGACGGATCCGACTATTCCTCCGACGCCGTAGCCAAGAAAACCGATTCCGCTGGCCAGGTTCCGGTTGCGAGTAAGTCTTTGATGAATTATTATGGCTGCCGATAGCAATGAGACACCGGATCCTATTCCTAAAAGCGAACAGAACTGTTACGAACTGTCCAGCAAAGAACCAACAAATTGATTAGCATTGCAGGGTGGGTCAAATAAATCCCTTGAAGATTTTGATAATATCGCGTCCAGAAGTGAGAAATTTTAAATCCCATATTCGGCTACAGGTTTAAGGGTAATTCATATCCACGTACAGCAGCCAAACGATTATTCCACCCATTATTCCTGTGACGACCAGAACGGTATCTATGCGTGTCTTAGGCGTAACAATAAGACCTGATCTACGATTGACCACCCATGTAGAGAATGTCCTTGCAACGCGCTCATCATCTTTTTACGCTCTGGGCATGCTCAAACCAAAAGAGCTTCCACCTAAGAAGTTTGTCAGCTGGTGTTGGACACATTGAACAAAAGCTATGAGTCACTCTAATGTCCATTAAATTGTGTTTAAAAATTTTTTTAGATGTGAGTTTATGGCATCGTTTTTGTTACTTTGGTTGCGTCATTTTTCCGATCGTCAAAACAAGTGGGTTGACTCACTAAAAGTGATATAGCCTTTGTTCTATTATAAATATTTTTAATGAAATGTGACTGGTGTACTTAGACATAGGCTAATTAGCCTTTGAGTCTCTAAAACAAGATTTAAACATTCATATTTCTAGCCAAGATGTTGGCAAACAACCTCACGGCGGGGTCTTTTTGGTCACTCTGTAGAAAGAATGAAAAAATAAAGCTCACGTAGCTAACCCAAGCGGCGTCACTGTTAGGAAAATTCAGGACCCAGTCATTTCCTTGGAAATTAACCTCTTCGGCACCCCGTCAAAAGGGCGCAGGACAAAAGGGCGCCGACATAAGGGCGCCGACAAAAGGGCGCCCGGCAAAAGGGCGCCGACATAAGAGCGGCGCTCTTAAAAGAAATAGCATCGATGAAGAGTCGGCCTAGAGGTGAAAATATTATGAGTAAATAAGCAGTTCAACGACGACGCGACAAAGAGCAATTACTACTTAATTACTTCGCACAAGATGTTAAAATTGTTGATACCCAACATGCACACATTGCACAGGACCTAGAAGAGGTGCTAAAATAAACAAATTAAGTGCAGAAAGTGGTAACATGAGAGGTTGGAAAGACAGGAAAGTTCGTTATCACGTGGCATGAGCTTCATATAAAAGCAAAGGAAGCAGGGCAGCTCTACTATTTGGAATCTTTAAAATGGAGGAGATCGCATCGCAGACGGGGAAGGCCATTGTACTTGTTGGCTGATAGGCCTACAGATATCGAAGTTGTTACTTTTCGTCAAAATTAATTCCTATTTTTAACTTTGCATCAAATTCCTAGTTTTAACAACTTTTCAACTTGTCATTAAATTGCTTGTTTTTTATCTGTCAAATAATTTCTTACCTTCTACATCTCACATTAAAGTCATATAGGGGTCTATGTAGTTGTGGATCACTTATCTTATTCAAATAATTTACTTAATCCGCGATATCTTTGACAATATTATTTCTTTTAAGAGCGCCGCTCTTCTGTCGGGCGCCCTTTTATCGGCGCCCTTTTGTCGGCGCCCTTTTGTCGTGCGCCCTTTTGACGGGTCACCAACCTCTTCATCTGTCTGACTGTTTCACTTCTAAACGAACGTCTGCATTTAGTTTTTTATGCATTAACGGTGCTATTGAAGCCGCCAGAACTATGTAGGCCTATATGAAAAGTCTATTCTCTTCGCTTGTTTCACAAGTGCATTAATTGTGGTAGTAACCAATTCTTCTTATTATTATCTAGATGATGCTTGGTGGAAATTAATTAGATGTGCGGTGAAGAATTCCTTGTCTGCGGGTGGCGAATTCTTACAGGTTTGTTGTGGACAATGAATCCACAAATCCAATCCGAAATTCTCTGCCTTCAGTTGGCGCAGAACCGATTGGCCAAAGTCTTTGACGAATGGCCATGGTGACTATTTTGTTTGAAACTAGGCAGACTACATAGATGTAATTCGTTTAAGTTCTTACATCCAGCGATCGTCTAACATTTAAGTTCTCCTGCTCATATGTCAAGACTATATAGTGTGTCTTGCACCAAACTGTCTGCCACTAAAGTCTCCGTCCTCACTGCCACGTCACTCCCTCTTTTAGGTCATCTGAACGATTTGAACGAAGAGTTCTCCGTGTTTGGGGCACAACTACATCTAGATTATTTGCCCGAGAAGGTCCCTCCATACAATTGTACTTCTCTACGCTGTGCCATCCCTCTTGCGGCATCGTCGTAGCTTTCCCTTACCCTGCAATCTTCCTTTTCCTTCGGGGTGCGTCGCACCGGAAACGCTTCTAAAAAGAGTAATGTTGTGTTCTAAGCGCTTTGTAAATGCCAAATACAATGCATTACAATAATGCTTACCTGATATGACTCCGTAGGTTAAGTATATCGTTATAAGATTCGGTGCAAAGTAGCTGAGAGATAATCCTATGGAAACCAGCAGACTTCCAACGGCAGCGGGTAAACGACATCCGAGAGACTGTATCGGATAACTGGCGAACGGAGCTACACAGATGGAAACAGAATCAGCAGGTATCAAGAAGACAGTGATTGAGTTATGTCTGCTTTCATCGAGTGATATTTTACTTCAGCAAATAATTTTCGTTTTACTTCTATTTCAGTTCAGATGTACTCAATTTCAGTTCTATTTCAATTACAGTTCTTCAAAAAATTTCAGTTATACTTCAATTTCAGTTTTTACAATAATTTCAGTTCTCAATTCAGTTCTTGCATTTAAATAATTTCAGTTTTACTTCTTTATAGGCTTAGAACTTGCTTCAAATTAAACAAAGTTCGAGCATTTTCATTATCGATATACTTCTTAATTTTTAAGAACCTCCTATTTTCACAGACATTAGCGGACAGTTTATTCTCCCCGTGCACCTATTAGAAGTCTTCACCCAGAAAAAATTTGTTTCTTCTATAAGTGTGAAAGGCCGGAGCTTCAACATCTTCTGCAAGTGGGTGTAGTGCTGCCGTAGACTTGCCTTCTTTCCCTCCAATAATAATAATGCGAAATTTTTACTACAAAAAAACAAGCAATTTGAACTCCAGCTTTAGTTTGTATAATTTCCTGAAAATTTTAATTGGCATTAGTTGCTGGATGGCACCAATCCGCTAACATGTTTGCAATAGCTAATCACATCCCCTTATCATATTACATTGAATTGGTCGACCACGTTACATTTCTTTTTTGCACATTTATGCAGCGGTTGTACTTTATCCGTTGTGAAGCCACTGACTTGAATCAGTCACATGAAAGTTTCAGGCCAAACTTGAATATATTTATTAGCATTCTGTGTGCGCTTATTCACTGAAGAGGACAAATAAAATTGCTGAAAAATTTACCAGAAACATCTAGAAACGTCCGTTTTAGAGAACAAGCGTTGCATGGTTAGGCTAGGCCTATTTGTCTGTTTCGTTCCCCTAGGCACAGGATACCCCTCTTGGGGGTATCCTGTGCCTGTCCCAAGCCAGGATAAAGGAGGAGGGTTCTGCGGTGGGCTTGCAACCCACCCAGGTAAAACAACTTGCGCAACAGAAACAGTGCAGAAAACGATGCGGTGGAGGTGGCGAGGAACAGAGTGGAATGGAGAAACTGCATTGCCCGATGTGCAGAGCTGCACGGGAAGGACTAAGGTCTAAGGTAAGGCCGATTTAAACAATCCAATGCATGATTTATTGTCATTTAGCCCAGTGAGCAAGGTGCACGAAGTTATCAGGATTGAAATATTTGCACTCCGGTATTCAAAGTGATTTTTCACATAACAACATTCTTATCATGAAGTTGAATATTATTAACTTACAGAAAAGGTTCAAATACAAAAGACAATAATAAATTGCACACGGAAGCACGTGCTAAGCCAAAGATACAAAAGTTTTAGGAGTCAGAAAGTATGTGCGCCTTTTAGATGAGAACTCAGCTGCTTAGGAAAGGCTATGTGCTAAAATTTCAAATTTTGTCATAATTTCCGTTCTAAAATTAATTTTTTTATATAATTTTCGTTCACTGTGCTTAATTTCAGTTCTATTTCAGTTTTCGTTCTCAAAATAATTTCAGTTACAGTTAAAATTATACTGAACGGAAATCAATATTTTCAGTTCTAATTTTACTTATCGTTAATGAAAATATCACTGCTTTCATCCACGATCAAGCCAACCGTTCTTTCGATTGCAATGTCATTTCAGTATGTAGTTCCTTTGTCATTAAAATTTGCTCGACAAATTGAGTAGGCTATATTTGAATTTAATTGTAAATAAGTTCCCATGTCTCAAGCAGGCAGTAAAGAATGCAGTAGGCAAGGAATAAACAAACAAGTCAGTGAAACAAGTAAACAGAATGGCAAATCATAAGCATGCTTATCAATATAAAAGCCGTACATAATACTATGATCATGCGGATAGTATTCGAGGGAAGAATGGGGGAATGAGGGGGGAATGAGGGGGAAAGAAAACAGCAGGAAGAACAAGAAAGATGATGCACTGGTTGACGGACAGAGAAAATGACGAGGATATAAAGAAATCAAGAAAAGAGCAAAGAATAGACGAGAATGATGTTGATGAAATCTTGGACCTGGCTAAGGGCAGAACAATAAAAAAGATTATGATCATGTGTTAGGTTTTACCAACAGGGACCCATTGGTCATGGACCAAAGGTACGGTAGGCTGTTTGGAGAGTTTGCGTCACTGTAGATTTCCATGTTTATTATTCAAGAGATGACAACATTGAAAGCTGAGACCAGTAATTATACGTGATAGCAGGTTTTCAGAAAGACACAAAGTGAGACAGACAGACAGAGACAAAGACAGAGAGCAAGAGAGAGATAGAGAGATAGATAGAGAAAGACGAAGAGAGGCAGAGAGAGAGAGAGACAGAGAGAGAGGAGAGAGAGAGAGAGAGAGAGAGAGAGAGAGAGAGAGAGAGAGAGAGAGAAGGTGTCAGTACGACGATAAAATGGGTCTTGAAATTCTAATTTTCGGGTTTCTTTGTAACCAGTTAGTTCGACATACTCACTCCTTCAGCTGCATGCATGGGCGGAGTTTATCAGGGGTTAGGGAGGGCTAACTTGCTAAGACCCCCAAGAAGACCCAGATTCACTTTCTACCGTGTAGGCTAAATAGTTTATTTTCTCGGGCTTAGCCCCCCAAGAAGACTTTAGTCCCTCCAAGAACGGTAACAAAACTCAGCCCATGGCTGTATGCGTGACAGTGAATTGCGTATGGCTATGGCTATGCCGCTATGTGGCTATCTTCACTAACCGACAACAGCTTGGACGAATCCATTGAGAGAGGCGCACCATCCAACAGCCGCCGTCGTTGCCTCAAAATGTTCCACAAGATACGGATACATAACTCCCAATGCGGTGAAGTCAAGACACGCAATGAAGTTAGTAAGAAAAACGCAGACCACCACGCCCCAGTCAGACAGACTTTCTTTCGTTTGAACGCTTACTTTTCTGGCCTCTTCCTGTTGCGGTGGCAATGCACTAAGCTGTGAATCGCAGTGGCTATTTTCTGGAGAACTGTTCTTTTTACCCATCGTTACACGTCCACTTTAAAGCTGCTGCCCAACTTCAGGCTTCGTGTCCTCAAACCTCAAAGTAAGAAGATTCACAGACATAAATCTTTTAAATTTCCGAATCGGTTATCACGGCCGAGTTTTCGAATTCGTGTTTATGAAATCACGATATAGCTTACTAAGTTACTAACAAATTAATGCGCCTATATGCATAAATATGCCTATAGTGTGAGCCATAGAAGACATTCTCACCGATAGTATTAAGCATTCATCGCACATTTCGACGTCTGCAAGCAATGTTTCCGTCGCTAAACGTTGTTGTCTCCGTCTGTGTCAGTAATATTTTAGATGTATATCAGCATCACTATACCGGCAACCTCAATATGTTCTACTTTTTGACCTGCGTCCAATCTCAGTTATGTTAAAACGAATAGGCTGCAACTTGCAAGGCCGTAGTTCCAGAAAAAAGTCAGACGCCATATATGCGCGTAGGCAGAATCAGGCAGCGTTGTACTTTGATCCAGCGCTGACCTTGGATCCCAACTCACGGGTAATAAAACAGTAGTTCAAATAACAAATAGCACACTTGGAATCGTGACTTGCGTTTGCATATCGCTGGTGGGTCTACATATGGGCCTAGATAGCGCTATAACATATAATATTATATATATAATATTTTATATAGGGTTTTGGTTTATATTAATGATGATTAATCATTAATATAAACCGGTAGAGTAATGGATAACACGCTGGCGTAGAGAGCGAGAGGTAGCGAGTTCGGACCCCGTTGGGCGGATATGCTTTGTAGGCTGCCATTAGCGCCAATCATTGCACGCTGTCTGGTCAATTAGTATAGTTAAGATTTGTGTCTTCTGTGAGCTGCGTTCTTGTGAATGTTGAGTGAGTGAGTGACTGAGTGAGACAGACAGTCATAATGAGCCGCTCGATTCCCCCAAAGTCCGGACCAAGTCTCCGCCAATGCCCGCGTCAGCCTTTAGCCTATAGCCCTTTCGACAGCATTTACTCCTGTTTTATCTCGGCGTTTTAGTAAGCTACGTGTTCTATATTTTAATCAAACTGAGATGATGCCATCACCTTCGATGCAATTTTCATCATCGTTGCCCTTTTCAGATCACTGTCTCATGCACATACTCCCCAAATCTCCATGTTGCACTATACGTATCATTGTTAGGACAAACAATAGCCCGTTTCCGATCGAGTCGAGTGCTGCGATCGATCTTGCTCAATTTCAAGTTCAAGTTCATTTTATTCCACAATACGTAATAATACACATCATTGCCTAAAATATAATTGTTCAGTTTTACCCACAGTCAGACTGGAAGGGGGAAAAGCTCAAGTGAGCTTATCGAGTCCATCTTACATTCTAATCTAAAGAATAAACGTAAATTGCTAAACGTCAATGACAAGTGATGATGATGGTTCTCTGCCCGAAGGCAGGTTCATTGGCTTTTACGCCCCTAGGGATGAGATGAGTGAGGTAGTTTCCCGTTGCCTTCCCCACAGACAATGATGGGTAAGCAACTTGCCCAAGGTAGCTCCGCAGCAGCTTGCACCCCTGCACGCGCTAGCCCGAGATATCTAAATCTCTGAGTGTCAACTCCCAGCCCGGGGATTGAACCGCAGACGGCTGCAACCAACAGACGTATGCCGCTCTCGCTTACCGGTGTAGCTAACTAGGCTAGTTACAAGTATCTAGTACATGTACTATAACTTGTATAATATTATTACTGAAGACATCATTCATATTTATAATATTCATATTTCTGATATACTAGCTGGGGCACAGGATCCCCTCCCAACTCCACTTTAGTGTCGCGAAATGAATCGGAGTCTGAGCCTTTCTTGGGGCGGACATCCATACATACAGATCTCAGACTTAGCCTATAGTAGGCTATAGATTTGGCGCAGCGGAAAAAAGAAGAAAAACAGAACAAAACAATACAAAAAACTTGATTAGTAGCAGGATAACAAGAACTGTTTATAGCTCTTACTAAATTTAGCTCTGTCGACGATGGACTCGATCAATATTATGTCGACTCAGGAGCTTTTGTTTTGTTCCGTCGCACCAGCCACACATTTCTAAAAAAAATAGGCTGGCGCCGCGCAGCAACTGATAACCAGACACTTTGCTCGAAACTGGCGCAACCAGCGTGTGGTCACCGCTACAGAGGTCGTTCTTCTTCTTGTCCAAAGGTTTAATGTCATCATGTGGTAACGTAGACCGTCGACGACTTTGTTGATTTTATTCTTTTGTCTTTAATTTTCCGGTCTGTTTGTGTTTACTCTTGTTCTTATCCTTGTTTTCCCCCGCTGGTTCTGTGGTTCTCTTGTATATTTGTCGCTAAAACAGCTCCCTCCAGAGCCACCCTCCTTTTTTTTCTTTTTTTTTCTTTTTTTTCGCCATTTCAGATTTTTTGGCATTATTTAATTCCTCTTTTTTGTCCTCTTTCGGATCTTTTTTGGCCTTCGTTGGCTCTTTTTGGGTTTTCCTTCTTTTTTTTCCATTTAGGTTTGTTGACAAGCATGAACAATCATCATTGACATATATACACTATACATTTCACAACATTTTACCAATATTTAATTTTGTTACCAGTCAATATGCGGTGCCTTGTACGCATCCAACATCGAGTACATATTTCAGAATAACACTCTAATTTATACATCGTTGCCATATATACACTATATACTTCACAACATTTTACCATTATTTAATTCTTTTACCAGTCGATACACAGTGCCTTGTATGCATCCAACATCTAGTACAGATTTCAAATTAAATTCCAATTTATATATATTGCAGGCATTCTTTAACACAGTGGCTATATTATTTTGATTACATGCTAACAGTAAATGCTCTATATCACCTGCCGTCTGACAGCTGTCACAGAATCCAGTGGGATGTTTTCCCATTATATATAACTTTTTATTTGTATTAGCTACACCTAACCTCAGTCTACCAATCTGTACCTCCTTTTGCCTATCTGGATCGATAAATTTAAGGTTATTGTTAACGGTTGGGCAAATAGTTTTATACATTTTTCCTTTCTTTTCCAAATCGTATTGTATCTGCCATTTATTTATTATGAAAGGTTTAATCAAGCTGTACATTTCTTCTAATTCTAAGTAATTAGTAGAGTTTATTCTATCTAAGTCTAGTGCCTCTTTAGCTAAGTTATCTGCTCTATCATTACCTATTAGATCCACATGACTCGGAATCCAAATTATAGTTAGTCTATTATTATCCAAACAATTTATCTGTTTCATTAACTCATTAAATAAATGGGGTCTGGAGTTAGAATATCCTGATTTAATAGATGTTAGAACACTTAATGAATCTGAAAATATTGCAAATTCATTATTTATTTGATCATCCGTATTTAAGATCCACAGAATAGCTTCTAATATAGCACTTAATTCTGCAGCAAAGATGCTAGAATCATTACATAATTTGATCTTTTTATCTATATTTAAGCTAGGAATAGTAAATGCAGCAGCTACATTATCCTCTGCTTTCGATCCATCTGTATATATGTATGTATGTGCACTTGTTATAGCGCCCCTTCAATCTCTCTCTACTCAGAGGCGCTCCCAATGCAGAGCGGACACTGCATTGGAGTTTCACGCCGAAGCGCTGAGCAATTGTGAGTGAAGAACTTGCCCAAGGTCCTTACGCGGCGAGGTGGATTCGAACCTCGAACCTTCCGGCTTCAAGGCAACGACGCCACCACTACACCACCGCGCCCCATATATATGTATCATCTGCTTATAATTTGATATCAGTATAAGTGCCATCTGTTTTAAATATTCAGGATTATCTACTTTTTTATTCACCTGTTGTTTAGACTAGTATCAATTTTAATTGTTTTATTTTTCCATGGAGGGGATGTGGGGAATGAGGGGCCAATACATGCAGTAGTAATTTTTGACAAAAATTCATGCGTTCTAATCTTAAAAGAGTGGTTTCTATCCTCTGGGGTCCTAAAGGTATCGGTCCAGTGGTCTTTAACAATTTCTTTGCATGTATGATCATTTATACTTATAATTTTGACTCCCATCTTAATAGCGTTGAGCTGTCTTCTAAGATGCAGGGGCATTTCGCCACATTCATTTTGTAAGGTTACAGCTGCTGCCCCCCTTGGCGCACCACAGCAGAGGTCGTTCGAGCTAGAACGACACAGCCATGGGTCGCTCGGTGTCACCGCTAGAGGACGCAGGTTTGTTTTTGAATGTTCACTAAATTGAATCATTCGCCAAGTGACATTTTATTTCAAAAAGAGTACAGTGAGCAGAAGAGAGTATATTGGGGCAAGAGCTCTAGGGTGGACAGAAGAGAGCACAAAGAGCACAGTGAATAAAAAAATCTGCCTTTAAGGATTGTTAGGGGCTGACGACCCTAAGTTAATTAACCTAATTTTTTCAAGACGATGGGTGTTTGCTGTTTAAAATCGCTGTGTCATGATATATCGATAGGCCTACTTAGACACTTAATCGTGAACAGTAGACATAATATTTTTATAATGTTTTGTCTATAGCCTTTTCTTATCAATGTTCGCCCAATTTGCAACTAGGCATATCTGAGAGCCCGAGAAATTTCAAATTTTTGCCTCCAGCCTGCCCCTACCCGCTCCTGCGTGATTGGGTGTTCCCACCCAGTGCCAACCCCTGTGGGGTACCAGCACCAGCGTTTCCCGGTAAAGTTAGGTTTTTCGCCCAGTCAACCGTAAGGACCGTTTGGATGTTTTTTGTTTCATCGTAATTGGATCGCTCTAGAGTCTAGAGTCTAGACCGACATCGGGCATTGGATGACGTGCGCCCCTCTTCTTGGAATGACCTTCCACTTCTCTGCGGATAAAGCATAAATAATTATTGCTTTAATAGAAAATGCTAGGGTTAAGAACTTGATTTGAGTTTTGTGTTCATTAATCAATTTTATTTCTATTTCGTGTCAGGGCATTGGCAGGATGTCAACTCCGCAAATGTTTGCCTGGAGACCCGTTTCTTCTCTTGCTGCCTTGTGACCCTCACAACCTAAGGCCGGGCAGGGCCGGGCCCTGATCAGTCAGCATAATATAAGCCACCAAATCCCAATACGTAGACTGTACAGCAGTTTAGAAGTAGGCCCATTATGCTAAAACGTTAATCGCCTTCGTGAGGTTATTGTAAGGCGCTATGTAACTGAACATAATATTATACAACACATACATGGACCTACATGAGCAATTGAGCATTCGAAACTACTAGAAGTTAGATGAGCGGTTAAAGCATGACATTAAAGTTAAATTGTTGCAGCACCATTAGAAGCTGGACGTGGACGAGCATATTATTTGTAGACGCGGTAGAAGCTGGATAAGAGACGAAACCATAGTGGACCTACGGTAACTGATGCAGAGTTACGATATCTTAAATCTAAAATCTGTAAGAGCGACCAAAATATTCATACATTCATTCATTCATTTCGAGAATTTATATAGCGCCTCTTCAAGAAACCTACTCAGAGGCGCTCCCAGTCCAGCCACAGCTAAAAAAATAGGGTTTGAGATACTTAAAAATGCAGGGGAATTTAGCCTAGGCATAAGTCGCAAGGTTAGTGGGAGGCCATTAATGGATTCAGAAATTGGATGAAGGATGGATTGATGTCATTGTAGAAGTAGAATTAGAGTGAGCGATTATAAAATGACAAGAATAATTATATGTCTAAAATAATTCTATTTCGCTGGAGATATTCGGATTTGGGTAAATGCTATCAGTCAATTCAATCCCGATTGATGACTATGCAACGGACAATGGAAGTCGTCTGGAACAGCTTCCAACGTAACATTGAACTCACGACAGACTTTGAAAACGGGGAGTAAATTCGCAACGCAGTTATAGAATTGAGCGCGCATAGGACCTGCCATACTGTATATTTACATGTATATTCACATATGTAAATATGACTAAATAAATAGATTAGCCTTCGGATGTCCGTGTATTTAAGTCTTCATTATCCGAGAGTGGATTTTAAATGCCTTTGGAGACGGGCTTCTGGTGGCATCTAGCGACAAAAGTCAGTACGACCATGAGACTGGCAGACACGAATGCCATGCAACCGATGATGGCGAACGCTTTGTTGTAATCACGAGTCACATCGAACACCCAACCTTTACACACGCAATAAGCTTACAATTAATACAAATTGGTCAGAGCAAAATATCTGAACCAACGGTTCAACCACCGAAATGAGAATACAGCGTTCAGTGAAGGCTATTGTCGCATGCAGGCTAATCCAGGCTAATAGGACTGGTGATTGAATTCAAGCATCATCTGGCGTTGAACTTTGACTTAATATCCACAAGAAAGTAACAGCAAATGACACGTTGAACGACTGAATATGTCACCAACAACAAGATTATAAATAAAACAACGAATGCCAAACGATTACCGACATAGGCGTACGGGAGATTTCGGCAGTGGGGGCGCAAAAAAGTTTTTTTGCCCGAAAAATCTGACGACTTTTTTTTTTTTAGTCATTCGCCCAAAATTCTTAAGATTTTTCCGTTTTCCCGTCCGAAAAATCTGACGACCTTTTTTTTTAGTCATTCGCCCAAAATTCTAAAATCTTACGACTTTTTTACCCCTGTGTGCCCGAAAAATTTCTCCCGTACCTGTTTTGCCCGAAAAAATCTCCGAAATTTGTTTCCCCGCCCAAGCCTCTTTTGCCCGAAAACACATTTGCCCGAAATTTGGGGGGGGGGGCACTTGCCCCCCCTGGACCCCCGCCTCGTACGCCTATGATTACCGATAAACGCAGCAAAAGTTTTACCCAATTCTTTTAACCCTTAAGGGGTTGCCACCCCAACATTTTCTGAATCGCGAACTTGTTTCATTCGGAACAAAATTTCGAAATTTTAAGTAGGCGTATGTCCTAGCTGTAGGAATCAATTTGCACACATTTTGAGGTAAAATTTTGGTGGTTTTGAAACGAGCGGGGCGCCAGGGCTTTCAATTCTTACCCCTCTATCGGGACCAATTGAAAGGTATGCTACTCCTCGGGTTGTCTTGCCATGGCGCACTCTTGCGACTGCGCGCAGTGTTGGAGGGAGGTAAATGGGCAACCTCTTCCTCAGGTGCACAAATACAAAGGCGTACATGTTATAAGCACAAACCAGTGGCGTAGCTAGCTTTTCGTGGGCCCGTGTGCAGAGGTTCCGCATGGGCCCCTGCTTGACTTTGTAGGACCGACATCTTCGCGTTCTCGCAATTAAGGTCACCAGAAACTAATCAATAGCTTGTTTGCTATTATACCTAACACATGCAATAGGCCTAAACTCACAGAATTAACATAAATGCTGCACGAATGAGACACATGAATTAAAGTGTTATAACTGCATGGATTTCTCAGTCGAAATTTTAAAATCTATCACGTTGCATATAGGCCTAGTTATCCACTTATGTGGACCTACTTAAAACGGGGTCATGGCATCATAGAGCTTTCTTTCTAGCATTTTGTTCAGCAAAAAATGTCAATCATGTATCAATTCTGGTCCATGATTTGCAATTTGCACACCAAAAACTATAGAGTCAACAATTTGTCACAGTAGGCCTACCTAAAAATAAGTTCAGCAATATTCCTTACAACTGCAAAAATTGGAGCAAATAAGTGATTCCTATGACCCTGATCCTTCTCAATTTTGGTCTCTCTCTCTCTCTCTCTCTCTCTCTCTCTCTCTCTCTCTCTCTCTCTCTCTCTCTCGATTTTGGGGTGAGAGCTGAAATTAACTGAGAGCAGTTTGAGAATTGTAGAAAAATAACTGGGGGTCAGACTATGATCCACGTGGAGTTTGGTCGTGAAAAACTAAAAGAAGACAACCATGTGAACCTCTGAAAGACTAGAGAGGGTTGAACCACTTCAAACCCCCGGCAAATCTCGCCCTCGTTGAGGGAGATGTCAGGTCACTACCGTTACCAAATCCAGGCCTACCGGAATACACGAGCATGCCTGTTAGGCGTACGAGGTTTCTGCAGCGCACCGTTTATAGTTACAATACACGAATGTGACATATAGGCGGACATAATCACAACTATCCTAGATAGCACAGGCACGCCCTTTTAGCCTCTGCATAGGAAACGAAGCAGCGAAATTAAAATCTTATGCCTGCATGATTCGTTTCATGTTCTCAGAATGATTAAAGCTTATTGAACCTATTCTTTATTATCGTTCAATACATGTAGCCTACACTAATGTCATCTTGCAATGTGACAGTGACAACACGAGATGAAAACATAATTAGCCTAATATAGGAGTTCGGACTCAGTATAGCTTGCCTGTTAAGAGCAGGACGGTTGACAGAAGCCAGTAAAGTAACGAAGTAGCTTAATGCAAGTGTGTTCACAAAAATCACATTTATCAAAAATAATGTGAATCACTAATTAGAATAGCCTATAATAAATAATTAATTTAGCAATCTGTGTGGGCCCCTGGATGTCGTGGGCCCGTGTGCTTTGCACACATTGCACACATGGTAGCTACGCCACTGGCACAAACATTTAAAACAACGCTAGACGCTCTACCTAGGCCTACCTATTATATCTTTCTTAATGGACTGCATGCGTTGCTCAAGTATTACTTACCTCTACATGTGTAGGACAAATTTCTACTAACCAATGAGAGGCGCCGCTGCGAGCTTTGCAAAACCTCCAGTGAACTGCAGCATTGCTAGGCTTTTCGCAAGAAGGGCCACGCCCATTAATTCTACTGCGACGACAGAATACACTGTGGTCGTACAACCTTCAGAAAGAAAACACCAATGAGTGCGCGAAGCAGAACTGTCTAAAACTCTGTTGCGCTGTATAGCGCATGGTATGTAACGGTACTCGATCGAGATAAATGGTTGAATGGATAGATGGATGGATGAATGGAAGGGTAGGTAGGTAGGATGTTTGTTGGTTGAATGACCAATTGATTGACTGATTGATTGATTAATAGACAAATAGGGCGCGTCGTCGTAATAACGTCAACCACGACAGGGTGCTCTCTGTCTGTCTGCCTGTTTGTCTGTCTTCCTCACTCACTCACTCTCTACTGTTCGATTAACAGCTAGAAATACTGGGCCACCGTCATACATGATACAATCATAATTAGACTAAGAATCTACTCGATCTAAAAAGTACAGAATATTAAATGGTCGGTTCATACCGTGGTGAATCTTAAAGAGAGGCGATGGTCTTTATCATTTTGTGGATGAATTAAATGAACTCCAAGCAATTGCAGACAACTTTAAAGGCCTAGACACAAGTAAATCAAAACGAGCGCAATATTAAGACAGACTTCAAAGATATTAGCATTTCTGCTTTCACTTCAGAGGTCCTGTTAGTAGGCTAGGCCTACTTAAAAAATATATGCAAAGCACAAATCATACATAAGTCATTGTCGTATCTGCATACATCTCCAAGGCTCTGAATTTCCATGGTCTTTAATATCATCGAATCTAGTGTTCGTTTCTTAATGAATCTATCATAGTATCACAGTATCATATGTTCCTACCCATGTGAAGTCCAAAAAGTACAGCGGATGTCATTGTCCCATTGACTCCTGGATCTATGAACATGGCGACGATCGACAGAAATGCGAAGACCATTCCGGTGGCAAATATCAAGGACGACTTCACCTTCGGATGGTTAGCGATGAAGGAAACGGGCACCCTGGTCACCGTTGACATGCCACCAATTAAAGCCACTGCGATCGCTCCTTGGTCGCGGGTAAGACCAACGTTAACAGCTCTGTTGAGAGTATGAAACCCGTAGCCGTTCACGCAGAACACCTGGAGAATGGAGGCAACTGCGTACGTGGAATATCTCGCATGACGAAAAATGGAAAAGTTGAAGGTCTCTTGGGCATATTTCAGAATCAGTCTGCAGGACATTCTCCAAGAATTAAATGTTTCAGGAGGATACTTAGACTGTTCAGTTAAGTTATTTGGAGTACGGAAGAACATGCAGGGGAGAATGCGTTGGACTTCAATGGCCCCAAGGAGGAGGAAGGCGCCTCGCCAGCCGTACGACACTAGGATGTAATTTGCGATGAATGATCCCGCCATGCTCCCGCAGCTGAAGCCAATGGAACCGATTCCGCTGGCGAGTTTCCGGTTACGAGTGAACCTCTGGTGGATAATGATATCCGTTGATAAAATGATCAGACCGGACCCTGATCCTAAACAGGACAACACACTGTAACATATTCGATGAAACAAAGAGATAAGAACTGAATGAAAAGAAAGAATGAATGTAGAAGGTGAACAGTGGTCAAGTCAAGATGGCGCCGTGCATTTTCTGCTCTGCTCTTAATAGCTACTAATATCAATTTTGCAGCTGTTTAAAATGTAAGCGAACATCAATTGTCTGTCTGCCTTTATTAACGATCCTCTCAGGCAAAGCAGGAAACTCCGCCACTGGTTGCACTCTGCCAGTGCCAGTCCCAAGCCTAGATAAAGTATGAGGGCGTTGCTAATGGTCTTTGTTACCACACAGTGACGTTTAACTGCAAATACCACTAAAGCAGGCAGTTGCCTGGAGCGTCAAATTCCAGGGGCACCATTTAAAAATGTGTTTAAACAGTTTGATGTTTTTAACTGAGTCCATAGCCTTTAGCCTACCTGAAAATGAATATTATCCAGGCTTGAGTGCAATGGTAAAAAATAAAAAAATTATAAGTGACTCAAAGCGTAAATGAGCGTAATTGTTCAGGCAGTTCATCATTAGGTTGTGACGCGAGGTTAACAATTGAGTGGGATCGGTCTGACGACTGCTATTATATTATGCATTTCTGAAAGGTTCTCTTGTACACTGTAGAATATTCTCGATTTGTTTTAAAGTGGCACAGCTGCTTCAAGTTTACTCAGCACTGAATTCCTATAGAATGTTAAAAAAGTAGCCGCATTTTAGAATATCAATCTCCTGCCATCAAGAGCAAAGTTATTGGGGAATCATGGTCATTTTCTGTACTTTTGAGGAGGCAGGAGCGACTAGGAAATAACACTTAATACTCGGGCACAAAACAAAAAAAGGAAATTTGTTACGCAATGTAATTGGTTTACGTGCAATGACCCCGTAGGTGAAGTAGATCATAGTTAGATTCGGTGCTAAGTAGCTGAGGGATAATCCTAGGGAAACCAGCAGACAACCAACGACACCGGGTAAGCGACATCCGTAAGACTTTATGGGATAACTTGCGAAGAGTGCTAAAACGACGGGAAAAAAGGAACAACAAGCAACAATCAACTGAAAAATAGGAAACCGTGGTCTGAGGTTTAATGATGAGACTGGCTGCAAGCAAACAGACCTGCGTTTCGGCGTTGATCTATAGGCTATCTGCCCGAACACGAATTCCTCTGTAGTAGGCCTATAATAGTCTCATTGTATTGGTCAGGGCAGAAGGATCACTCGGCCTTTCATGTGACATAAACAAGGACGGGCATCAACACACGCCCTAATAAACTCCATCACATGTAGGCCCTAGTGGACTTAAGAAGCCTTTCTCTCCTACAAGAAGGATCCTGCAGTCGGTCTTGTCAGGCCCAACAAGCGATGTCCAAATGGTGTTAGCCTACTTGATTCCCTGGGAATGCTGAGAATGTGTGGCCTGGTATCAAGGGCGGATACAGAAATTTTCCAAGGGGGGTCAACAATTTCGGTCTTGTTGTTGGGACAGAGGAAAAATTTCGTCTTCTTTGTCGCCGAAAAATCTGATGACTTTTTTTAGTCATACGTCTAATTTCCAGGAAAAAGATATCATTTTAGCCATCAAAATAGTTGCTGACCTTTTTTTAGCCGTCAGTCATCATAGTCGGGAGTAATGTTATCCTGCTTTTCTCTCCCGCTGCATTTATTTAATGGCTTGTTGAAACCAAATGGGGGGCACGTCCCATGCAATTTTTCAATGGTGCGGGGCCATGGCCGAATTGGCCCTGGATCCGCCCCTGCCTGGGATGCAACTTTCATTGACACTTTGGCAAAGTCATATCTACTCTGAGCTGTGAGGCCGCGATTGCTGAAATAATTCAGACGTGTTTGATAGTCTTTTAAATAAGCGTATGCCTGTGTTCAAACCAAAACACTTAAGTTCTTACATGCAGATGCAAATGAAAACTAGTAGGCCTAAGCTTACACTACAATTATTCTACCCCAGAAAGATTCCGCGTCCTGAACCCTCGAAACTCATGTTTATTTACGCACGCTGGACAAAACTTTGGCCTAAGTGGTTCATCGTTGTCCAATATACCCGTATCCCTTATTGCTACGTCACGGGTGGTGTCACGACAACTGGTCTACAGACAACTCGTCTAACGACAAGTGGTCCCCAGACAATTCGTCTAACGACAATTGGTCTACAGACAACTGGTCCAGCGCTTGAGAAATGGAAGCTGGATGAAAGTTTTTGCAGGTGAAATGGAGGTTGGATTGATAAAAAAAACGCAAGAGAAATGGAATCTAGATGAAGGTTATTTTACAGATGAAATAGAAGCTGGATTGACGAAAATAACGCATGAGAAATAAAAGCTGGATGAAGGTATTTCTAGATCTGATATAGAAGCTGGATTGATGACAAAACGCTTAAGTAATAGATGCCGGATGACGGAATCTTTATATCTGAAATAGAAGGTGGATTGACGAAAATAACGAGCGAGAAATAGAAGGTATTTTTAGATCTGAACTAGAAGCTGGATGCATGTTGAAATACATGAATGAAAATCATCAATCCAGCGTCCATTTAAGCTAGAAACCATTTAACTGTTTTTTCTCTCATAAATCCAGTATCTATTTCATCAATACGATTCGTCTGTAGACCAGTTGTCGTTAGACGAATTGTCAGAGGACCACTTCAGGGCCGTGTATAAGGTTCTTCGAGTGTCGGTGTAAAGTTTTACCGCAGGGGCATAGTGTCGTTCGAGCGGCCGTTGATTTTAAAAAAGCAACGGCCACGTGCATATAAGTATATATCATAAAGAAATTTATATCACCCTATAGGGTTTTTATGGTAGCTACACTTTTAATAAATGTTTTCGTACACTTATTATTTTTTTAAAGTAACACTAAGACTCTCTGCAGTCGAATAAGACATTTGGCCAATAGCAAAAAACTCTCGGCTCAGGCCTCAGGGCATTCGGACCTATGTTAAACACGGTCCTGGATCACTTGTCGTTAGACGAGTTGTCTGTAGACCAATTGTCGTGGAACCGTAACGGGTTTATAGATATGTTGTAATCATTTCACTATTATATATTTCACTCACCGATAACAGATTGAAAGAAGCCGTGCAGAGAGGCACACCATCCAACAGCCGCTGTTGTTGCTTCGAAATGCTCGACGAGAAACGGATAGAAAACAGCGAACCCAGTGAAATCAACTGCATATATTAGGTTGCTAAGAAAAACGCAGACGACGACGCCCCAGTCACCCAAACTTTCTTCAGCTTTGACGATGACTTTTCCAGCTTCCTGTGGCTGTGACAAGGCGTACAACAGTGAAGAAGATTCTCCGCAACTATTGTTCTGTTTGTCTGTCGTTGCATTTTCGCTTTCAAGCTGCGGAAAAATAATTGCACGTGGTCCGTCTTCATAGCTCGAAGCACGTGATTCCACAGGGCTAGTATGAGCTTTGATAGTTCCTATCTCAGTATACATCGTCCAAATTATAATGCGTATTTTAAGAAACCACGATTATACTTTGCCATCAAAACAACAAACGTAGCCTATATATATATATATACATATAGCCTAGTAGGCTATAGTATAGGACCATAAGCCATAAAACGCATTCTCACCGGGAGTAGGCCTAAAAGATATTCGCTACACGATCCAATAATTTTAACCCGTACCTTCAGCAAGCTTACACCATTCCACGCAGATTTCCATCTCTGTCAGTGATTTTTCAAAATCATCAGCATTATATTCAGGTCCGCAATTAATTCTATAGCCCAACTGTTTGGCATGCGTCTGAACTCAAGTATTCACAAACTGATGAACTGCAGCTTGATATAGACCTACTGTAGTCCTACCATCACACCTCATGAGCTCAGATGCACGCAGACATAACAGACAGCAGCTTTGTGCTTTGATTTAGGACACTAGGTTGTGTATTATTACGTTAGACGTTGACCCTGGCCTTTGTCTGAAAGCTAAGTAAACGACAGTCCAAGTTACAGAGAGCGCAACCTACTTAGACTTTAGGAACTCATGGCTTATATATTGCGCCCTGGAGACACACACCATGGCGCTACGTCATGTATTTCAACGATACGTCTGTTGTAGAGGCAGCGCTTAAGTGCAGAAAAGAAGTGCTGGACGCTCCTTCCTTTCGCTGCTGTGCGGGCCAAATAAGTGGCAGGACGGCGTCTATGACCGTCATGGCACACTTTAAACAGTGTGTGGAGGTCGCCATTATTATGTTGTTTTGGTGAAATGCTACGCTGATTAAATAGGCAACTAATACTATTATTTTAAATTTAAGATGATAAATTCCAACATAGCAGTTTCTTGAATAGCGCTTCTTCAGATAATTCAACGAGCAACCTTTTGTTTTAAATTATTTTCAGGCTGTCCAGCTAATGGCCTTTCAAATAAAGTAGGTCACTTGCAACTTGAGGTCCACCCGGACGGGGGATTCGGGGAAGCCCTAGAACCGGTGCCATTAAATAAAGTTTTCCCCAAACACAGTCTATTTTTTCGTGATACAGAGTCCCCGGGAGGAAACTCTGTAGTGGAACAAAGTCTCCCCATTGAAATAGAATCTCCCCTCTACGATGCAAAGTCTCCCTCTACTAAAAATCCCTCCTCTATTTCCGGATCTTAAGGTTATATATTTTTTAATAAATGACCAAACTTTTGTGTCCATTAGTAGTATTGGGCATGAGCAAATTTGAAATAAAACGAGAAACTTAGGCCTACGAAGTAAATGTTTTATACTAATAGGCGTAGCCTAATTGAAGCATAGTGCATTTTGTTACAAGATCGGATTCGTTGTCATACCATAGATAGCATTCATCGGTGCTATGCTTAGATCAGTGGTTCCCAACGCCACGGGCCAGGTCTAAAAATTACCCTCATCTCTCAAAGAATTAACAAAAAATATACGAAAAACTTGACATTTTGACAGGATAGAACATGTAATTATTTTCTATTAAATTTTTTTTCGTTTGACGTCTTTCTTCTTCTTCTTCTTCTTCTTCTTCTTCTTCTTCTTCTTCCTTCTCCTCTTCGTCTTCCACTTCCTCCTCCTCCTCTTTCCCTTCCTCTTCCTCTTCTTCTTCTTCTTCTTCTTCTTCTTCTTCTTCTTCTTCTTCTTCTTCTCCTTCTTCTTCTTCTTCTTCTTCTTCTTCTTCTTCTTCGTCGTCGTTATCTTCATCTTCCTCCTCTTCTTCTTCCTCTTCTTCTTCTTCTTCTTCTTCTTCTTCGTCGTCGTCGTCGTCGTTATCTACCTCTAGGCAGGTTCGAATGTTTGACGTCTCCATTTTTTTAATTTGGATTCATCATACATTCAACTTCGGAATTGTAGGGAATGGTTTCTCTTTGCCTTTATCCCGGTGTTTTCGAGGAGACACCATCACCATCATCATCATCATCATCATCATCATCATCATCATCATCATCATCATCATCATCATCATCATCATCATCATCATCATCATCATCATCATCATCATCATCATCATCATCATCATCCCCATCATCATCATCATCACCATCATCCATCATCATCATCATCATCATCATCATCATCATCATCATCATCATCATCATCATCATCATCGTCATCATCATCATCATCATCATCATCATCATCACCATCACCATCATCATCATCATCATCATCATCATCATCATCATCATCATCATCATCAGCAGCAGTGTGCTCGTAGGTGTCCAGTTTCAGCTTTGTCTTCTTTTAATCCATATCTGTCCTGCCCCAGGTGGAACAGTTCCTGTTGTGGGCCTCCGCACCAATCCTCTATGTCGTTCGTCCATTCCCTACGAGGTCTGCCTCTTTTGTTGTCTCCCTGAATTATTCAAAATACCAAAGTTTTGAGTTTCCTGCCGTCTCACATCCTGGCAATATGTGCAAAGAGCATCTGTATAGTGTGTACATCAATGTAATGATTACAAATGCTTTGGGGTACGGTAAAGTAATGGATAACTCGCTGGCGTAGAGAGCGAGAGGTAGCGAGTTCGAGCTCCCGTTGGGCGGACATGCTTTGTAGCTACTATTAGCGCTATGTAGGCCTATTGCAGGCTGTGTATTCTGTGATCTGCGTTCTTGTGAATTGGTTAAACTGCATAATTGTACACTGTAACCGGTTGTGTTCTGTCAGCCGTATTGTTGAATAAAGAAAATATTTTTTTTTATTTTGACAAAGGATAGACAGTGGGTTAAGGGCATGAACATTTTCAGTATCTATTATAGCCAAAAAGATGCTGAACCTATTGCGATCATAGGCGTAGGAGACGGGGTCCAGAGGGCAAATGCCCCCCAAATTTCGGGCAAGTCTGTTTTTCGGGCAAGAAGACCCGGGAAAATATTGACCAAACTCTTGAAGTTCAACGTTCATTAGTATACCATATTATCTCCTAGTTCCATCTTGCCCGAATCGAGTTAGATATTAGCTCACAGCAACCGTGGATAGCCTAGCAGAAATTCCCGAAAAAGTTCTGAATTCACGGTAGCCTATAGGCTACAGCATTTTGTAAATAATGGCGAGAATCGCAACAAATTCAAGAGCCGACATTTGCCCGAAAATCTTGCCCGAATCGAGTTAGATACTAACTCACAACAACTATTGATAGCAGAATTCCCGAAAAATTCTGAATTCACGGTAACATTTTGTAAATAATGGCGAGAATTGCAACAAATTCAAGAGCCGAAATTTTCCCGAAAATCTTGCCCGAATCGAGTCAGATATTAGCTCCCAATAACCATGGATAGCAGAAATTTCCGAAAAAGGTTTGAATTCACGGTAGCATTTTGTAAATAATGGCGAGTATCGTAGCAAATTCAAGAGCCGAAATGTTCCCGAAAATTGTCCCGAAATTTTCCCGAAAATTGCGACTAAGCTTATTCGTGGCATTTGGGGAAATCCACAGCATGCAAATTATAAGTGCCACAGAACACGGAATTCGATCACTGCCTGAATGACATCGAAATTTCTACCATAGGTCCTACCTGGTCATGAGGCAAAATAGACACGATAATCTTGCGATCATCAACATTAAGCGTCAGATCTTGTTCTGCTCTCTGAAAATTTCCGATCTTTCCTTCTTGTCAAGTGTGCGGGATCAGGGTGTTGCACTTGATAGCTCACTTAGGCTATTATATTACGGGTAGGATAATACCTTAACTGAGCACATTTCCAAAAGCACATGTTCCTCTTATTTTCATTCAAGGTGTCTCAGAATCTTTCGCCGTTCTGTCTCCACTCATTGGCTTCCTCTCCGTGCTCACATACAATCTAAACTCCTCACTCTGATCTTCAAGGCTCAGCGGGGTTTTGCCCCAAATTTCTGGCCGACGTTGGGCTATACTAAGGCCTCACTCAGCTTCTTCCAACCGTCCACTTCGTTCATCCAACAGATTTGTACCTTGCTTCCTCCTCCTAGAACTGCTATGCATAGGTGGAGACCTGGACGGAGACTTGGGGGGGGGGGGACGGAAAGACGCGAGATTTTCTGATGGACGAATGGCTGAGTGTCGAAGAAAAAGTTTCTTTTTTGCCGGCCAAAATTTCGGACGATCGGTGAAATCTCGAAAAAATCTATTTTCTCCGCCAAAACAAGTTGATGACCTTTTTTAAGTCATTCGGCGAAATCTCGACGAAATTTTCTATTTTCGCCGCCAAAAAAGTTGATGACCTTTTATAAGTCTTGACGCTCAACGAATGGGGGACAAATGCATGGGCCGTACCCCAACACTTCCATTGGGGGGACCGTCCCCCGGTCCCCCTAGGTCTCCGCCCATGCTGCTATGGCTCAGTGTTGGTCATTTGTCTCAACTGATCCATCTCGTTGTAATGAGCTTTCACCTTGCGTTCGCTCTATACACTTTCTCTGGCAGTCTCTCTTCTTCCTTCTCTCATCTTAAAACCTGCCTCTTCGCGCGTGGTTTTGTGCACTATTAGCGCCTCTGAACGGTTCGCCCTACTAAAGGCGCTTTGTAGATGATTAAATACAATACAATACAAAACAATGTACAATTGTGAATTTAATCAGTTGCCCGTGTGAAATTTGAACTGGTTAAGTGTCAGGAATATTATACATGGGCTACATAATATGTTTGCATGCATGCCTAAAATTACCCAGCCTGGTCCAGAGCTATAATATGGCCGGGCTCCAGGGTAGCCTATTTGCCCCTCTGCCCTTGTCCCCGGGTGTGGGTGCAAGAACAGAGATGGCTATGTGTGCACGACGTCAATTATTCCGGTTTAATTTTTTCGGGCAAAAGTAAAATTTTTGCTCCCCCCACTGCTGAAATGTCCCCTACGCCTATGATTGCGATGGAGGGCTTTCGAAATACATTGAATACCCTTTGTTTAGTCAACTTCTTAGTAACTCCTTCGGCGCAATTCAGTACCATTTCAGTTACATTATTTTGTGCTCTACTTATTGACTTCAAATTGTAATTATATACATGTATTTCGGCGTAACCGCGATTTTATTTGACTCGAGCAGTTGTAAGATCTTTGTCCCGTCCCAAGTTGCATGAAACTCACGACATTCTTGAACAACAGAGGCCACTTTTTCAATTTGCATCCAATCATATTCACACATATTAATTTTATGCATAAATAAATAGACGATTGCTTAAATATCGAATCAGCCTTCGGATGTCGGTGGCTTTGCGGTATCGTTATCAGAGAGAGGAGTTTCAATGTTTTTGGCGACGGACTTCCGGTGACATCTAGTGACAAAAGTCAGAACGACCATGAGACTTCCAGACACGAATGCCATGCAACCGATAAAGGCGAACGCTTTGTTGTAATCACGTGTCTTGTCGTAGATCCAGCCTATCATAAACAGAGCACAATTGGTACCAAATGGCAAATAACCGAGAGGAAAAACAAGAAATGGCTAGATTCCATACCGAAAATAAGAGTGCTTAGTTCTTTGCTTTATTGAAAGGTCAGCCTTTACTTGGCATTCTAAATAGAATGATTTCAGATAACAAGACAACTGTTCTCTGTACCCGGGATTGGGTCCGGAGTGTTACTAAGATGGCTTTAGTGGAGCGCTATATAAATCTCTGAAATAAATGAATGACTTAACTGATGTCACCAGCAACAAGGTGACGTATGGATAAACTAAAGGCTGTCAAACGATTGTCAACCGACACGATTTAGACCACCAAAATCTGCCAGCAAGTTCCAGAAACTTGACACAAAATAGACATAATCTTAGGTGGATAGAAAGGGATCAGTTTTGCCACGGATGTCGTAGGTCTAATCTCCGAAAGGCATATCATACAAGTTTATCTATGATGAAAGAAATCCGTTTGATACATTTATACGTTTATTTCGTGTAGACAGGACGACCTTTGTGCCGCCAAAGTTCGGACGTACGAATAAGGCACCGACGACGACGATCATTATACGGTTCTACGGACTGCATAGGAAATACAGTGCTTTTTCCAGAAAAGGGTTCCGGAACAATCGGAACAATTTCGAAGAGCTAAGCCTCAGCCTCCTACTTTAAAACACATGGAAACTTAAAAATAAAAGTAATGATGTCCTGTTATAAAACATTCATTCAAATTGAAGGGATTAAACAATTTTAAAACGAAACGTTTAATTAATTACATTTTTAACACCTGAAAAAGGCACTAGAAAATGCTAAAAAAAACTTGCAACTGTGAGTCGTTTTAATATACTGCTAAGAAGTAAGGCCTCCTCTCATATCTGTGTTGCCACAAACTCGTCCACGCATTGAACTTAAAACTACGGAACATCTCGTCATGTGACTGAATAAACATCTTGCATAGATCATAATATTATCAACATCCGTCAGAAAAATTCTACTGACCAACGAGAGGCGCCGCTACGAGTCTTGCAAAACCTCCAGTGAACTGCAGCACTGCTAGGCTTTTCGGAAGAAGGGCCACGCCCATTAAGTCCACCACGACGACAGAGAACACTGTGGTTGTACAACCTTCAGAAAGAAGACATTTCAATGAGAACACGAAACAGAACATTCCGGAATCTGTTGTGTTGCTTTCGCATATTGTTGTGTACAACGTTGTACGCAAGTACACAGCTAGGAATAAGTCAAGCATCTGGTCAACCCGAAACGTAGGCCTATGCTGTATTCAACAATCTCAATTGTGTTCAACGACTTAAAAAGAGATGGGCTCATACCAGAGTGAGCTCAGTCATTTTTATGCATTGGTAAATTCGCCCATAGTCTCAAATAATCTATATAAATAAAAATGTAAAAAGTTACCGTTTGTTACATCGGTTCTCGGAGAGTTCCGAACCGATTGCTTTGAAAATTTTCGCAAACCGTTCCATTCGAACACCTCCGGGTTTTTTTATGCCTTTTGGGGAAAAGCGCAATCTTTTCGACCAAAAACACAACTTTTAATTCCATTCTATAGACGTCGATGGAGTCCAGCCATTTCGAGTTTGAACTGTCACGCATTAGTCCGTCCAATTCTTCGGGCGCGTTTCAAAACCATGCTTCGGGCGCGTTTCAAAACGTGTAGCCGGCCGTCTGCTATAGCGCAAATTTATGTGTAACTGTCGGTTTTTACAAAATCGTCCATTTGCGGCCGTTTTCCGCGCGTCTTTCTACAGTTTTCACGCATCCGTCCCTCCATTTTCGGGCGCGTTTTAAAACGTTTATCCGGCGAAGGGGAGGGAGGGGAGGAAACGGGAGAGAGGGATGCATGGAGGGAGGGAGGGGGAGGGAGGGACGGAGAGAGGGAGGGAGGGGCGGAGGGTGAGAGGGGAGGGGAGGGGAAAAGGCAAAGGGCGGGGAAGGGGAGGGGAAAGGGGAAGGGACGTGAGGGGAGGGGCAAAAGGCGGGAAGGGGGAAGGGGAAAGAGGAGGGGACGTAGGAAGGGATGCTTGGGCAGTCTTTTCAGCCACAGCAACGCGTGGCCGGGTACAGCTAGTTCAGTCATATTTATAAGCAAATAAATTCGAATGTGCAATATTCATAGAACTTCACAGAGCCTCCTGGCCCGCGTTTCGAATCAAAGATTCCTGTCTAATAGTGCTTATGGGCATATTTAGATATTGCAGGTCCCGCTCATGAAAACTTCGGTAAGGCAGTCGGGTACATAGGTCCTACGTCGGATAACTAAGCGCAAGAGTATAAATTTCCCATCGAGATTAATTTAATATCGTATCTCATGCTCATACGTAGGCTAAGTCTAACTGATTTTTAAACAGCATCGTGTTCTTACCAAGATAAAGTCCGAAAAGTGCAGCGGATGTCATTGTCCCAATAATTCCTGGATTGATGTAGATCGCAACGATGGACAGAAATCCAAAGAGCATTCCGGTGGCGAAAACCAATAATGAATTCACTTTTGGAAGGTTTGCAATGAAGGAAACGAATACTCTGGTTACCGTGGACATGATGCTGATTAATGTCGCTGCAGCTACTCCCTGACCACGGCTGAGACCCACGTTGATTGCTCTGTTAACGGTGTGAGGCCAGTAACCGGACAAACAGAACATGTATAGAAAACAAACAATGGAATAGACAGTATATCTCGCGTGTCGGAAAATGGAGAAGTTAAAGGATTCTTTGAGATAACTCAGAATCATCTGACTAGGTAGGTTGATTCCGGATGCCTGCTTTGAATGTGAGGTCAATGTCTTTGGTGTGCGGTAAAACAGAGAGAGTGGAATCCGTTGGGCTTGAATGGCCCCGAGTATGAGGAAGGCGCCTCGCCAGCCATACGACTGGATGAGGTGATTTGCAAAGACGGATCCGACTATTCCTCCGACACCGTAGCCAAGAAAACCGATTCCGCTGGCCAGGTTCCGGTTGCGAGTGAGTCTTTGATGAATTATTATGGCTGCCGATAGCAATGAGACACCGGAGCCTATTCCTAAAAGCGAACAAAACTGCAACGAACTGTCCAGCAAAGAACCAACAAATTGATTAGCATTGCAGGTTGGGTCAAATAAATCCATTGAAGATTTTGATAATATCGCGTCCAGAAGTGAGAAATTTTAAATCCCATATTAGGCTACAGGCTTAAAGGTAACTCCTATCTACGTACAGCAGCCAAACGATTATTCCACCCATTATTCCTGTGACGACCAGAACCGTATCTATGCGTGTCTTAGGCGTAACAATAAGACCTGATCTACGATTGACCACCCATGTAGAGAATGTCCTTGCAACGCGCTCATCATCTATTTACGCTCGGGGCATGCTCAAACCAAAAGAGCTTCCACCTAAGAAGTTTGTCAACTGGTGTTGGACACATTGAACAAAAGCTATGAGTCACTCTCATGTCCATTAAATTGTGTTAAAAAATTTAGATGTGAGTTTATGGCATCGTTTTTGTTACTTTGGTTGCGTCATTTTTCCGATCGTCAAAACAAGTGGGTTGACTCACTAAAAGTGATATAGCCTTTGTTCTATTATAAATATTTTTTATGAAATGTGACTGGTGTACTTAGATATAGGCTAATTAGCCTTTGAGTCTCTAAAACAAGATTTAAACATTCATATTTCTGGCCAAGATGTTGGCAAACAACCTCACGGCGGGGTCTTTTTGGTCACTCTGTAGAAAGAATGAAAAAATAAAGCTCACGTGGCTAACCCAAGCGGCGTCACTGTTAGAAAAATTCAGGACCCAGTCATTTCCTTGGAAATTAACCTCTTCGGCACCCCGTCAAAAGGGCGAAGGACAAAAGGGCGCCGACATAAGGGCGCCGACAAAAGAGCGCCCGGCAAAAGGGCGCCGACATAAGAGCGGCGCTCTTAAAAGAAATAGCATCGATGAAGAGTCGGCCTAGAGGTGAAAATATTATGAATAAATAAGCAGCTCAATGAAGACGCGACAAAGATCAATTACTACTTAATTATTTCGCACAAGATGTTAAAATTGTTGATACCCAACATGCACACATTGCACAGGACCTAGAAGAGGTGCTAAAATAAACAAATTAAGTGCAGAAAGTGGTAACATGAGAGGTTGGAAAGTTGGTTATCACGTGGCATGAGCTTCATATAAAAGCAAAGGAAGCAGGGCAGCTCTACTATTTGGAATCTTTAAAATGGAGGAGATCGCCTCGCAGACGGGGAAGGCCATTGTACTTGTTGGCTGATAGGCCTACAGATATCGAAGTTGTTACTTTTCGTCAAAATTAATTCCTATTTTTAACTTTGCATCAAATTCCTAGTTTTAACAACTTTTCAACTTTTCATTAAATTGCTTGTTTTTTATCTGTCAAATAATTTCTTACCTTCTACATCTCACATTAAAGTCATATAGGGGTCTATGTAGTTGTGGATCACTTATCTTATTCAAATAATTTATTTCATCCGCGATATCTTTGACAATATTATTTCTTTTAAGAGCGCCGCTCTTCTGTCGGGCGCCCTTTTGACGGGTCACCAACCTCTTCATCTGTCTGACTGTTTCACTTCTAAACGAACGTCTGCATTTAGTTTTTTATGCATTAACGGTGCTATTGAAGCCGCCAGAACTATGTAGGCCTATATGAAGTCTATTCTCTTCGCTTGTCTCACAAGTACATTAATTGTGGTAGTAACCAATTCTTCTTACTATTATCTAGATGATGTTTGGTGGAAATTAATTAGATGTGCAATGAAGAGTTCCTTGTCTGCGGGTGGCGAATTCTTACAGGTTTGTTGTGGGCAATGAATCCACAAATCCAATCCGAAATTCTCTGCCTTCAGTTGGCGCAGAACCGATTGGCCAAAGTCTTTGACGAACGGCCATGGCGACTACTTTGTTTGAAACTAGGCAGACTACATAGATGTAATTCGTTTAAGTTCTTACATCCAGCGATCGTCTAACATTTAAGTTATCCTGCTCATAATATGTCAAGACTATATAGTGTGTCTTGCACCAAACTGTCTGCCACTAAAGTCTCCGTCCTCACTGCCACGTCACTCCCTCTTTTAGGTCATCTGAACGATTTGAACGAAGAGTTCTCCGTGTGTGGAGCACAACTACATCTATCGTAATCGTAATCGTAATCTCGAAATTTCTAAAGCGCCACTCGAAAGCCAAGCGCGGGGCACCAGCTTATTCACGAGCGCTGCGTTGCGTTAGAAGGGTTGTCCGTGAGAATAGTCCGTGGTGGTCCGGGTCGAGTTACCATAGGATCAGGATCAAATGCGTTGTGTTAGAAGGGTTGTCCGTTAGAGTAGTCCGTGGTGGATTATCTATAGATTATTTGCCCGAGAAGGTCCCTCCATACTATTGTACTTCTCTACGCTGTGCCATCCCTCTTGCGGCATCGTCGTAGCTTTCCCTTACCCTGCAATCTTCCTTTTCCTTCGGGGTGCGTCGCACCGGAAACGCTTCTAAAAAGAGTAATGTTGTGTTCTAAGCGCTTTGTAAATGCCAAATACAATGCATTACAATAATGCTTACCTGATATGACTCCATAGGTTAAGTATATCGTTATAAGATTCGGTGCAAAGTAGCTGAGAGATAATCCTATGGAAACCAGCAGACTTCCAACGACAGCGGGTAAACGACATCCGAGAGACTGTATCGGATAACTGGCGAACGGAGCTACACAGATGGAAACAGAATCAGCAGGCATCAAGAAGACAGTGATTGAGTTATGTCTGCTTTCATCCAGTGATATTTTACTTCAGCAAATAATTTTCGTTTTACTTCTATTTCAGTTCGGATGTACTCAATTTCAGTTCTATTTCAATTACAGTTCTTCAAAAAATTTCAGTTATACTTCAATTTCAGTTTTTACAATAATTTCAGTTCTCAATTCAGTTCTTGCATTTAAATAATTTCAGTTTTACTTCTTTATAGGCTTAGAACTTGCTTCAAATTAAACAAAGTTCGAGCATTTTCATTATCGATATGCTTCTTAATTTTAAAGAACCTCCTATTTTCACAGACATTAGCGGACAGTTTATTTTCCCCGTGCACCTATTAGAAGTTTTCACCCAGAAAAAAGTTGTTTCTTCTATAAGTGTGAAAGGCCAGAGCTTCAACATCTTCTGCAAGTGGGTGTAGTGCTGCCGTAGACTTGCCTTCTTTCCCTCCAATAATAATAATGCGAAATTTTTACTACAAAAAACAAGCAATTTGAACTCCAGCTTTAGTTTGTATAATTTCCTGAAAATTTTAATTGGCATTAGTTGCTGGATGGCACCAATCCGCTAACATGTTTGCAATAGCTAATCACATCCCCTTATCATATTACATTGAATTGGTCGACCACGTTACATATCTTTTTTTGCACATTTATGCAACGGTTGTACTTAGGGCTGCCAACCGTCCCGGATTCGCCGGGACAGTCCCGGAATCGACCCTGTGCGTCCCGTGTCCCGGATTGATCTCAAATTGTCCCGGAATTTGATCCAGATCAAGATCCACTTAGCACAATTATTGTTCCTATTAATTTTTGCTTAGCCTACTAAACTCAGCCATGTGTGCGATGATTTTTATGTTCTGCTCTCTATCAGACCTAAGCTTATACATTACATTAATTGTTGGCTGAACATCGGAAGTTAAGGTCTTCAAAACTTTACAAATCACTGATACTCGGTTTTCGGTTTGGCATATTATAGTGTCCAGTTTTAATGCTTTTTGCGAGAGAGCGTTCAGCATTATGAACGATCTGTTGTCTAGTAATCGCAATTACCCAAGCACCAAGAGTTCACCGGCTTATAAAAGCACAACTGTTAGTCTGTTAGTAAGACATGTGCTGATTTCTGCGACTTTGTGCCCAGTGTTCTGGAACTGCACATAAAAATAGGCCCTATAATATATTAGTATAGGCCCTAAGTTTAATATAAATTCTGCTCTCCGGTCGAAGAACTTTCCTCAATTTGGGCTCATGCATATGTCTTACTTTGATAAGACTGGAAATGCTTCTTCTTGAGGTTGATTCTTGTCTTAAATTCAGGCTATAAAATTATGTCTTTTGATGATTTGTCTGAAATTATTAAGGACTTTTTTATACTAGATTGTAGATGTATTCTATACTAGGCTGATACGACTTTTGTTACATTATGCGCTTCTGTAGGTCTAGATTGTGTAAATTGGTAATGGCACATCGAGTGGCTGAAGGCGTCCCGGAATGGCAAAATCAAAAGTTGGCAGCCCTAGTTGTACTTTATCCGTTGTGAAGTCACTGACTTGAATCAGTCACATGAAAGTTTCAGGCCAAACTTGAATATATTTATTAGCATTCTGTGTGCGCTTATTCACTGAAGAAGACAAATTAAATTGCTGAAAAATTTACCAGAAACATCTAGAAACGTCCGTTTTAGAGAACAAGCGTTGCATGGTTAGGCTAGGCCTATTTGTCTGTTTCGTTCCCCTAGGCCGATTTAAACAATCCAATGCATGATTTCTTTTCATTTAGCCCAGTGAGCAAGGTGCACGAAGTTATCAGGATTGAAATATTTGCACTCCGGTATTCAAAGTGATTTTTCACATAACAACATTCTTATCATGAAGTTGAATATTATTAACTTACAGAAAAGGTTCAAATACAAAAGACAATAATAAATTGCACACGGAAGCACGTGCTAAGCCAAAGATACAAAAGTTTTAGGAGTCAGAAAGTATGTGCGCCTTTTAGATGCGAACTCAGCTGCTTAGGAAAGGCTATGTGCTAAAATTTCAAATTTTGTCATAATTTCCGTTCTAAAATTAATTTTTTTTTATAATTTTCGTTCACTGTGCTTAATTTCAGTTCTATTTCAGTTTTCGTTCTCAAAATAATTTCAGTTACAGTTAAAATTATACTGAACGGAAATCAATATTTTCAGTTCTAATTTCACTTATCGTTAATGAAAATATCACTGCTTTCATCCACGATCAAGCCAACCGTTCTTTTGATTGCAAGGTCATTTCAGTATGTAGTTTCTTTGTCATTAAAATTTGCTCGACAAATTGAGTAGGCTATATTTGAATTTAATTGTAAATAAGTTCCCATGTCTCAAGCAGGAAGTAAAGAATGCAGTAGGCAAGGAATAAACAAACAAGTCAGTGAAACAAGTAAACAGAATGGCAAATCATAAGCATGCTAGTCTTATCAATATAAAAGCCGTACATAATACTATGATCATGAGGATAGTATTCGAGGGAAGAATGGGGGAATGAGGGGGGAATGAGGGAGAAAGAAAACAGCAGGAAGAACAAGAGAGATGATGCACTGGTTGACGGACGGAGAAAATGACGAGGATATAAAGAAATCAAGAAAAGAGCAAAGAATAGACGAGAATGATGTTGATGAAATCTTGGACCTGGCTAAGGGCAGAACAATAAAAAAAGATTACGATCATGTGTTAGGTTTTACCAACAGGGACCCATTGGTCATGGACCCAAGGTACGGTAGACTGTTTGGAGAGTTTGCGTCACTGTAGATTTCCATGTTTATTATTCAAGAGATGACAACATTGAAAGCTGTGACCAGTAATTATACGTGATAGCAGGTTTTCAGAAAGACACAAAGTGAGACAAACAGACAGAGACAAAGACAGAGAGCAAGAGAGAGATTGAGAGATAGATAGAGAAAGACGAAGAGAGGCAGAGAGAGAGAGAGAGAGAGAGAGAGAGAGAGAGAGAGAGAGAGAGAGAGAGAGGGTGTCAGTACGACGATAAAAATGGGTCTTGAAATTCTAATTTTCGGGTTTCTTTGTAACCAGTTAGTTCGACATACTCACTCCTTCAGCTGCATGCATGGGCGGAGTTTATCAGGGGCTAGGGAGGGCTAACTTGCTAAGACCCCCAAGAAGACCCAGATTCATTTTCTACCGTGTAAATAGTTTATTTTCTCGGGCTTAGCCCCCAAGAAGACTTTAGTCCCTCCAAGAACGGTAACCAAACTCCGGCCATGGCTGTATGCGTGACAGTGAATTGCGTATGGCTATGGCTATATATGCCGCTATGTGGATATCTTCACTAACCGACAACAGCTTGGACGAATCCATTGAGAGAGGCGCACCATCCAACAGCCGCCGTCGTTGCCTCAAAATGTTCCACAAGATACGGATACATAACTCCCAATGCGGTGAAGTCAAGACACGCAATGAAGTTAGTAAGAAAAACGCAGACCACCACGCCCCAGTCAGACAGACTTTCTTTCGTTTGAACGCTTTCTTTTCTGGCCTCTTCCTGTTGCGGTGGCAATGCACTAAGCTGTGAATCGCAGTGGCCATTTTCTGGAGAACTGTTCTGTTTACCCATCGTTACACGTCCACTTTCAAGCTGCTGCTCAACTTCAGGCTTCGTGTCCTCAAACCTCGAAATAACAAATTTCACAGACATGAATGTTTTAAATTTCCGAATCAGTTATCACGACCGAGTTTTGTAATTCGCGTGTTTATCAAATCACGATTAGGCTATAGCTTACTATCAAATTAATCGGCCTATAGGCCTACGCATAAATATGCCTATTGTGAGAGCCATAGAAGACATTCTCACCGATAGTATTAAGCATTCATCGCACATTTCGACGTCTGCAAGCAATGTCCCCGTCGCTAATATTTTAGATGTAGCAGCATCACTATACCGGCAGCCTCAATATGTTCTACTTTTTGACCTGCGGCCAGCCTCAGTTATGTTAAAACGAATAGGCTGCAACTTGCAAGGCCGTAGTTCCAGAAAAAAGTCAGACGCCATATTTATATGCGCGTAGGCAGAATCAGGCAGCGTTGTACTTTGATCCAGCGCTGACCTTGGATCCCAACTCACGGGTAATAAAACAATAGTTCAAATAACAAATAGCGCACTTGGAATCGTGACTTGCGTTTGCATATCGCTGGTGGGTCTACATATATATGGGCCTAGATAGCGCTATAACATATATATAATATTATATATATATAGGGTTTTGATTTGTATTAATGATGATTAATCATTAATATAAACCGGTAGAGTAATGGATAACACGCTGGCGTAGAGAGCGAGAGGTACCGAGTTCGGCCCCCGTTGGGTGGATATGCTTTGTAGGCTGCCATTAGCGCCAATCCTAGCACGCTGTCTGGTCAATTAGTATAGTTAAGATTTGTGTCTTCTGTGAGCTGCGTTCTTGTGAATTTTGAATGAGTGAGTGAGTGAGTGACTGAGTGAGACAGACAGTCATAATGAGCCGCTCGATTCCCCCTAAGCCCTGACCAAGTCTCCGCCAATGCCCGCTGTCAGCCTTTAGCCTAGCCCCTTTCGACAACATTTAACTGTTTCCTCTCGGTGTTTTAGTAAGCTACGTGTCCTATATTTTAATCAAACGGAGATGATGCCATGCACCTTTGACGCAATTTTCATCATCGTTGCCTTTTTCAGATCATTGTCGCATGCACATACTCCACAAATCTCCATGTTGCACTACGTATCATTGTTAGAACAAACAATAGCCCGTTTCCGATCGAGTCGAGTGCTGCCATAGGCGTACGGGGCAAATGTGTTTTTCGGGCAAAAGAGGCATGGACAGGGAAAAAATTCGGATTTTTTTCCGGGCAAAACAGATACGAGAGGGGTTTTCGGGCACGCAGGGGTAAAAAAAGTCAGATTTTTCGGTTTTCGGACGGGAAATCCTAAGATTTTTAAGCGGATGACTTTAAAAAAGTTCGTCAGATTTTTCGGGCAACAGAAGTTTTTGCGCCCCCCCCCCCCTGCCGAAACGTCCCGTACGCCTATGAGTGCTGCGATCGATCTTGCTCAAGTTCAAGTTCATGTTCATTTTATTTCTACAATGCGTAATAATACATATCATTTCATAAAAGATAATTGTTCAGTTTTACCCACAGTCAGCCTGGAAGGGGGAAAAGCTCAAGTGAGCTTATCGAGTCCATCTTACATTCTAATCTAAAGAATAAACGTAAATTGCTAACCGTCAATGTCAAGTGATGATGATGGTTCTCTGCCCGAAGGCATGTTCATTGGCTTTTACGCCCCTAGGGATGAGATGAGTGAGGTAGTTTAATTCCCGTTGCCTTCCCCACAGACAATGATGGGTAAGCAACTTGCCCAAGGTCGCTCCGCAGCAGCTTGCACCCCTGCACGCGCTAGCCCGAGATATCTAAATCTCTGAGTGCCAACTCCCAGCCCGGGGATTGAACCGCAGTCTGCTGCAACCAACAGACGTATGCCGCTCTCGCTTACCGGTGTAGCTAACTAGGCTAGTTACAAGTATCTAGTACATGTACTATAACTTGTATCATATTATTACTGAAGACATCATTCATATCTATAATATTCATATTTATGATATACTAGCTGGGATACCCGGCGTTGCCTGGGAATTTTAGGATCCCCTCCGCCTCCCCTTTAGTGTTGCGAAATGAATCGGTGTCTGAGCCTTTCTTGGGGCGGACATCCATACATACAGATCTCAGACTTAGGTATAGTAGGCTATAGATTTGGCGCAACGGAAGAAAGAAGAAAAACAGAACAAAACAATACAAAAAACTTGATTAGTAGCAGGATAACAAGAACTGTTTATAGCTCTTACTAAATTTAGCTCTGTCGACGATCGACCCGATCAATATTATGTCGACTCAGGAGTTTTTGTTTTGTTCCGTCGCACCAGCCACACATTTCTAAACAAAATAGGCTGGCGCCGCGCAGCAAAGTCCTGACAACCAGACACTTTGTTCAAAACTGGCGAAGCCAGTGAGTAGTCACCGCTACAGAGGTCGTTCGAGTTAGAACGACACAGCCATGGTTCGCTCGGGACTGAAGCCAGCGATTTGTCACCCCGCCAGTGGCGTAGCCAGGAATTTTTCATGGGGGTTTTTATGGCCGGAAACCCTGTTTTTTGCTATTTCTCTTACTTAAATGGAAAAATAACCTTAAAAAAACCTTTTTTCGGAGCCAATGGGGGGGATTTTAACCCCCGAAACCCCCCTTGCCTACGCCACTGCACCCCGCTAAATGACGCAGGTTTGTTTTTGATTGCGCACTAAATGGAATCATTCGCCAAGTGACGTTCTATTTCAAAAGGAGTACAGTGAGCAGAAGAGAGTACATTTGGGCTAAGGCTTTAGAGTGGACAGAAGAGAGCACAGCGAGCATAAGAGCACACTCGAGAGCACAGTGAATAAACAAATCTGCTTTTGATGATTGTTAGGAGCTGACGACCCTAAGTTAATTAACCTAATTTTGTCAAGACGATGGGTGTTTGCTGTTTAATATCGCTGTGTCAGGATAGATCGATGCTTAAACACTTAATCGTGAACAGTATAGGCCTACGTATGATGTTTTGCCAATAGCCTTTTCTTACCAATGTTCGCCCAATATGCAACTAGACCTATCTGAGAGCGCGGGAAATTTCAAATTTTCGCCTCTACCCTGCTCCTACCCGCTCCTGCGTGATTGGGTGTTCCCACCCAGTGCCAACTCCTGTGGGGTACCCAGCGTTTCCCGGTAAAGTTAGGTTTTCGCCCAGCCAACTCTAAGGACCGTTTGGATGTTTCTTGTTTCATCCTAATAGGATCGTTCTAGAGTCTAGACCGACATCGGGCATTGGATGACGTGCGCCCCTCTGCTTGGAATGACCTTCCCCATCGCCTTCGGATAAAGCATAATTAATTGCTTTAATAGCAAATGCTGGAGTTAATAACTTGATTTGAGTTTTGTGTTCAATAATCATTTTTATTTGGTGTCAGGTCAATAGCCACATTGGCAGGGTGTCAAGTCCGCAAATGCTTGCTTGGAGACCCGTTCATCTCTTGTTGCCTTGTGGCCCTCACAACCTAGGGCCGGGCCGGGCCCTGATCAGCCAGCATAATATACCAAATCCCAATACGTACAGCAGTTTAGAAGTAGGCCCATTATGCTAAAACGTTAATCGCCTTCGTGAGGTTATTTAAGGCGCTATATAACTGAACATAATATTATACAATACATACATGGACCTACATGCGCATTCAAAACTACTAGAAGTTAGATGAGCGGTTAAAGCATGACGTTAAAGTTAAATTGTTGCAGCACCATTAGAAGCTGGACGTGGATGAGCATAATATTTATAGACGCGGCAGAAGCTGGATAAGAGACGAAACCATAGTGGGCCTACGGTAACTGATGCAGAGTTACGATATCTTAAATCTAAAATCTGTAAGAGCGACCAAAATATTCATGCACTAATGAAGCCTTCATCGAAAGAACCACTTTTTTTTGCTAGTTTGAGTTATTCACAAAATAAACTTTGAAAGTCTGCAAGCAGTGGCGTAGCAATAGGGCGTGCAACCTGTGCAGTGCACGAGGGCCCCCGTCTGTCAGGGGCCCCCCGGGGTCAGAGTCAATTTTTTACTTTAAGGATATTCAGAATGTATTCAAACCTGCATCTACAGCGTACACACCCAGTAATTTGTTGGGTTTCAGCCGGAATGTCCATGATTTGGCTACCTTAATTATTAAAAATATCTTTACTCTTTGCAGTCTTTGGCCGGAAGTAGTTGTAGCCTACTGACGTACAAACATAATTGTGCAATGGTCTACGCAGACGAGTTTAAAATTTATTATCTTTGTAGTAAAATGTGAAATTTATAAAAGATAACTGCATAGCCTATTTACTTTAAAATTGTATATTTTTAAACTCTCGTACGGCACTCTTTCTGTCCTCCGAAGGTATGCCTAAGTCTTATTTAAGTGGTGCGCTGCAAAGTGACAAGCACGAGAAGAACGTGTAAAGAAGACCGCCAAAATGCAAAATTTTTCCTATTTATGATGCCTGCGGAGATCGAGTTTGCACCGATGATTACATCAGACATGGGGACACAATCGAATTTCGGTTTGATCAGTGCAGAGATAGTGGTTGATATGGATATTGACACTGAGCCGAGTAGGCCTTGAACTTCAGAGGCTACGGTATACATAGGCTACTATAGTAGGCCTAGGCCTAATTGCATCATCAATGGATTCAGGCTTGACACCTCAAAAGTGGTGGATATTTTTTCCACAAGAGAAGGCACGCAAACGAGCATTTTAGCATTTCGGATTTAGACCACCATATAGTAGGTTAGCCGTAGACTTGATTGAGTCATTTCACACTTGCCAAATTCGTTACGTTTTTCTGCTATTTAAATCAACAAACCCAACAGCTAGGAGAATGTGGGGCCTATGGGTGATTGATGATTAATACTTCAGGAGATGAAGCAATTTTTGTGATTAGCCTACTTTTGTATGGTATTCTATTTCAATTTTTCTCTGCTGATATGGAGAAGAATATGTTTCATTAGATAAATTTGTTAAAATAATGCAAATTTCGTAAAGGAACCAGGCGTTTTGCACAGCTTTGTTGTTTGAAATCGAATGGGGTTTGAAGCATTTAAGGACCCACCACCTAAGCTCTGCACAGGGGCCCCCCAATTGCTAAGTTTCTGATGACGTTATTCAAATCATCCAAAATTGAGGCATTATTAGCTCCTTCATCTTTTGCATTCTTCAGCTGAATTTTAATATTTTTTATTTTATCTGATATTTCATCAGATATGTTGCACTTAGGCCTATCAGCACGTGGGTAACCAAGCCGGAAATTTAATTCCATGTTGAAGAACTTGTTGTAAACCCATATGATGTTTTGCTGGATACTTCTATTTGTACATAGCAAACATCTTTTTCATGCTTGATTCTTCTAGAAGATAATATACTCGTTGTTATTTGACCTTTGTTTTAATTGTTAAGAACAATCTTGCGTGCTACTAAGGATGCTTATCAACGGTTGCTAAGGCGAAACATCCAAAACCCACCGAAAGTAGTTCCACGTGAATTCATGGAAGAAACACTGAAGTCCTGGACTTAAGTGGTTATTGCATGAACACTATATTTTCTTTTCATTATAACTTTGGACTGACGCTAGTTTTCTGAAAAAGGAACTTGGCAATACATGCTCTATAGTATTAAGAATGACCGGACAAAGATAACTAAAAAATGTCAAAAATGGACTCTATTGGTTCTTTCGATGAAGGCTTCTAATGGATCCAGAAGTTGGATGAAGGATGGATTCATGTCATTGTAGAAGTAGAATTAGAGTGAGCGATTAGAAAATGACAAGAATAATTATATGTCTAAAATAATTCTATTTCGCCGCAGATATTGGGATTTGGGTAAATGCTATCAGTCAGACCAATACCGATTGGTGATAATGCACGGGCAACAGAAGTCGTCTGGAACAGCTTCCAGCGTAACATTGAACTCACGACAGCTTTTGAAAGCGGGGAGTCAATTCGCAGCGCAATTATCGAATTGAGCATAGGGTCTGCCATCTTGTTTATTCACATGTATATTCACATAAATTATGTAAATATGACTAAATAAATAGATTTGCCTTCAGATGTCCGTATATTTAAGGCTTCATTATCCGAGAGTGGAATTTAAATGCCTTTGGAGACGGGCTTCTGGTGGCATCTAGCGACAAAAGTCAGTATGACCATGAGACTGGCAGACACGAATGCCGCGCAACCGATAATGGCGAACGCTTTGTTGTAATCACGAGTCACATCGAACACCCAACCTGTACACAAAGAGCAAAATATCTGAACCAACGGGTCAACCACCGAAATGAGAATACAGCGTTCAGTGAAGGCTATTGTCGCATGCAGGCTAATAGGTGGCTGAATTCAAGCGGTTCACTATCAAAAGGGCGACTTCGAAAGGGCGACCATCAGAAGGGCGACCACAAAATGCACCGGTTTTAAAGGCGACTGTTCGAAAAAGCGCCGATCAAAAGGGTGACCAAACAAAAGGGCGACAATCAAAAGGGCGAACATCGAACGTTCGCAGCGGATACGAATACGAGCTGAAAGGTTCAATTAAAACGGTAGGTGAAAGACGAAAGATGAAAGAGGAACACGCTGTTGTGTTGGGTGTCCCTCAGGGGTCTGTCCTAGGCCCGCTTTTATTCATCTTATACACGGCTGGCATTCCCTCCCTTTTCCCCAACCATTCTGCTACTGGCCATCTTTTCGCTGATGATGTCCAAGCCTATGTGCATGGACCCCCTTCAGCTCAACTCTTTCTTGCGAGCCAAGTCGACGCTCTATCTCAAGATCTTCATCTGTGGATGTCGTCCAATCGTCTTTCTTTGAACTCTTCCAAAACCCAGTTGATTTGGTTTGGCACTTCCAAGCAGCTCCAAAAACTTGACTACTCGGTACTCTCTCAAACTTTTCCTCACTTCAACTTTTCGTCTAGTGTTCGAGACCTAGGTGTCACCCTAGATAGTTCTCTAACTTTCACCGAACACATAGCCAAGCTTACTCGCTCTTCCTACTTCCAATTAAGGCGCCTGAGAGCTATTCGCAAATCTGTTTCATCTTCGATCTTTACCACCATTGTCCACGCCTTCGTCTGTTCTCGGATTGACTATTGTAATTCTGTCCTTGCTGGCCTCCCTAAGGTCCGGCTAGCTCCCCTACAGTCCGTTCTCAATGCTGCTGCGAGGCTCATTGCCCGTCTTCCTCGATTCTCACACATATCTACATTCATGGCTGAACAACTTCACTGGCTTCCACTCTCAGCTCGCATAGAATTCAAAGTTATAAGTTTGGTTCTCAAGTCTCAACGAGGCCTTGCTCCGACGTATCTTTGTGATCTCATACTTCGCCCCATTTCGGCCACTTCGCTGCGTCCTCTTAGGTCCTCAGATCGGCTTGACCTCTTTGTTCCTCGCGTCAGGACCGCCATGGCTCAATCCAGATCATTTGCCTGCATAGGTCCCTCCCTATGGAATGGTCTTCTCCCATCCGTTCGCTCTGCCATCCTCTCTGGTAGTCTTTCGTCATCTTTCTCTTGTCTAAAGACCTGCCTTTTCTCTCGGAGTTGCACGCACTGGGAGCGCTTCTGAAAGGCTCTTGCTGCAAGAAGCGCTTTACAAATGGTCAGATACGATACGATACGCAAACAGGCTTTTGACTGCTTATGCTATGTACGTGTGGACAATGAAAGCTGGATGAAGTTTTTTTTAAATCTGAAATACAAGCTGGATTGACGAAAAACGCTTAAGAAATGGAAGCTGGATGATGGTATTTTTAGATCTGAAATAGAAGCTGGATTGATGGAAAAATGCTTAAGAAATGGAAGCTGGATGATGGTATTTTTAGATCTGAAAAACAAGCTGGACTGACGAAAAAACGCTTAAGAAATGGAAGCTGGATGAAGATTCTTTTACAGGTGAAATATAACCTGGATTCAGTGGATTGACGAAAGTAACGCATGAGAAATAGAAGCTGGATAAAGGTATTTTTAGATCTGAAATAGAAGCTGGATTGATGAAAAAACGCTTAGATCAGCGGTTCTCAACCTGTGGGTCGCGACCCCCACGGGGGTCGCCTGACGATTTGCCAGGGGTCGCCTGGACCCTTCAAAAATTTTCAAAATATGCAAGCGTGTAATACCGAGTTCAACGCGATACACTATGCTATAGAAATTAAAATAAATTTTTAGCCTACTTGTTCTTTTGCTATGATAAATTCTATAGAATGCGGCAGCTAATTCAATTGTTTCCATTAATTTTTTAGCTTTAAAATGTAAATTCCTCTATTTAAATTCTTCTAAAATATAAAACAATACCCGGTTTGCTCCAAGAATCTGTCAACTAAGCAGTCTGCTATCGTCAGGCCTATTTATGGAAGGAGACTTTGGAGACAGAGAGGATTGGTCCCCCAAAGTTTGTGGTTGGGACTGAGCTGCTTATAATCCCCCAATATTTCGGAAATATTTTCTAGATATCATTATAAATTTCTACAGAGTTATCCGCCGTTTATCCATGGTATAGGCCTAATGACCAATTTTGCTAAGATGACAGCTTTAAAAAAATATATTTACCGTGTGCAAAAAATTGTGAGCACTGAAATCATGAGAAGTTGAGAACTTTTGTTCAGATGACAGCTGTCCTAATGTGTTAGCAATGGTGTGCAAATTAAAAATACTTAACAATGGGGAGGGTACATTTATTGAAGTGTTTTACCATGTCTTTCAGTACTGAAATTATGAGAATTTTTTTGAGATAATAGATAAAATTGCGACCATTGCAGTGTGGAAATAAAAATTTGAACAATGGGAGGAGGATACTTTTAAAGTCCTAAACAACGACTATCAGCAATGAAATGCTGATAATATGCTACCTATGCAGTGTGAAATCCGAAAAGTTTTCCAATAAAATTATAAAGCACAAACCTCTGCTCGGCGCATTCATAAAGAGCACAAGTAAGGTTTATGAAATTGATAGCTTTCCTAAACGAATCAGCTAGGTGAAAAGAGTGCTAAGAAAGAAGAACCATTGACCGATTTTGAAAATGGTCTATTATATAATAGTTGCAGCATGAATAGTCAAACTAAAACGTCTTATTTGTAACGATATTTGATCGAATCAATGAAACTAAAAAATAGACTGAAGTGTCAATCAGGTACTAAACATCCTAACTATGCAGGAAAGTATGACCAGTAGGATATTTTAAAGAACAAAGGTGATGACTCCAAGAAGGCGCACTTGAGACTAGGTTTGCGGAGTTCCAGCAGCAAGACGTGGCAGTTAATGAAGAGTCACAAACTGAATAGACATAGTTATGAAACTTCAACTGCCGAATAGGTAGCCCTCAGAACCGCCATTAAGAGCCAGGAAAACTCACACAGCTGCCAAAAGCAATTTCAAATTATGAAGTGAACATTTATAACAATCAACACTGGATAATGGTTTAAAATATGCTGTTACGGGGGGGGCAATTCGATTAAAAAAACTTGGGGGTCGTCACAACTATCGAAATCTCTTCAAGGGGTCGCCGCCCTAAAAAGGTTGAGAACCGCTGGCTTAGATCCAAGAAATGCTGGACTTAGAAGATTTCAAACTACCAATCGACGTTGTACACAATATGTCTTTCGTTCGATTGACTCTAATTACTTTCTTTGAAAACATTACAAAGTTTAATTAACACATTTAGTTTATTCATAAATGACATTTACATTCATGATCCCAAATATCATGAAGTTATTGTGAGATTTCAGCATGTAGGGCGCCTTTTTGATTGTCGCCCTTTTGTTTGGTCGCCCTTTTGGTCGGCGTTTTTTCGAACAGTCGCCTTTAAAATCGGCGCCCTTTTGTGGTCGCCCTTCTGATGGTCGCCCTTTCGGAGTCGCCCTTTTGATAGGATACGAATTCAAGCATCATCTGCTGTTAACTTTGACTTAATATCCACAAGAAAGTAACAGCAAATGACACGTTGAACTATACTGAATATGTCACCAACAACGAGATTATAAATAAAACAACGAATGCCAAACGATTACCGATAAACGCAGCAAAAGTTTTACCCAATTCTTTTAACCCTTAGGTGGTTGCCACCCCAACATTTTCTGAATCGCGAACTTGTTTCCTTTGATTAAATTTCGACATTTTAAGTAGGCCTATGTCCTAGCTGTAGGAGTCAAATTGCATGCATGTTGAGGTAAAAATCGTGGTGGTTTTGAAACGCGCGGGGCGCCAGGGCTTTCAATTCTTACCCCTCTTTGGGGACCAATCGAAAGGTATGCTACTCGTCAGGTTGTCTTACCATGGCGCACTCTTGCGACTGCGCGCAGTGTTGGAGGGAGGTAAATGGGCAACCTCTTCCTCAGATGCACAAATACAAAGGCGTCCACAAACATAAGCGCAAACATTTGAAACAACGCTAGACACTGTACCTAGGCCTACCTATTATATCTTTCTTAACGGATTGCATGTGTTACTCAAGCATTACATACTTCTACATGTGTATAATAAATTTCTACTCACCAATGAGAGGCGCTGCTGCGAGTTTTGCAAAACCTCCAGTGAACTGCAGCATTGCTAGGCTTTTCGAAAGAAGGGCCACGCCCATTAACTCTACGGCGACGACAGAATACACTGTGGTCGTACAACCTTCAGAAAGAAAACATACCAATGAGTGCGCGAAGCAGAACTTTCTAAGACTCTGTTGCACTGTTTCTGCATTTTGTTTCGCACAATTATAGCGCATGATAAGTAAAGGTACTCGATCGAAATAAATGGATGAATGAATAGATGGATGGATTGATGGATGAATGGAAGGGTAGGTAGGTTGTTTGTTGGTTGAATGGTTAATTGATTGACTGATTGATTGATTAATTGATTGATTGATCGATTTATAGACATTAGGGCGCGTCATCGTAATAACGTCAACCACGACAGGGTGCTTTCTGTCTGTCTGATTGTTTGTCTGTCTGTCTCACTCACTCACTCTCTACTGTTCGATTAACAGCTAGAAATACTGGGCCACCGTCATACATGATACAATCATAATTAGACTAAGAATCTGCTCGATCTAAAAAGTACAGAATATTAAATGGTCGGTTCATAGTTCATACCATGGTGAATCTTAAAGAGAGGCGATGGTCTTTATCATTTTGTTGATAAATTAAATGAACTCCAAGCAATTGCAGACAACTTTAAAGGCCTAGACACAAGTAAATCAAAACGAGCAATATTAAGACCGACTTCAATATTTTAGCGTTTCTGCTTTCACTTCAGAGGTTAGGCTTAGGCCTACTTAAAAATATATGCAATGCACAAATCATACATAAGTCATTGTCGTATCTGCACACATCTCCAGGACTCTCAATTTCCATGGTCTATAATATCATCGAGTCTCGTGTTCGTTTCTTAATGAATCTATCCAGGGCTGTTTTTAAGGAATTTTTAGAACTGCACAACTCCTTCTTTTCTTTTCCATCATCCATGGCAAAGTAGGCTACTTCCAATCGGAGGACATTGAACTGTTTTCAACTATTTTTAACTGCACAGAACTGCTTCTACAACTGCACAAATCCATTTAGAACTGCACATTTTGTGTGCAACTGCACATTAAAAAATGCCCTGAATCTATCATAGTATCACAATATCATATGTTCCTACCCATGTGAAGTCCAAAAAGTACAGCGGATGTCATTGTCCCATTGACTCCTGGATCTATGAACATGGCGACGATCGACAGAAATGCGAAGACCATTCCGGTGGCAAATATCAAGGACGACTTCACCTTCGGATGGTTAGCGATGAAAGAAACGGGCACCCTGGTCACCGTTGACATGCCACCAATTAAAGCCACTGCGATCGCTCCTTGGTCGCGGGTAAGACCAACGTTAACAGCTCTGTTGAGAGTATGAAACCCGTAGCCGTTCACGCAGAACACCTGGAGAATGGAGGCAACTGCGTACGTGGAATATCTCGCATGACGAAAAATGGAAAAGTTGAAGGTCTCTTTGGCATATTTCAGAATCAGTTTGCAGGACATTCTCCAAGAATTAATTGTTTCTGGAGGATACTTAGACTGTTCAGTTAGATTCTTTGGAGTACGGAAGAACATGCAGAAGAGAATGCGTTGGACTTGAATGGCCCCAAGGAGGAGAAAGGCGCCTCGCCAGCCATACGACACTAGGAGGTAATTTGCGAAGAATGATCCCGTCATGCTCCCGCAGCTGAAACCAATGGAACCGATTCCGCTGGCGAGTTTCCGGTTACGAGTGAACCTCTGGTGGATAATGATATCCGTCGATAAAAGGGTCAGACCTGACCCTGATCCTAAACAGGATAACACACTGTAACTGATTCGACGAAACAAAGAGATAAGAACTGAATGAAAAGAAAGAATGAATGTAGAAGGTGAACAGTGGTCAAGTCAAGATGGCGCCGTGCATTTTCTGCTCTGCTCTTAATAGCTACTAATATAAATTTTGCAGCTGTTTAAAATATAAGCGAACATCAATTGTCTGTCTGCCTTTATTAACGATCCTCTCAGGCAAAGCAGGAAACTCCGCCACTGGTTGCACTCTGTCAGTGCCAGTCCCAAGCCTAGATAAAGTATGAGGGCGTTGCTAATGGTCTTTGTTACCACACAGTGACGTTAAACTGCAAATACCACTAAAGCAGGCAGTTGCCTGGAGCGTCAAATTCCAGGGTCACCATTTAAAAATGTGTTTAAACAGTTTGATGTTTTTAACTCCATAGCCTTTAGCCTACCTGAAAATGAATATTATCCAGGCTTGAGTGCAATGGTAAAAAATAAAAAAATTATAAGTGACTCAAAGCGTAAATGAGCGTAATTGTTCAGGCAGTTCATCATTAGGTTGTGACGCGAGGTTAACAATTGAGTGGGATCGGTCTGACGACTGCTATTATATTATGCATTTCTGAAAGGTTCTCTTGTACACTGTAGAATATTCTCGATTTTTTTTTAAAGTGGCACAGCTGCTTCAAGTTTACTCAGCACTGAATTCCTATAGAATGTTAAAAAAAGTAGCCGCATTTTAGAATATCAATCTCCTGCCATCAAGAGCAAAGTTATTGGGGAATCATGGTCATTTTCTGTACTTTTGAGGAGGCAGGAGCGACTAGGAAATAACACTTAATACTCGGGCACAAAACAAAAACGGAAATTTGTTACGCAATGTAATTGGTTTACCTGCAATGACTCCGTAGGTGAAGTAGATCATAGTTAGATTCGGTGCTAAGTAGCTGAGGGATAATCCTAGGGAAACCAGCAGACAACCAACGACACCGGGTAAGCGACATCCGTAAGACTTTATGGGATAACTTGCGAAGAGTGCTAAAACGACGGGAAAAAAGGAACAACAAGCAACAATCAACTGAAAAATAGGAAACCGTGGTCTGAGGTTTAATGATGAGACTGGCTGCATGCAAACAGACCTGCGTTTCGGCGTTGATCTATAGGCTAGCTGCCCGAACACGAATTCCTCTGTGGTAGGCCTATAATAGTCTCATTGTATTGGTCAGGGCAGAAGGATCACTCGGCCTTTCATGTGACATAAACAAGGACGGGCATCAACACACGCCCTAATAAACTCCATCACATGTAGGCCCTAGTGGACTTAAGAAGCCTTTCTCTCCTGCAAGAAGGATCCTGCAGTCGGTCTTGTCAGGCCCAACAAGCGATGTCCAAATGGTGTTAGCCTACTTGATTCCCTGGGAATGCTGAGAATGTGTGGCCTGGTATCAAGGGCGGATACAGAAATTTTCCAAGGGGGGTCAACAATTTCGGTCTTGTTGTTGGGACAGAGGAAAAATTTCGTCTTCTTTGTCGCCGAAAAATCTGATGAGTTTTTTTAGTCATACGTCTAATTTCCAGGAAAAAGATATCATTTTAGCCATCAAAATAGTTGCTGACCTTTTTTTAGCCGTCAGTCATCATAGTCGGGAGTAATGTTATCCTGCTTTTCTCTCCCGCTGCATTTATTTAATGGCTTGTTGAAACCAAATGGGGGGGGCACGTCCCATGCAATTTTTCAATGGTGCGGAGCCATGGCCGGATTGGCCCCTGGATCCGCCCCTGCCTGGGACGCAACTTTCATTGACACTTTGGCAAAGTCATAGCTACTCTGAGCTGCGAGACCGCGATTGCTGAAATAATTTAGACGTGTTTGATAGTCTTTTAAATAAGCGTATGCCTGTGTTCAAACCAAAACACTTAAGTTCTTACATGCAGATGCAAATGAAAGCTAGTAAGCTTACACTACAATTCTACCCCAGAAAGATTCCGCGTCCTGAGCCCTCGAAACTCATGTTTATTTACGCACGCTGGACAAAACTTCGGCCTAAGTGGTTCGTTGTTGTCCAATATACCCGTATTCCTTGTAGCTACGTAACGGGTGGTGTCACGACAACTGGTCTACAGACAACTCGTCTAACGACAAGTGGTCCCCAGACAATTAGTCCAACGACAATTGGTCTACAGACAACTGGTCCACCGCTTGAGAAATGGAAGCTGGATGAAAGTTTTTGCAGGTGAAATGGAGGTTGGATTGACGAAAATAACGCATGAGAAATAAAAGCTGGATGAATGTATTTCTAGATCTGAAATAGAAGCTGGATTGATGACAAAACGCTTAAGTAGGCCCTAATGGATGCTGGATGACGGTATCTTTATATCTGAAATAAAATCTGGATTGACGAAAACAACGAGCGAGAAATAGAAGGTATTTTTTTATCTGAACTAGAAGCTGAATGCATTTCAATTCAATTCAATTCAATTCAATTCAATTGGTTTATTGATCCACCAAAAAAACAAAGACAAGCAGACAATTTTGCTTACAGGATAGTACACACAGTGATTGATTGCTAGTTAACATTTGCGATTATATGGACAAGTAAGCAACCAATACTGAGTGTGGCAGAACCAATAGGCTACCCGAAGGGAATGATCCCGCTAGTGGGGCCTATTTACCAGAAAAATTCATTGGGGTAACAATAGAAGATAAAAAGCAGATGCGATATTAATTAATTAATTAATTAATGGTGGTGCTTTGAAAGCAAATGAACAGAAGCAACGGGATACTTTCCCTCAAAACATATATCAAAAACATAATAATAAGCATGAACATTGGTTAAATAAAGGAGTTCATTTTACATTGTTTAATGTGCATGCACGGATTTGGATTTTAAACTGAGCGAGACTCCTGGATGCACGAATACTTTCTGGTATGTTATTCCATAAAAGAGGACCCTGGTACTTAATAGAAAATTTTCTAGTGTTCGTTTTTGCAAAGACACTTATGTAGGCTCTATTATTTCTAATGCCTTTAGTATATAAGTTAGGTCTAAAATAGGATGAGAATGCAAGTGTAAGAAGGTTGTTGTGATACTTATACATAAATGTACTAGTTTGGATGAATTTAATTTGGGATATTTTTAGCACGTTCAATTGTTGGTATAAGGGGCTAGTGTGAGCATTAAAGGGAGATTTAGTAATAATTCTTATGGCTTTTTTCTGCAGTCTATTTAGCTTAGTTAGGTGAGTGTCGTATGTAGATGTCCAAATGAGATTGCAGTAACTTAAGTATGGGTGTATAAGTGTAAAATATAATGTTTTTAGTACATGAGGTGGAAGGAGATAGGCTATTCTGTGAATAATGCCTATATTTTTTGAAATTTTTTTGGAAATCTCAGCTGTGTGTATATTCCATTTTAAGTGCTGGTCAATGTGTACCCCAGGAATTTAGATGAGTATACTTGCGGTATTGATATATTATCAATTAGCAAGTTACTATCAGGAGGTGGAGCAAGGTTTTTTTTACTAGATCTAAAAATTATATAACTGGTTTTTGCAATATTCAGTGAAAGCTTGTTGGCTCTGAACCATTCGCTGGCCATTTCTAGGTCATTATTTGCTATTTTAATTAGCTGTTCATAAGAGGGGTGGGAGTAAAAAGCATTCGAATCGTCAGCAAATAGGATGTAATGTAAAAAAGTTGCAGAGCTAGGGAGGTCATTAATGTATATTAGAAATAAAAGAGGCCCCAGGATTGAGCCTTGAGGGACCCCAAAAACAATTTTTTGGAAGCTGGATAATTTCCCATTGCATGAGACTTGTTGGTGGCGGTTGTTTAAGTAATTTGTAAACCATGTGAGTGCGATACCTCTGATCCCATAATTCTCAAGTTTATTTAACAGGATATTGTGGCTGACGGTATCGAAAGCTTTAGCTAAGTCGAGAAAAATGCCAATGGAATATTCATTATTATCCATAGCATGGGATATTTTGTCTTGTATATCCAGTAATGACATAAAGGTTGAGTGTTCTGTTTGAAAGCCATGTTGAAAGGGGTATAATATTTTGTTCTGGGTGATAAAAGAGTAGAGGCGGTCGTACATTACCCTCTCAAAAAATTTAGAAAAAAATGGTAGTATAGAGATTGGTCTAAAATTTGAAACCTCATTTTTATTACCTTGCTTATGGATAGGTGTAATTTTTGCTAATTTTATGTCCGATGGGACTATTCCAGTTCTAAGTGAACAATTTATCACCTCGCTAAGTGGAGATGCTAATAAGTCCATGAGAGAAGACAATACATGTGGATTCAAGTCATCAGGACCAGTGCTGTGGGTGTCTTTGAGGGTTGTGTTGATAGTTAATAGCTCTTGAAAGGAAGTCGGTAGGACAGCAAAGGAATTAAGTGCAGAAGCTGGCATGTAGTCTTGGTATGGCTTGGCTGAGGGTGGTATTTTTTGCGCTAAAAGTTTGGGCAAATTTGCAAAATGAGTGTTAAAAGTATGCGCTATGAGCGCCGGGTCATCAATCGTTTTGCCGTTGATTAATAGTTCCTCTAATTGTATATTCATATTTTCCGACTTAACAATAGATTTAATTAAATGCCACGTTTGTTTTATGTTGCCATTATACTTGGCAAATTCATTGGCATAGTAATCTTGTTCCATTTTTGTGCGAACAATTTTGTATTTATTGCGATAGGTGGTAAATTTGGCTTTATTTACTGGTGTGGGATTTTTTATAAATTTAACATAAAGTTTTTCTTTTCTTTTAGTAGAGTTTAACAGCCCTCGAGTCATCCAAGGATTTTGAGGAGTTTTTCTTTTAGCAGTCGACTTTGGTCGTAGAGGAAAAGCTAAGTCGTAATTTTGTTTAATTAAGTTAACAAATAAATTGTATGCTAAGTCAGTCTCGTTATTACTGCAAAGAGATAATATGGGTGACCAGTCAACTCTTTCTAACAGCTGTCTCATGAATGCAAGAATGGTATTGACCATGTTGAAATACATGAATGAAAATCATCAATCCAGCGTCCATTTAAGCTATAAACCATTTAACTGTGTTTATCCCATAAATCCAGCTTCTATTTCATCAATACGAGTCGTCTGTAGACCAGTTGTCGTTAGACGAATTGTCAGAGGACCACTTCAGGGCCGTGTATAAGGTTCTTCGAGTGTCGGTGTAAAGTTTTACCGCAGGGGTATAGTGTCGTTCGAGCGGCCGTTGATTTTAAAAAAGCAACGGCCACGTGCATATAAGTATATATTATCATAAAGAAATTTATATCACCCTATAGGGTTTTTATGGTAGCTACACTTTTAATAAATGTTTTCGTACACTTATTAATTTTTTTAAAGTAACACTAAGACTCTTTGCAGTCGAATAAGACATTTGGCCAATAGCAAAAAACTCTCGGCTCAGGCCTCGGGGCATTCGGACCTATGTTAAACACGGCTCTGGATCACTTGTCGTTAGACGAGTTGTCTGTAGACCAATTGTCGTGGAACCGTAACGGGTTTATAGATATGTTGTAATCATTTCACTATTATATATTTCACTCACCGATAACAGATTGAAAGAATCCGTGCAGAGAGGCACACCATCCAACAGCCGCTGTTGATGCTTCGAAATGCTCGACGAGGAACGGATAGAAAACGGCGAACCCAGTGAAATCAACTGCATATATTAGGTTGCTAAGAAAAACGCAGACGACGACGCCCCAGTCACCCAAACTTTCTTTAGTCTTTACGATGACTTTTCCAGCTTCCTGTGGCTGTGACAAGGCGTACAACAGTGAAGAAGATTCTCCGCAACTATTGTTCTGTTTGTCTGTCGTTGCATTTTCGCCTTCATACTGCGGAAAAATAATTGCACGTGGTCCGTCTTCATAGCTCGAAGCACGTGATTCCACAGGGTTATCATGAGCTTTGATAGTTCCTATCTCAGTATACATCGTCCAAATTACAATGCGTAGGCTATTTTAAGAAACCACGATTATACTTTGCCATCAAAACAACAAACGTATATATACATAATTATAGTAGGCTATAGTATAGGACCATAAGCATAAGCCATAAAACGCATTCTCACCGGGAGTAGGCCTAAAAGATATTCGCTACACGATCCAATAATTTTAGCCCATACCTTCAGCAAGCTTATACCATTCCACGCAGATTTCCATCTCTGTCAGTGATTTTTAAGAATCATCAGCATTATATTCAGGTCCGCAATTAATTCTATAGCCCAACTGTTTGGCATGCGTATGAACTCAAGTATTCACAAACTGATGAACTGCAGCTTGAGATAGACCTACTGTAGTAGTCCTACCATCACCTCATGAGCTCAAGTGCACGCAGGCTTAACAGACAGCAGCTTTGTGCTTTGATTTAGGACACTAGGTTGTGTGTTATTACGTTAGACGTTGACCCTGGCCTTTGTCTGAAAGCTAAGCAAACGACAGTCCAAGTTACAGAGAGCGTAGCCTACTTTTACTGTAGGAAATCATGGCTTATATATGACTTTTATATTGCGCCCTGGAGGCACACACCATGGCGCTACGTCATGTATTTCAACGAGACTTTTGTTGTAGAGGCAGTGCTTAGGTGTAGAAAAGAAGTGCCTGCAGATGACGCTCCTTACCTTTCGCTGCTGTGCGGGCCAAATAAGTGGCAGGACGGCGTTCAGATTTTAAAATAAGTGCCTGGACGCCGTCCATGACCGTCCTGTCACACTTTAAGCCATGTGTAGAGGTCGCCATTGCATACTGTTTTGGTTAAATGCTACGCTGATTAAATGGGCAACTAATATTATTTAAATTTACAAAGGTGGGTTAAGAGCACGATCATTTTCAGTGGCCTATCTATTCTAGCCAAAAAAAGAACGCTGAACGTATTGCGATGGAGGGCTTTCGAAATACATTGAATACTCTCTGGACTTGAACTGTCGTGTAGTCATCTTCTTAGTAGCTCCTTCGGCGCAATCCAGTGCCCATACCATTTCATTTACATTATTTTGCGATCTACTTATTGACTTCAAATTCTATTTATATATTTCGGTCTAACCGCGATTTTTATTGACTCTAGCAATTGTATGATCTTTGTCCCATCCCAAATTGCATGAGGCTCACGACATTCTTGAACAACAGCCAGCAGCTGACAGAGCTAGATATGACAACCATTGCTGATGCCTTTCCTGATTTTGTCTTCTCAACCAGAGTCCGTGACCTTGGGGCTACTCCGGACCAAGAGCTCACTTTTGCGACACACATTCGTGCACTCAGCCGTGCCTGTTATTATCAACTGCGTCAACTACACACTGTTGCTCGCTCGCTTACTCCTACTGCTGCTGCAACCCTTGTCCACTCTTTTGTTACCACCAGACTTGACTACTGCTGCTCTCTCTGTGCTGGCCTAAATATTGCCCGTCTGAGTTGCCTTGATCGCGCCCTGTGCTCTGCAGTCCGCCTTATTGACCGCATACCGGTACCTAAATTCAGCCACATCTCGAGTTATATGCGTGACGTTCTCAGTGGCGGCGCTAGGGTGGGGGCTGGGGGGGGCTAAGCCCCCCCCCCCTACAAGAGGCTCAGCCCCCCTAAGACAATGATCATCTGAATTATTTTACATTGAAATAAATATTCATGATGATTTTGGTCGATGACTAAAAAAAAAAAAATGGAACATTTTCATGAGATTTTGGTCGGTGACTAAAAAAAAAAAAAAAAAAAAAAGGTCGTCAGAAATTTTGGCGGCGAAAATGGAACATTTTCATGAGATTTTGGTCGGTGACTAAAAAAAAACACAAAAAAAAAAGGTCGTCAGAAATTTTGGCGGCGAAAATGGAAAATTTGGCTGCGGGCTTCAGCCCCTCCAAAACTGAAATCCTGGCGCCGGCACTGGACGTTCTCCGCTGGCCCCTGTCAAGCAGCGAATTGAGTGTGGGATCTCTACTCATGGGCGGAGTTTAACATGGGCTAGGGGGGCTAAGGCCTACCCAAGAAGACCCAGAGTCATTTTTTTGACCGTGTAAAAAAAGGTCGTCAACTTTTTGGGCCGAGAAAATTTTTAGATTTCGCCGAGATTTGAGTCTGAGGACTAAAAAAGGTAAACTTTTTAGCCCTCCAAGAACGGAAACCAAACTCCTCCCATGTCTCTACTCTAGTCTGGAGCTGCATGCGAGGCCTTGCTCCTGCTTACCTTGGTGAGCTCTGTAGCCCTACTCTTAGTTCTCACCATTTCCGCTCCCTTCATTCGACTGAACAAAGTCTGCTCTCAGTCCCTTTTGCTCGAACTCCACTATGCAGAACCGTGTTTTCTCGGTTGTAGGACCCTGAACCTGGAATGGTCTTCCTCTGACCCACCGCTCTCTTTGAAAAAATCCTTCTCAGGCTTTCCTCTCTCATCTTAAGACAGTTTTATTTGGCCGCGCTGATGTTCGGAGCGCCTCTGAGAAGCCCTTGAAGAGGCGCTGTGCAAATGCATATAATGAATGAATGAACAGCGGCCACCTTTTCAGTTGATATTCAATCATATTCACACATATGAAATTTTAAGTACATGTATATTATGTATAAATAAATAGATGATTGCTTAAATATCGGATCAGCCTTCGGATGTCGGTGGCCTTGCGGTATCGTTATCAGAGAGAGGAGTTTCAATGTTTTTAGCAATGGACTTCCGGTGACATCTGGTGACAAAAGTCAGGACGACCATGAGACTGCCAGACACGAACGCCATGCAACCGACGATAGCGAACGCTTTGCTGTAATCACGAGTTTCGTCGTAAACCCAACCTACACATAGAGTGCTATTATAACCAAATGGTCAACTGCAGATACGAAAACAAGGAGTGGCTAAATTTCTTACAAAAACATAATAAACAAACAAGTAAAACCTTGAATTTGCATCCTAAATAGAATGATTGCAGATCACGCGTAGACTTAACTAATAGCGTCACCAGCAACAAGGTCTTGTAGGACTATACGGGCAAAAAACGACTAACAAATTATTATATACATTGCCAGTACATTACATTCCGAAAGGCCAAGCCTCAGCCTACTACTTTAAAACATATGGAAACTTAGAAATCAATTGGTATCCTATTGCGAGACATTCATATAAATTGAGGTGACTAAACGATGTTTAAATCAAACTTTTGATTAATTAAATTTCTAATAGCCGAAGAGCACGGTAACGCCGCTTATACAGGTAAGTTAAGGTCAAAAGAGCCTTGCAATTGTGTGTCGTTTAATTTAATTACCTGAAAATGATTAGGGCCTATACTTCGCTTTTCTTTGTTGCCAATACATGTACAAACACGTCCCCATATTGAACATGAAACTATGGAACTCAAAATATAGAAGACTCTCTTTGCATCATCTGACTGAATACACAAATAGCCTATTACACATCTTGCCTTGATAATAACGACATTCGTCAGATAAATTCTACTAACCAATGAGAGGCGCTGCTACGAGTTTTGCAAAACCTCCAGTGAACTGCAGCATTGCTAAGCTTTTCGGAAGAAGGGCCACGCCCATAAGGTCAACTGCGACGACAAAAAATGCTGTGCTTGTAGAACCTAAAAAAGGACATTTCAGTGAGGACACGATTCAGCACCATCCGAACGCTGTTGCTTTATTTCGGCATACTGCTGCGTACAACAGTACCTAGATATTAATAAGCTGAGTATCTGGTCAACCCGACACGTATATCTAGCAATCTGGTGTTCAGGGACTCAAAAAGAGATGGTGCTCATACCAGAGCGAATTCAGACGGTCACTGTTTTGTGTTGATGAATCTAAAAGAGTCTCAGATAAGTCATATTCATGCACAAATAAATTCGAATGAGTAATATTCAAATGAACTGCAACCATCCTTCTTAATAGAATTTAATAGTTATTATACTTATAATAAAAATAATTATAGTGCAAATTTGAAGTGTGTGACTGATTTCTTAATGAAATTCGCGAAAATAGATAAAATGGCGGATTAAGGCATGTTCAACATGTTCGGCCCCACACTTTAGGGGCCCACACATGCGGGAAACAATTTTTGCCGAAATTTTTTAGATTCTTAGCAAATTTCAAACAAACGACTAAGAAATAAGGTCGTAAGCTGTTTTGGATGGGAATAATCGGTATATTCTGCGAAATTTTCGACCAAACGACTAAAAAAAGTCATCTGAATTTTCGGCCGAAGATCCGCAAAAAATTTCGTGAACTTGGCATCACATTTCTTAAATGGGGCCCTGTGTTCCGGTAAAAATTCAGTAAGCCTAGTAAGGCAAGCAGTCAAGTACGTAGGTACATAAATCTGCAAAAGTCTCAATCACCCCTCGAGATCAATTACATAATTATAGTGTTTCTCGTTTCTTACGTAAATGAATTTTAAACTGTAGCCTATCACATTCTTACCCAGATGAATTCCGAATAGTACAGCGGATGTCATTGTTCCGATGATTCCTGGATTGATGTAGACCGCAACGATGGACAGAAATGCAAGGAACATTCCGATGGCGTAAACCAGAGACGAGTTCACTTTAGGAAGGTTTGTAATGAAGGAAACGAGCAATCTTGATATCGCGGTCATGATGCTGATTAATGTCGCTGCCGCTACTCCCTGACCACGGCTGAGACCCACGTTGATTGCTCTGTTTACAGTGTGAGTCCAGTAACCGGTCAAGCAGAACATGCTTAGGAAATAAGCAATGGAATACACAGAATAACCCGCGTGGCGGAAAATGGAAAAGTTAAAGGATTCTTTGAGATATCTCAGAATCATCTGACTAGGTGGTGTTCGTTGGTTGATTCCGGATGCCTGCTTTGAATGTGAGGTTAATGCATTTGGTGTTCGAAAGAACAGAGAGAGTGGAATGCGTTGGGCCTGAATGGCTCCAAGGACGAGGAAGACGCCTCACCAGCCATACGACTGGATGAGGTGATTTGCAAAGACGGATCCGACTATTCCCCCGAAACCGAAGCCAAGAGAACCGATTCCGCTGGCCAGGTTCCGGTTACGAGTAAGTCTCTGATGAATGGTTATGTTCGTCGGTAGCAAAGCAATACCGGTGCCTGTTCCTAAAAGCGAAGAAAACTATAACTGACTGGTGGACAAGGAACCAACAATGAACCAGATATAGAATAGGCCTAGGTGAAGCTAAGTTCATTTATAGCTAAGTATGCAAATGGTTTTTTAAAAATTTGTGGTGGAAATTTATTGAAGTCTTAATCCATGTTTCTGGGCACTGAAATGCTGAGTACTTTTGTTAAGATGACAGCTTAAAAAGCTGTGGTTTCAGTATGGAGATCCCAAAAATTGTTAGCATTAGGGAGGTGGCATTCAGAAGTATTAAACTTTGACTATCATCATTGAAAAATTAACAAATGTATTAAGCTGACAGCTTAAAATGCTGCCGTTACGTTGTGGAAAAAATTAAGCAAATGGAAGGGGACATTTATTGACGTCTTAAACCATGTCTTTTAGCAATGCAATTGTATAAAATATTTTTTAGATGTCAGCTTAAAATGCTAACATTACACATTCAAATTTCAATAAACAATGGGAAGGTAGGCTACATTTATTGAAGTCTTAGAACATGTCTCAGAGCACTGGAATCGTGAGTTAATTTGTGAAGATGACAGCCTAAAATGTTGTATAGAGTGTGGACAAGAGTCAAAGGTAGGAGCAAGGTAGAGTTTTTGATCATTTTGATCAGGAGAATGAGAACTTTAGCATTAGTCGATGAATGACCTTGTCGACTAATTTGATTGAAACTTGAAAGACTACGTAGAAGAAATTAGTAGAAATCTAGCAATCGACTATTATTAAAGTTCTCATTCTCCTGCTCAAAATGTCAACTCTACCTTGCTCCGAAATAGCTGTCACCAGATTAGACTCTCCTTTGAAGTCCGTTCTCTCTCTCGCTCGCTCTCTCACTGTCTGTCTCTCCCTGTCTCTCTCTGTCTGTCTCTCTGTCTGTCTCTCTGTCTTTCTCTGTATATCTCTCTCGTTCTCTCTCTTTCTCTGTCTTTCTCTGTCTGTCTCTGTCTCTCTCTGTCTGTCTCTGTCTATCTCGCTCTCTCGATGGCTCTCTCTCTCTGTCTCTCTTTCTGTCTTCTGACTCTCTCTGTCTGTCTCTGTATCTGTCTCTCTCTGTCTCTCTCTCTGTTTTTCTCTCTGTCTGTCTCTGTCTGTCTCTGTCTCTGTATCTCTCTCTGACTGTCTCTATATGTCTCTGTGTCTGTCTTGGACTCACTCTGCCTCTCTGTCTCTCTTTCTGTCTCTCTCTGTCTTTCTCCGTCTCTCTTTCTCTCTCTCTTTCTCTCTCTCTCTCTCTCCATGGCTTCCCTCTCTCTCTCTGTCTCTCTGACTGTCTCTGTCTGTCTCTGTCTCTGCCTGTCTCGCTCTCTTTCTCTCAGATCCGCTAACCGGCTTCTTCGTGTTTGGAGCACATCATTGCTAAATCCGGGTCCTTTGTCCGGGAACGTCCGTCTCTAGAAATTCAACTTCTCCCCTTTCCATGTGTGTTGGTGACATCTCCACGTTTTCCTATTACCTTAAATTCTTCCTTTCCTTCTGAATATCTAGCACTGGGAGCACCTCTGAAGAGCTTATGCTGTGAGAAGCGATCCATAAAATTAATGGTAAAATACAGTACATTGCGTTTATATTTACCTGTTAGGACGCCATAGGTGAAGTAGATCATTATAAGATTCGGTGCTAAGTAACTGAGGGAAAATCCTATGGAAACCAGCAGACATCCAACGACAGCGGGTAAACGACATCCGTAAGACTGTATCGGATAACTGGCGAACAGAGCTATATATGGAAACAGAATCATCAAGCAACATAACGCGACTGAATTATATTTGCTTTCATCCGCGATCAAGATAGCCGTTCTTTTCCTTATACAGTGTCATTTCAATATATTGGTGAGAAAAATTAGCTCAGTAAATTTATTGTTCGATTTTTATTGTGAAGGAGGTCTCATACAGGGCTTAAAGTGTGCCTGGACTCATAGTTTCTTCTCATAGTTTAAGATTCTAACTGCAAGCCGAATCAAAAATTTCAGGCAGAGAATAAAAAAATGACAATAAACACGCATCAACAAACGGTAAATAAAACAACTACACAGATTAATATGGCCATGAACCAAAGGGGGAGGGAAAGAGACAGAGAGACAGAGAGGGGAGGCAGAGAGAGAGACAGAGAGAGACAGAGAGACACAGCGAGGAGAAAAGAAGACAACATTGAGAGCGGTTACCAGAAATAGGCCTACTGGTTGTATGGGTTCTCTGGCAGCGGAGCATTGTTGCTCCTTTAGGGATGACCCTTTGACACCGAGAAGATAGCTTGCGGGTAGACACTGGTTTTTGGGGTTTTTTTTATTTCTATAAAACTGCTTTAATCTATTGATGCTGTGATGCTGTGCTGATATTGGTGTCAATAAAAAGTCTTGAGTTGAGTTGAGTTTCAATTCCATAGCCTATTGGTGGAAATAATATGTAAAAAAGGGACAAACACTTTTGCAATGCGATCGACGCAGAGAATAATAATACTAATAATAAACTAATGACTCGTTTTCCAGTCTCTCGTTCTTTAAAAAACGTTTATTTTCCCGGTTTTTTGGTGCCGAGTGCGCTTCTGAATAGTCATTGTGTGAGCGGCGCTCTATAAATGAATGAATAATACAATAGGCCTACATAATTATGTAGGCCAGAGCATGCTACTACTGTAATAGAGAGATCTGGTGTAGGCTACAGCTATGAGAATGCTTGACAGGCTAGAACAATATCTTCACTAACCGACAAAAGATTGGAAGAATCCGTTGACGGAGGCGCACCACCCAACAGCGGCTGTCGTTGCCTCAAAATGTTCCACCAGATACGGATACATAACTCCCAATGCGGTGAAGTCAAGCGACGCAATGAAGTTACTAAGAAAAACGCAGACTACCACGCCCCAGTCAGCCACACTTTCCTTTGTTTGAACGCTTACTTTTCTGGCTTCTTCCTGTTGCGGTGGCAATGCAATCAGCTGTGATTCGCAGTGGCCATTTTCTGGAGAACTGCTCTGTTTGTCCATCGTTACACGTCCACTTTCAAGCTGCTGTCCAACTTCAGGCTTCGTGTCTTCAAACCTGGGAGTAAGAAATTTAACAGACATGGATTTTTAAATCTCCGATTTAGCTATCACGACCGAGTTTTGTAATTCTTATTTAAAAATCCACCGTTATAGAACTCCATGAAATAAATAATAATTTTATAATTGTATGCATACCATGCCTATAGGCCTAATGTGATCCATAGAAGGCGTTCTCATCGAGAGTAGCCTACTAAACATCGTACATTTTAACGAATGGAAGCAATGTTCCTGTCGCTACGGACCTTCTCTTTCAATAGTTTTTTCAGATGTATCAGCATCATATAGACCTACAGACCTTCAATTAATTCTACTATGAGGCCTGCGTCCTACCTCAATTAGGTTAAAACGAATGGACTACAACTTGCAAGGCTGTAGTCCTAGTCCTAAAAAATCAGAAGCTATATACGCGCAGGCATGTCAGACCAGACAGCTTTGTACTTTGTGTCTATCACATTAGGCCTACATCACTAAATAGGCCTAGAACGTTTACCTTTGATATCATCTTAAGATCATCTGCAGTAGAACAGTAGTTCGAATAACAGATAGCGCACTTGAAAATCACATCTAATAGTAAGGTTGTACATCGCTGTTAGGTCTATAACTATTTTAGAAAGCACTGCATCATATATTTTAGCGAGACGGCTGCTATAATTGAGGTCGCAACTGTGTTATTGTTTTGGTTTAGCCTATCCTGCGGGCCTGTTGATGATTAATCAGATTATTAAAGACATTTAAAATTTAAAGTAAACAATTTCGAGATTACAAGTTTTAGGATTTAGTGCTTTTTCAAAATCATAGGCTTTTAGGTCTAGGCTATAGCCTAATCGCAATCCAATATTTAGTTTGGTATATTTTGGATTGTTAATCTAGAATGGATGCTAAATTGACGAAAATAATTTCTTTCTCAAATAGAAGCTGTATGTCTAGGCCTATTGTTAAAAATAATTCTCAGGTAAATATAACTTATAGCCGATATAAGATATCTTCATAAAGTAAAGTCTATTACTAGAAAAGAAACTGAATCAGTTAAGGTTTTTCCAAACATGGCAATGGCCATGGGTTTCACGGAAAAACTTCTTGCATTAGGCCTAATGGAACCTGGAGTCCTGGAATGAAGAACAAAATTTTTATATAAAAGTTGGGTTTATGACAATAATTATTTCCTATAAACTGAATTTTTATTAATGAATTGCTTTTCCTTTTAGGTTCTGGATTTACGATAGTTAGACGGATCGATATAGCCTACTATTTATTTACCAACTTCAAGTAGCCTACATCTTTGAAGGCATTAATAATAGTTTTCAAGTTAAATTACGGGATAGACCTAACCCTTTAGTTTCATGCCTGCGATTTTGTAAGTAATTTAACCAAACGCTAGTGCGTCTCTATTATCGCTCATTCGGTTGTTTATATTCTGCAATTTTGTTGCGTAGCCCACACTCCGTACAGTAAGGGCCGTAGCAACAAAGAATGTGGTCCCCTCCGAACACATACCCGCGGCGGCGGGTTCCCTTACAATGCAGACACTGGCATGTGGTATTTATTTTATGCAATAGGCTATACAGGGTTCATATTATTATACTTAGGCGTACAGAGTACATGTATTCCGCATTCACTTCACGGTTTTGTCAGTAAAACTCTCATGGAATGTGCGATAGCTTCAATAAATGTCAATAAGACAATAACCTAGTTATACCTTTCATTTTTTGGTCACTTTAGGGGCTCCTTCCTCTCGGGGCCCCTCCGGTCGGAGGGTACGGAGGGCGGTCGCTACGCCTCTGCGTACAGTAATGTTCTTCTTTCCTTTTAAATAAAGCTTAGAATCTATAGTAATATCGGTATGCCACGTCATCCTTTAATTCAACAGCATTGGCTTCTTTTCATTCGGCGTTTTAAAGCGTGTGCTATAATACACTTGGCTACGTCCATTATGACTGACATGGGCTGTCACAGCTACATCTAATCAAACTGAGATGACGTTATGCACCTTTAGTGCAATTTTCATCATCGTTGCCCCTCTTTAACTTCACTGTCTCAAGCACATGCTCATTCTGCGCACCGTATTCCAAATCATTGTCAGGACAAACCATGCCAGCTTTACATTGGGTATCCAAGGACGTCGTCAGCTACGCTCCGCTGATAAGGTAGTCCTCTTAGTTCCTTTTGCTCGTACTACTACCATGAAGAATCGAGCTTTTTCTGTGGTTGGCCCAGTGGTCTGGAATGGTCTTCCTTTTGAGCTACGCCTACATCCTGGGACTCTACCTGAATCCTTCCTTACTAAGCATAAAACTGTTCTTTTGGACGCGCTGGAATCGGGAGCGCCTCTGAGTAGTTTTTTCTTGAAGGAGCGCTATATAAATGTCCGACTGACTGACTGACTGACTGACTGACTGATCAGCAGCTGCTGCTAAGCGGATTTATATCCTTTTTTTTACAAATAATTGAGTAAACTTGTCCATTTTTAATTTCCCTACAGTGGCGTAGACAAGGGGTGTCGGGGGTTAAACCCCCATTGGTTTAGAAAAAAAGTTGTTTAAAAGGTTAGTTAACCACTTAAATATGACAAAACAAAACAATTGTTTGTAGTAAGCAGCCACAAGCGCTCCTCCATCGTGGTAGGCTATATGGGTGATAATAATTCTAACCCATATCAATTCATTGAGAACTGAGTTGGGTCGAAGCCATTACAAAGTCGCTATATAAAATTGATAACATTTACAGTCTACTTCAGGTTGGTGAAGTCGTTAAATAAAAAATAGTGAGCACTTTTACTAAGTCAATCCGACCTAAATGGGCGAGTGTCTATTCAGTTTGAGTAGCCTATAGTGCAGTCGGACGATGCATGTATGTTTTTTCCTACTGGATAAATTTATTTGCTTTGGTTTTAGAGCACTTAAAACATTTAAAACACTTAATAACACTCAGAGTCACTAAATAAATTCGAGTTGGCTTTCTCTGAACATTGCTTAGGACACTTAAAGTTAAAACAATTAGGGTCACTTTAAATTTTGATTGGAGCATAAATTTTTCAATTTTACGTATTTTCTAAAAAGGGGGATAGAATGGTTTATCTAGTCCGGTTAATTCCATCCGGTGGGATAGACTAATTCATACCCCCGGATAGCTATCAGGGGATACTCTATTGCGCGACACCGGCAACATCTGTATACATTAACGTAAATAAATGATCACAAATGAAAAAGAATTAGTTAAGAGTATGGGCATTTTCAGTAGGCCTATCTATTCTAGTCAAAAAAGTAAAAAAAGTGAATGCTCCATGTATTGCGATGGAGAATTTTGAAATATACCGTACTCTTTGTTTAATCATCATCTTGGTATCGTCGTCGACGCAATTCAGCACCATTTCAGTTGCATTATATTGCGCTCTACTTTTTGACTTTAAATTGTAATTATATATTTCGGCCTCTACAGGATTTTAGGCTATTTGACTCGAGTCAGAACGACAGTTCTAAGATCTTTGTATCGTCCCAAGTTGCATGAGGCTCGCGACATTCTTGAACAACAGAGCTCACTTTTTCAATTTACGTCCATTCAAATTCATACATTAATTTTAAGTTTAAACAGGGCTTTTTTAACGAGCAGTTGTACCCCAAGTTTTTCTGTTCTAAATGGATCTGTGCAGTTGTAGAAGCAATTCTGTGCAGTAAAAACTAGTGAAAAAGGTCATTGTCCTGCGAGTGGGTGCAATTTACCATGTAGGATGGGAAGGCAAAGAAAGGGTTTGTGCAGTTCTAAAAATTCCTTGAAAACAGCCCTGAGTATAAATAAATAGACGATTGTTTATATATCGGATTAGCCTTCGGGTGTCGGTAGCTTTGCGGTATCATTAACAGAGAGAGGAGTTTCAATGTTTTTAGCGATGGACTTCCGGTGACATCTGGTGACAAAAGTCAGTACGACCATGAGACTGCCAGACACGAACGCCATGCATCCGACGATGGCGAACGCTTTGTTGTAATCACGAGTCACATCGAAAACCCAACCTATCATACACAAAGCACAATTAATAACAAAATATAGTCAATTATAGCTGAGGCCAAAAAACAAGAGACGGCTCGATTTCCTAACCAAAATTATACAGTGCTTAGTTCTGTGGTTCATCGAAAGTTCATCTTTGACTTGGCATTCTAAATAGAATGATCACAGTCGACTGTTCTCTTAAGCCAGGATTGTTGGATCGGGAGTGCTTCTGAGTAGATAACCTTGAAGGAGCGCTATGGAAACCTATGAAATTAGTGAATGACTTAACTGACAATATCATCATCAACAAGGTGGCGTAAGGTCAAGACAAAGATCGTCAAACGACTACCAAGTATACTAACTGAGTCGACTTTGACCACCCACATCTGTCAACAAGTTCTAGGCACTAGACAAATGATCTTAAGTAGATCGAAAGGAATCAGTTTTGAAACGGATTTCGTAATTCCTGAAGGCATAGTCTGCTTGTGTATGACGGTAGAAAACCATCCGATATATATCTCTCTCTGTCTGTCCGTCTGTTCGTCTCTATGAGAGGGGAAATTTCACGGGTGGCGTACCGGTGGAGGTCGGAGTGTGGTGGGATGTGGTGGGGTGTTGTGGGGTGTGGGGTGTGGTGTGGTGGGGTTGTCGCCGGGAGCGTGTCGAATCCTAAATTTCCCAGGCAACGCCCGGTACCCCAGCTAATTTTCAATGTCTGAAAAGGCACCGGAATAGGCTATATAATAGGCTACACGTACCTCAGAATGCTAGAAAAGTCTTGTCATTATTGAGGGTCGTTCGTTTAACTACCCTGAGAAGGATTAGCCTTGCCTCTCCTTTCGTTGTTCCCCACGTATGTACAAACTCGTCCCAATACAGAACACAAAAATATAGAACAATAGAATTATAGAAGGGGCTCTTATCGTCATCTGGCTAAATATGCAAAGATCACACCGATCGACATGCTACGTCAAATAAATTCTACTAACCAATGAGAGGCGCCGCTACGAGCTTTGCAAAACCTGTAGTGAACTGCAGCACTGCTAGGCTTTTCGGAAGAAGGGCCACGCCCATTAAGTCAACTACGACGACAGAGAACACTGTGGTCGTGCAACCTTCAGAAAGAAAACATTTCAATGAGGACACGAAACAGAACATTCCGGAATCTGTTGCGTTGCTTCCGCATACTGTTGTGTACAACACTTCATAGCTAGGAATAGTTCTTTATAACCTCGCATTCCAGTTCTAGGGATAATTGTCCACACTGGTATCACTTAACCTTAGAACCACTAGGTTTAAGCAATCCTTGCCTAACCTACTCCTTTGGAGATTATCCCAGTCTTGGCTATATGTCTGAATAATTCATGTTTTATTGGATTGACAACTTGGTGATACTGGAGATGCTTTGTGTAACTTTTGTACCTGACTTGGTGTGTTTGTTGTTGTTGCAAACGGACCAATAAAATTATTTTATTTTATTTTATTTTATTTTATAGCTAGGAATAAGCTTTGGCATCTATACAGGTCAACAAGAAACATAATTTATAGGCCTACCCAATGATCCTGTGTTCAGCGACTTAAAATGAGAAAGAGGCATGCTCATACCAGAGTCAGCTCAGACGGTCAATTTTATGTGTTGACCAATCCCACATAGCCTCAAAGAACGCAAACTATAGCTGAATTATCCTGTGCCTGGGAAATATCTGTTTCTCGCCCCCCGCTACGCCTCACCACACTCGCACTTCGCCATTCTCACCTCGCTCTCTTTCATCACGGCCCCAACCTGGCCCCACTGCTGTACCACGCACGCCGCCCCACACAGCGTGACAGCCCCTAACCCGGCACAACGCACCTTCCCATCCCGCACCACCGCCCCAAAACAGTCCTGTCTGTCTAGCTGCAAGGTCTATTAGCGTGTGATCATCGTTCAAACTCTAAGTAACTCCGCCACTGGTTGTTCCCTGCCAGTGCCAGTCCCAAGCCTGGATAAAAGGACGAGGGCGACACTAATCATCTTTGATATGGCAGTGTCGTTAAACATGTAACAAGCGTTCAAACTCTAATTACCATGGGCGGAGTTTATCAGGGACTAGGGGGGCTAAGTTGCCCCAAGAAACCCCAGGTTCTTGTTTTTACCGTGTAAATGGTATTTTTTTCTGGCTTAGCCCCCCGCAAGAACTTCCAACCAACTGACTAAAAAAGGTCATCAACTTTTCGGTCGGGAAATATATAGAAATTTTCATGAGATTTGAACTTGACGACAGAAGTATGAATTCCCATCGATATTAATTTAAAATCATAATCTCGCGCCCATGCGTAGACCTAACCGAATTTTGAACAACGTCATGTTCTTACCCAGATAAAGTCCGAAAAGTGCAGCGGACGTCATTGTTCCGATGAATCCTGGATCGATGAAGATCGCAACGATAGACAGAAATGCAAGAAACATTCCGATGGCGTAAACCAATAATGAGTTGACATTAGATAGGTTTGCAATGAAGGCAACGAACAACCTGGATGCCGTGGACATGATGCCGATTAATGTCGCTGCAGCTACTCCCTGCCCACGGCTGAGACCGACGTTGATTGCTCTATTTACAGTGTGAGGCAAGTAACCGGACAAGCAGAATATGCTTATGAAAAAAGCAATGGAATACACAGTATATCTCGCGTGGCGGAAAATGGAAAAGTTAAAGGATTCTTTCAGATATCTCAGAAGCATCTGACCAGATATTCTTCTGTGGTTGATTCCGGGCGCAGGGTTTGACTGTGAGGTCAATGTCTTTGGTGTCCGGAAGAACAGACACAGTGGAATGCGTTGGGCCTGAATGGCTCCAAGGACGAGGAAGACGCCTCGCCAGCCATACGACTGGATGAGGTGATTTGCAAAGACGGATCCGACTATTCCCCCGCAGCTGAAACCAAGAGAACCGATTCCGCTGGCCAGTCTCCGATTACGAGTGAGTCTTTGATGAATGATTATGTTCGTCGGTAGCAGAGCAAGACCGGAGCCTGTTCCTAAAATGGAACAGAACTGCAACGAACTGTCCAGCAAAGAACCAAGTAATTAGTCAGTTATACAGGGTGGGCTTATAAACCCCTTAGAATTTTTACCAATATCTTTGCCGGAAACCAGAATGTTTAAGTAACATTTTACAGTTTTAAAGATAATTCACATCGTCGTACAATAGAAAAATTTCACCAATATTTTTCAAACATAACAAACATCATAGGGCCTATCACTTTTAGTTAGTGGCATACACCCACTGTTTCTTGACGATTTAAAGTCATAGCGCTACAAGTAACAAAACAGCCGTTTTACTAAGTCTCGTGTCGTGTTAGGCTAATTGTTATTAATTAGCCTTGATATTGCCAGTTAATCAGCAAAATCATTAATTAGAAGAGAAACAGGCTTCAGCGTAGCTGCATGTCACTGAAGTCACTTAGCAAGATGACGATTAATACATTATCTGTCAGATTAATAATAATAATAATAATAGATTCTCAATTCTTTCTCTACCACTTCACTGCTCCCTCTCGGATCCTCTGACCGGCTTGACCCCTTCATTCTTCGTGTTTGGAGCACATCATTGCTAAATCCGGATCCTTGGACGCGAAAGTCCGTCTCTAGAAATTGAACTTCTCCCATTCATTGGGCTCTGCTATCCAATTTGATGACATATCCACGTCTTTCTCTAACCATAGATTCTTCGTTTTCCTTTGAAACACCTCGCACTGGGAGCACTTCTGAAAAGCTTATGCTGTGAGAAGCGTTTCATAAATGGTACAAAACGATATATTATTGCTGTTCTATTTACCTGCTATGACCCCATAGGTGACATATTATATCATTATAAGATTCGGTGCAAAGTAACTGAGGGAAAATCCTATGGAAACCAGCAAACATCCAACGACAGCGGGTAAACGACATCCGTAAGACTGTATCGGATAACTGGCGAACGGAGCTAAACAAATGGAAACAGAATCAATAAGCATCAAAAAGTGACTGAGTTATACATTTATACGACTGCTTTCATCAGCGATTAAAAAAAATAACCGTTCTTTTGCTTACAGTGTCATTTAAATATATTGGTCAGAAAAACTTTGCTCAATAAATCTAGTTTAAAAAAATATAACGAGTTCTTACTCTTGTGTTGCTAGTAGCTTTCTAGCACATGTTGCCCCTCCTCTGGTAGCACTTGCAAACTGTTCATTCAATAAAGGGATCGTTTCCAGGGTCTAATAGGCTACCAAAGTCGTGCCAATTTATAAAAAAGATATGAGAATCACCTGACCATTTTTATCGACCAATCTCGATACTCCCGTATTTTTCCAAATACTATGAAAAAGTTATAATTATATAATCGCCTCTGTAGGCTAATTATGTCGGCAACCGTGACATCATTTTTCAATCTCAGTATGGTTTAGACCTACAGAGTGAGTTCCAATTCGATCGCGTTATTATTGGAAATATGTAAAAAAAATTCAGCTTTTGGACAAAAACTTTCTAGTGTCATCACGCTTCCTAAATTCGCTGCAGACGATAAAAACAGGTCTTTATAAAAGCATTTTCGGACTTCGTGCGACCCGTTAGACAGAGGTGTTCCTTGGTGTTCGATAAAGACATAGGCTACTCTTAGTTGTATCACACATGTGTAGGCCTATAGGTTCAATGACTGGTTCATTACTATGTGAATGTTTGGTAGAATAATATCTTAACTAACCGACAAAAGATTGAAAAAATCCGCTGACAGAGGCGCACCATCCGACAGCGGCTGTCGTTGCCTCAAAATGTTCCACAAGATACGGATACATTACTCCGAATGCGGTGAAGTCAATCGCAGCTATAAAGTTACTAAGAAAAACGCAGACCACCACACCCCAGTCAGCCAGGCTTTCCTTCGTTTGAACGCTTGCTTTTCTGGTTTCTTCCTGTTGCGGTGGCAATGCGTTCAGCTGTGATTCGCAATGACTGTTCTCTGGAGAACTGTTCTGTTTATCCATCGTTACACATCCACTTTCAAGCTGTTGTCCAACTTCAGGTTTCGTGTCCTCAAACCTCGAAGTAAGAAGATTCATAGACATGAATCTTTTAAATTTCCGAATCGGTTATCACGGCCGAGTTTTCGAATTCGTGTTTACCAATCAAAGATCTACCATCAAATTAATATTATGCATACATAATTATATACGTCTATAATGTGAGCCATGTCGGGCATTCTCACCGAGAGTATTAAACATTCACCGCACATAATTATCGACGTCTGCAAGCAATGTTCCTTCCCTTCGCTATAATTAATTGATCTTCTCTTTCAGTAATTTTTCACATATATCAGCGTCACTATACAGTCAACCTCAATTAATTCCACTGTGTGGCCTGCGTCCAATCTCATGTTCAAACGGATTGACTGCAACTCGCAAGGCTGTAGGCCTAGTCCTAAAAAAAATCGGAAGCCATATGCGCGTAAGTATAGCCTAACAGACAGCGTCGTACTTTGATCTTGCACATCGTGCCATTTAGAACAACGTTGACCTTGGATCTCATCTGAGGGGTAATGAAAGAATAGGCCTAATTCAAATAGCAGATACAGGTCTAGCGCCCGTGGAAATCGTGCCTTAGGATATGTTTGCACATCGCTGCTAGGCATCATAATTATTATTATGAGGCTGTTACCAGAGATTGTAATTGCATGTTATTGTTTGGTGTAGCCTATATTAATTGTGATTAATCAGACTATTAAAGACATTCTAAATTTCATGTATAGCAGATTCCCAGATTATAGTTTCCACTGTAGGACGTACTTTTTCAAATATAATCATTCTTCAATCTTTGGTTTCGTAAGACCGTAGGTCATGGGCGCCAGCAGACATTTTTCTAGGAGGGGCAAAACACGATGGTCAAGGTTTAAGCTTTTTGTGACAAGAGGTTGTAAAATGCAAAGCAGGAAATTGGGAACATGCATGGGTCTTTCTCACTGATCCTTTTTAGTGTAGGCCTATGGTTCTCACTTTCGCTTTTTATTATTTTTAATATGAATAATTTCGTTAGTGCGAAGACATTTATTAAAGTGATCAAAAAGTAGTAATTAAAAGTAGGTTCCTGAAGTCTGAAGAAGCGCAATAAGTCCACTCCACTTGCCCCTCGAAAACTGACGCCTATTTTTCATCCAGTTATTCACTCATGCTCTCTCTAGTTAGGCCTACTTCTATATTTTAAACGTCATTTCTAAACTTCTAAAGCACCACTCGAAAGTCAATCGTAGGCACTAGCCTATTCATTGAGTCAAAGGGTTGTTCATCTGGTAGTCAGAAGAAGGTTCGAGACTGGTTGCCAGAGGGGCTGAGGGGCAGAGTACCTGCTGCTGTCAAGGTGAGTGTCATATAAGGTTGGAAAGTGGAAGATCCGAAGATCAGATGGGCATTGGGCAGGGGTATGAATTCTATTGAGACGTTTTAGGTGAAACCTAATGGTCATGGTTACAGTTTTTGGCAATAGCTTGAAAAACGCAAGGCATAAAATTAAATGCATGTTTATTTTATACTTTATATTCTAAATGTAGATTTCTTAGTTTCACTTTGTCCATGTCATCATCAATTCTATTACGCGACAAAAATTAATTAAAAACTCAAAAATAGCAGTTAAAAAACAGGTGTCATTTTTTCAGGGAGAAATGCCCCTATTGCCCCTGTGTACCGGCGTCCATGCCGTAGGTTTATTTTACGTTAATAAATAATTTTGGATCGTTATAGTTTAAAATGGAAGCTACATTATCTAAATTGAGCCTGCAGATGACTCATGACGCTAATGTCTTTCTTACGTAGATGCTGCATTGATGATAATAATTCTTAGATAAATAGAAGATGTTTTGGTGAATGTAAAACTTTTGCTAGATATTCCTTGCCGACACCAATTATATCGGATTTTTTCGGGCAAAAGTAAAATCTTTACTCAAGACTACTGAAGTTCCCCTTCGCCTATGTTTGCGTGCATGGCATGCACACACTGGAGAATGTGCAAAAGGTTTAGATGAAGTGAGGATGAAGAATGTGAATGCAGTGAATAGGCTAACTCATTTGTTTATGACTGAATGAATGTAGGCCATCCGCCAAACATTGCTGAAGCTCACTGCGGCACTACACGAGCGTATGCATATATATTAATTAAAGTGGGACTAGGCCGACATGGTAAGTTGCCCAGTTTTTCTGTTATAGCATGCTGCTAACAAAGTCTAATTGCTGTGAAATGGACCCCTTTCAAGGGTGCTGTCACCATCTGGGTGACTAATGTCCCCCGCTTAACCTATAGGAAGTTGTAAGAAACTTAATTCATTATCGCAAATTTTCAATAAAATTGCACTCAATTGAACACACACACTAAAAGCCCAAATATTAATAGATGTGCAGATCATTGTTCGCTACGCTTCGCCTTCAGATATCGGTGGATTTGGTGTTGCCACAACCACAGGAGGTAATTCGATGTCTTTGGCGACAGACTTCCGGTGGCATCTGGTGACAAAAGTCAGTGCGATCATGAGACTGGCAGACACGAATGCCATGCAACCGATGATAGAATACGCTTTGTTGTAATCATGAGTCACATCGAAAACCCAACCTACACACAAAATGAATAATACTTTAGTTTTCAATTTCTTTACCTTAAGCCGTCTTTTCTGTTATAATCAGGGCATAAAATTAATTTTCATAGACTGGTCAAGAGATGTTTCGTCACGGTGTATGCATGTGATTGAGGTATTCCTCTCTGTTTCCCACGCCTCTTCACCCCACTCCACACGCTCCATCCCTGCATTTATTGCAATTCCCCGAATGAAATTAATAATAATTCTCGTTTTCTGGTTAATCTGTATTCTTTAACTGCATGTGACTTCGATCTTTCGAATTCTACATTGTTATGTTCACAATATTTTTGCCGTTGTTGATTTTTAATGTGTTTTGACGTGTAACTGGGTGCGGTGTGTCACCTGGATTTGTCTATTTTTCTAAATTAAACGAAGATTATTATTACTCACCAATGAGTGGCGGAGAAATGAGTCTTGCAAAACCTCCAATGAACTGCAGAATTGCGAGGCTTCTTGGTAGAAGGGCCACGCCCACAAGGTCCACTGCTACGATGGTAGACACTGTGACTGTACAGCCTTCAGAAAGCAAAAAATATTACTGTAGAGCAGTCATTGGCTATGAGTTCCATTGTTGTTGCACATGGTGGTGTAATCAAAATTGTAATCGTATACTTGAGTTGAAACGCATGTGCCTATGCCTAAGTCCTAAGCAAAGCATCACATCACCCTAAGCAAGTTTCGCAAATTTTTATGAGTGAAAGTCAAAGAACTGGTTTAAAACCATACGGAGTTAGGCTACAGGGGCCATTGTTGAATTTTTTAATGGATTTTAAAGAGATTTATGTTCAATTAACTGATAATTATATAAACAAAAGTAATAATTTATAGGAAAATAAATTTCAAAGAGCTATTTTAACAGGAATTTTCGATTCATAGTCACGTGAATTTGAACGAGTCTCATGTCTGCATACAAATGAATTTTAAAAAGTATCATGTTCAAATTGTTCATACCCGCATGAATTCCAAACATTACAGTGGACGTCATTGTTCCGATGACTCCTGGATTGATGAAGATCGCGACGATTGAAAAAGAGGCAAAGAACATTCCCGTAGCGAAAACCAGAGACGACTTCACCTTTGGATGGTTGGCGATGAAAGAGACTGGTACCCTGGTAACCGTTGCCATGGTACCCATTAATGACGTTGCGGTCACAGCCTGGTCACGTGTGAGACCAACGTGAATTGCTCTGTTCACAATGTGAGGAAAGTATCCATATACGCAGAACGTGTGGAGAAAGAAGGCAATGTTATATATAGAAAATCTCGCATGGCGTAAAATGGAAAAGTCAAACGTTTCTTTCATATATCTCAGAATCGATTGACCAAATAATCTTCGTGTACCGATTCCGGATGTCTGCTTCGAATGTAAGGTTAGTGTCTTTGGTGTTCGGAAGAAAAGAGAAAGTGGAATGCGTTGGGCTTGAATGGCTCCAAGGACGAGGAAGGCGCCTCGCCAGCTAAACGCCTTTATAAGTTGATTCGCGAGAATTGCTCCAATTATGCTGCCACAGCTCGCTCCAAGCCAGCCGATTCCGCTGGCCAGGTTCCGGTTACGACTAAATCTCTGATGGATGATTATATTCGCCGATAGCGTAGAAATACCGAAGCCTGATCCTAAAAGGTACAGAGCAGCAATTGATTCAACAGACTAGGCTACATACAAGCATAAGGCGTGCAAAAATCAATGACTGAATAATTGTCCCAAGAAACTATCCTCACTTGTTCGCTCTGGAACGAATTCAGATCTTCATTTTAGGGTCAGAATGCGAGGTTGAATGGCAGTCGTTTTCCTTGTCGAGTGATCTTCCCTACACGCACGGTTGCCCACATTCACCATGGGTTCTCTCACAGATTTCAGAGACCTTTGTTGCTGTTTCATTTTAAGCGAGCAACTACAGTGGTCTTGTGCAATATTATGGTGATATGAGAATAATTAATTATTAGATTTTGCAGATTGATAGCCTATATTTGCGTTCATGTGTCCGGTCGTTTAGATAGAGCATTCGGATGGCATCCCAGGAGGAGTGGCCTATGCGGGTTTCACACCTTTTGAGCATAGCGTATACATGCAGGGATCTTAGGAAAGTCCTTCACTCAGAATTTCTCCTATTTAAATTTGCTCTCTTAGCAGAAAAAAGCAACGTTCAAGGCAAGGCAACTCGAATTCAGTTAGTGGCTCTAAATGTTGTCAAGCGCTCTAAATGTTCGAAGTGTTATAAAAGCAAATCAAAACAAGTTAACAAAGTAAGAACAAAAACACCTGTTAGTGTCAATGTTCAAAACGAGCATACGGAAGTTAATTTATGGCTAAGCGGATAACAGTAGAAGACTGATCTTGAAAGGAACAGATCGGTTACTACAGACGCCAAGCTGATTAAATTAAATGGACAACGAATGATATAATTACCCATCCAATGAATGTTCATGTGACTTCTAACCGGATTATTTGACGATACTCAAGACCAAAGTCAAATGAATTCAATCTAATGTTTTGCTTTGATATCCTGACAAACTCGTAATTTGTTTGCTCAGTTGGGGTACGTGATGGAAAGCGTACCATGATTAATAGATGGAATTTAGACTAATTATACCATTACATGTACCTCCACCAATTTGATGCATTCGTTACCCAAACCCGAGAACCTGCGAGGTATTAATTCATTCTGGAAATTACATGCATAAGTTGCATACGTACATACATACACACACATACATACATATATACATATATACATACACACGTGCATACCTGCACACATACATACATACATACATGCATACATACATGCACACACACACATACATACATACATACATACATACATACATACATACATACATACATACATACATACATACATACATACATACATACATACATACATACATACATACATACATACATACATACATACATACATACATACATACATACATACATACATACATACATACTAGACTGGTCCACAAACCATAGCCAAAAAATTAAGTTGTTAGAATTCTTTCTCCACAAGGCTTATTTTTGTCCACTTGGAGTAGATATTCTCCCTGTAAAATTTCAGGCTGATTATGCAACATTTAGAGGTCAACCCATTCTGAACATTTTACTTGAGTGCTGATAATGTCTTTACGTCATGTTAAACGTCGTTATTAGACTAATATGGCTTCGTCTAATTTGAGATCTGACCCAGAGCACTGGCTATGGGAAAACCAGTCTCTCGATTGTCTACTGCAAGATTACCACGAAGCCTGGATGCACAGCAACTGCTTCAGTTTAATCATATCACTAAAGGGAGACCCCTTCCGGAAAGCCACAAAATGGCCTATGATGCAGTTGTTTGTATCTGGGTGCTTGCCAGAATACCAACACAGCTGGTGTGTAAGGAAACTGTCAAAGCTTTACCACAACTACCTACCTCTGGTGTCCGGACAATTCGTCCCCGGACAATTCGGACCGGACGATTCGTCCCGGACAATTCGGACCGGACAATTCGGACCCGGACAATTCGGACCGGACAATTCGGACCCGGACAATTCGGACCGTATAGATCAAGTGGTATGCACGGACACAAACTGTCTCACACCCATCCACAGCAAGATTAGAAAATTTAAATAGATGGATAATTAAGGTTAGGGTTAGTTTTAGGGTTAGGGTCAGTATTAAAATTTAAATAGATGGATCGAATTGTCCGGTCCGAATTGTCCGGGTCCGAATTGTCCGGTCCGAATTGTCCGGGGACGAATTGTCCGGTCCGAATTGTCCGGGGACGAATTGTCCGGGACGAATTGTCCGGGACGAATTGTCCGGGGACGAATTGTCCGGGAACCCTACCTCTGAAGATTCACTGACCACTATAAAGAGAAAGTGACAGGATGAAGACGACATGTTCAAGAGTGATCTTCAAAAATTGTTCGATATTGCCTCAAAGGATGTGATGACAGAAATCCAGCAAGACTAAGATCGGGATATCCTTCGAATAGGTCCTACAAAGAGCAGACGTATTTTCCAGCAACATGAGTGGAGTAAACTTAAAGACTGCAGCAAAAGGAAGCAGAAAGAGGCAACTGCAGGGAAAAGAGAGAATGGTGAAAACTAAAATGAAGAACGCAAGACAAAAGGCAGTTATGAAGCAGCAGGTGAACTTTCTGCGTTGTCATCTATACATGTAGAAGTATTTGATTACATTGATGAGTATCAGACAACTTAGTCCTAGTACGTATGCAATACATCTACACTCTACAATGGCTGCATAAAAAGCTGCTACTAGCTGCCTCATTATTAAAAAAGATCCAAGAATATCATCCAGTCCTCTAGTTTAGTTGTTGGTGCTTTGTATCATGTTGGCCTTCCAGACCGTGATCCTTGATCTGTAGATGGAGATGTCACACTGGCGATTGGTTATGACATTAATTTCAGAAATATCACTTTCTAGAAGTTCGGAATAAAAGAAGGACAAGAAGCAGCTAGGTGAAATGGAAGAACAAGAGTGCACACTGGCAGGCCTGCTATTACCTCACTGAGAAGGCAAAATGTTGTCCAGCATTGACGGATCAAAGGCAAATATGGACCTCAAATTGTCACTGGAAATTGTCAGGAAAAACCCTTGGCAATCCCAAAAATGGTGAATGGCATTCAAGAAGGTGACTCTCAGATCAATACCAGTGTTGAAGTACGGTAATTGAGAAATGGAATCTCTCCAGACATCGCTCAATGTCGCTCAGGTCGTACATTAACCATTACCGAACAATTTATCTACATCTGTCCAAAAGCATAAAAAGTGTCAAATGGGTTGACCTCTAAAATTCATTTGTTTTCTTTAAAATTTTTGGTGATTAATATAATCATGATAAGGAACAAAACAAGCCTTGTGGAGAACTGAAATCTGTTAGATGAATTTTGTGGACCACTCTAATACATACATACATACATACATACATACATACATACATACATACATACATACATACATACATACATACATACATACACACATGCATACCTGCACACATACATAATACATGCACACACATGCATACATACATACATACATACATACAATGTCATACATACATACATACACAGTGTCATACGTGCATACATATATACATACATACATATATATATATACATACATACATACATACATACATGCATACATACATACGTACATACATATACATACAATGTCATACATATATACATACATATATACATACCTGCACACATACATAATACATGCACACACATGCATACATACATACATACATACATACATACATACATACATACATACATACATACATACATACATACATACATACAATGTCATACATACATACATACATACATACATACATACATACATACATACATACATACATGCATGCATACATACATTTGGTTATTATGGTCTCAACCTGCAATGATTCCATAGGTGAGGTAGAGCGTTGTTATATTCGGTGCTAAACAGCTGAGAGATATTCCTATGGAAAACAGCAGACATCCAACGACAGCCGGCAAACGACATCCATAAGACTGTATCGGATAACTGGCGAACAGACCTACAAGTCGATAATTGGATAAAAAAAACTTTAAAAGGAATAGAAAATAAATTAATTGAACAGCACTTGCATTCAAATATCCAATTCAAAACTCTGTCTCAGCTTAATTTTCGGTTACAGCAAAACTTTGCATGGTCAATTAATAATATTCGCTTCAGCATTGTGAGTCTCGCCTTGGCCTTCGTTTTGTGATATTGACGTCCACATGAAGATTAATTAAAACAAAAGACTACTGCTCCTGCACAACTGATACTCGCCATTCTGTTTCCTCCAGACGGATGTACTGACCATTCCCACGTTATCTCCAACGTGTGAGACTAAATTGCCTGGAATAAGCTTATGTAAATTGATGTCAACTGACGTCATAGACTTGCAGCCATTCTACCGACCATATTGTCTGTGAATCACTGCAGTTTAATGCAGTTCACATCAACATTATTTCTTAATAGAATCCATAATATATTATGACAGCCGGTGTCACGAAATAGAGTATTCCCCCATAATAATAATCGTATCACCCAGATGAGGAGAAGTTGAAAATATCACTTCCGTGTGTGTTAATTTGTGTCAATTTAATTTCTATTTGCTTGTTTTTGAACATTGCCACTGACAGATGTGTTGATTCCAACTAGCTAACTCATTCAGAACACTTAAGAACATCTTGAGTCACTATCGAAATTCGCTTAGTAAGCCTTAGGACGCTAAAAACAATTAGTCTCTTTACATTTTGATAACAATTTACAATATAATATTTTCAATTATACGCATTTTCAATAGCTGGGATAGAATGGTTGATCCCTCTGATGCTCTGTACCCGGCATACTCCACCCACTCCCACCCCGATAGCTTCAAGGGGGATAGAATATCCCGTGACACCGACAGCTGAATTCCCTCTTTCGTTGCTCTGTCCGATTCTTACCAATCTCAGGAGCATTGAATGTCTAGATGTATATATATATATATATATATTATATATATGCAATAAAGATATATATAAAATTTATATATAATATTCATTTGTTTATTTCAGAATTTTATATAGCGCCTCTTCAAGGTACATGTAGGCTACTCAGAAGCGTTCCCGGCCAAACCACGGCTAAATAAGACAGTTTTAGGTTCTTAAGGAACAGAGTGGAGTGACTATGGCGGAGTTTGGTTTCCGTTGGGGAGGGTTGAAAACCTTGGTCCAGAAAATCTCATGAAACTTACTATGTATTTCCCGGCCGAAAATAGTTGATGACCTTTTTTAGGCGTCAGTTGAAAGTTCTTGGGGGGGGGGGGGCTAAGCCCGAAAAAATAAACCATTTACACGGTAAAAACATGACTATGGGGCTTCTTGCGGGAAAGCCCCCTAGCCTCTGATAAACTCCACCCATGGGAGTGACCCCTGGGAATTAAGCGAAGTGTAACAGATAGACCATTCCAGGTTGTAGGACCAGCGACAGAGAATGAACGACTCTGACGGATAACAGTCCGCGAGCGGGGAACCAGAAGCTCAAGCTGGGCGGAACAACAGAATTCTCGAAGATACGGTGTAGCTAGTCCCTCAATGCACCGCCTAACCAACGCACAGACCCTGTATGTAATCCGCTGTGGAGAAGGGGCCAGTGTAAGTTATCCCGCATATAAGATGACACATGGACATATTCCAAAATATGGCCAACAAGTCGTGCCGCAGAGCGGAGAACCCGTTCCAGACATCAATCCGGTCAGCCGGTAGTCCGTGATAGAGGGATTATAAGCTTATATCACGCCATGACATTTATATATGATATCAATAAAATATCACGCGATGCGTTTCCAATCATATGTCATATTAGTTGTTGAGAGATTTTGGTAGGCCTATAAAACATTGGACCTAATGTCGGCCTATTTGTTTGCAGTTACGGATGTAAACCTTCTCGATAAAGGCCAATGATGTGAACCTTCTTGAATACAGTTTAGTCGGAGTTGAAGACTGCAAAGAATTTCATTCTATAGCTATTGATTGTTTTTATGCTGATTTAGTCGACCGCCTGTTTGATCGGTAAAATGTGGTTACAAGTGCACTGGTAGAATCGAGTGGTCTGAATGTCTTATAAATTATATGGGTCTCGGTTGTTTTACATGTATATGCTTCTGCCTATAGTTCATACGCTTAAGCGATTTGTTATTGGTCCAGAAACGACACGATATAATTATAATATAACTATATCCTTGTTACTATAAAATTATATGGACCTGCAATTTGTGTAAATCATATAAGTTTTTTAAATCTCTGGCTTTGCAAATACGGGCTGAAAGGCGTAGCGAGGAATTCACGATGGGGTTTTAGGGGTTTTATGGCCTGGCCGGATACCCTTCCTGACACCAACCCAACAGTCTTACAGCAGGATATATATAAAAAGGGAATGAAGTAACAAAGGGAATAAAGTAAGAAAAGCAATTGTTACTGCAAGCAATTGTTTTGCTTTTCTTATTTAAGTGAATAAATAACCTTTAAAAAACTTTTTTCTTAAGCCAATGGTGGGCGATCCCGGGGGTTTAACCCCCGAAACATCCCCTTGGCTACGCCACTTGTTGACACTGAACGTCAACATTCTAGTGATTGTCGTTTCTCTAGGAATATATTATTATTGTCCATTACAACGTCTTCTTCATTAGAGTGTCGTTTCAGCACACTCTGCTTGTCGAATAATTACCCTAGTTCAAGCGTCTGCCTCTGTGCACTTACGGAGGACTTTGAACCGCTCATCATGTGTCGTGTTACAAGGACCTACTAAATAGATCGATGTCGTCTGCTGTGGGTCTGACGAGGCTACTTATAAATTCTCAATTAGATCATCTTTCCATGTCCACATGAGAGCTTGATGTTGCGTGCATCAGGTTCAACCCATTCTTGTATTTCGCTTGACGACGATGTCGTCCAGCTCAGGGCCGTTTATTTTACCATAGGTGAGGTGCGGTGCACCGAATTCCCATGAGTCCTGAGAGATGAGCTCAATTGACACTTGCTAAAATGCCAGAAGCAAAATTAATCTCAGTCTCACTTGAAATTGATGTAAGATTAGCTGGTGTAAGAAATATAATTTTTCAGTTTTAGAGGTCTGTCACGAGTCGGTCTACAGCACGACCTTGCGTCTATGATAATAATTTATTATATGCAACAATGATTTTAATCAGATTATTGATTTTTACATATTTTTGAGAAAAGCATTATTCATAAACTTTATCACAACCCTGCCGCCAGGTCCCTAAATATCCCCGGGCTTCAGGGCATTTGAGCCCATCACAAATGGATTATGGAAATGAAGCAGGCTTGGCGAGGATATACTTAGATTCTCAGTGCAAGGTCATCTTTGTAAGTCCAATTGAGAGGTCGATATAATTTTTATTGCGTGCATCAGGTTCAACGCATTTTTGTATTTCGTTAGGCAACGAAGGCGTTCAGGTTTGCTTCAGTAGAGTAACTACTTAGAGTGACCTTTTCTCCCATGAGAGTGGCCTCTTCTTCGGTTCCATTCAGTGGCGGTTCTAGGGGGACTAGGGAGGCTAAGCCCCCTAAAAAAGGCCATCCATTTTTTTCCCGCGTAGCCCCCCAAAATAACCGTAAAGGTACGCACGAGGTATACCAGAAAGTTTGGTGGATATGAAAAGGACCATTTTTCTAGATTTCGACCAAATGACCAAAAAAAGGTCGTCAGAAATTTTGGCGACTGAAAACAGAAAAATTTCTCGCGCAAATTCAGCCCCCCTCAAAACTGAAATCCTGGCGCCGCCACTGGTTCCATTCATTCGATTTGACTTTGAACCTCTCTGCAACTAAAACCCTTTTCCCGCTCCTGTCTCAGCTTAATTCGTCAAGCGCCATAGAAGTGTGTCAGCGACTATTCGCTTTTGCTTATTATAACCTATTTGAATTTCTCACATCGCTTGGTCTTCGGCTCACCACAACAATATATTGGGATATTATTTTCTGATTTCTTCATTGTTGCCGGGTTAAATTTAATTTGGTCAGTCGAACAGTTATGCTTTAACACAGCGTTTCCCAAAGTGGGTTCCGCGGAACCCAGGGGTTCCGCGGGGTGAGCGCAGGGGTTCCGCGAAAAGTTGTAAAATAATCGATTTTTGTTTGAAATAGCACTGAAAGTTTGAAACTACAGTCAATCGACTTTTGTGCTTTGTCCTCGCCCATTGAGCAATTATCCGAGTTTTCATTGCCCAGTAAAAATCCAGTTACAATTTATAGACATCGATTAGAGCTGTAAATCTGAACAGGAACTCAGCAATCATTGTTATCGTTATCCCGACCGAGGCTGATATCTTAACACGCCTAAGCCTAAACGCGACAGCTTGAAAAGTACCGCTAAGTCAAATTATCGTACTGCGCTGTTGTGACAACTAATAATTTTATTAGTTGGTGTAAAAATTTACCAAGATTCAGTGACTGCATCGTAAGCTCGTGTTCTAGGTCACTCTTCTTGATTTAAATGATAGACCTAGGCTGCAGCTGACAATAGGAATTCAGCTTTCAAGTGTCAAGCCAATAGTAGAAAAAATGCATTAGAAGAAGAAAAGGGCTGTTATAGACTTCATGTGCGCTACTCTCAGTATTGTGATACACGAGTGGTGATTTTCAAAACAGTTCAACTTAATTTTTTAGATAAGAGAAATAAACTTTCTACAATATTTTTTTTTGTTAGGCCTATGTAGCCCAAATTAGTATGCTTCCTAGCAGTGGCGGCGCCAGGATTTCAGTTGGGGGGGCTGAAGCCTCGCGGATGAAATCTTCCAATTTCATTTCATCCGCAAAAATTTCTGACGATTTTTTTAGTCATCCGACCGAAATCTTGGGAATACCTAAACTTTGACATGCAAAAACCGAATGGACTTTTTTAGGGGGGCCGAGCCTTTGATATGGGGCTTATCCCCCTAGCTCCCCCAATAGCGCCGCCACTGTTCCCTATATGCCTAGGCGCTATGCATGCTTCAGTTCGTTTAGTTGATATTGGGGTTCCGCAAGAAAATATTAGGACACGAAGGGTTCCGTGGCCCAAAAAGTTTGGGAAACGCTGCTTTAACACATTCTCGTTGAGTGTAGCTGGTGATTGAGAGACTGCATGAGACTTGTGTCATAGTCGGACCTTCGATATGTTTTTATGGTTTCTTCAGCACCGTCTTAATTCTATGCTAGGAAATTCAATCACCAACTAACTTCAGCGTTTGTAATGATGGCGGCCTTACAAGTGTCTGGCCATCTTCTGCACTTTGCATATATTTATATAGATCAGTGTTTACTTCCTTTAAAATTCGTGTCTCTTGTTTGACGCCGTGTTCCCTGTATCGTCATCCAGTTCTGCTTTTGGTTTGACCTAATTCCCTCTGTATGCATGGTATGCATGTATGTATAATTGTATATAATATATATGAACATTTATATAGCGCTTTACAATAACCTCACGAAGGCGCTTAACGTAGCAACCGGACAGTCTCATATAGAAGGCCGTGTGTACGAATTCAGTTAATTACTTTGACATTTTTGATGAATGAAAACCGGGATAGTGCGAGTCTTAGTATTAGTATTGAAACATCGAGGGGCTTAGAGTGGAAATAATGCAAGCCTGGTGTTTTTATATGCTCATTGCTCAATGTTTCTACAGCTTTATGACATGGTGCTTCCTTGTGCTTTATGTATTTTAATGACAAATATGTGTTTTTAAACATAGGCCTATCGCCCTGAGATCTCTGCTGCCCGTTTTAAAGTAAGCACGCGAGGGATCACAATAGGTATTGCTCGTTACTCTTAGATGCTTCACGGTGGATTGTTTTGTGGTAATTGACTGAAGAACATTGAGTCGGGAATATAAAACATAGAATGAAATTCTTTGCATTCTTCAACTCTGTCTAAACTCTAGTCAAGAAGGTTTACATCGGGGAGGAATCAGGTGGCGTATTGGATAACACATTCGCATGGAGATCAGCGGAGCTGGGTTCAATTCCCTAAGGCCGGGGCCCGTGTGGTAAACATGCATTGTAGGCTATTAGCATCGTTGTATTATTGCAGGCTGCCTGCTCAGTTAGTAGACAAGATTGATGTTAATTAAGGATAGCTCCATGACTGTACGGTAACCGGTTGCGGTCTGTCAACCGAATTGTTGAATAAACGAAAAAAAGTAGGCTATCATTATTACTTACCGACGACAGCTTGGCAGAATCCGCTAATTGAGGAACACCATCCGACAGCCGCTGTTGATGCCTCGAAATGTTCCACGAGATATGGATAGAAAACTGCGAACCCACTGACGTCACACGCAGCAATAAAGTTACTAAGAAAGACGCACACCACAACGCCCCAGTCAGCCAAGCTTTCTTTTCCTACAACTCCTTTTTCTCTGGCTTCCTGTTGCTGCGGTGTGTCGCTCAACCCTGATCCGCATTCGCTGTGCTCTGCAGAAGATTTCTCTTCGTTTGCCACCGTATAGTGTCCGTTTTCAAGCAGCCGCCCAACTTCAGGTGGCGCGTCTTCAACTCTCGAAACACTAGCTTTGACATTTCCTAACTCAGTATCCATGGTCAAAATTTATAATATTTGCCCATGCGTTTTAATAAACCACGGTTACAAACTGCCTGCAAATGATTAAACCTGTGAGATTCTTATATAAGCCAGAAAATGCATTCTCACCGAGATTAAAAACATTTTACTGCTCTCTTCTCTTTCCTCGTACATCAGAAATTGCTACATAAATAAAGGTTACAGATGTTTTGCCTGCGTAAAATATCGTGAAGTTGGAACCGGTAAAACCAGAAGGCCTATACATCATACTCTGCTATGGTCCTATAATTATAAGTGTCACGTGTAAGCTCTCACATGTCGTATAATTCACGTGCTTACGGATCTGTCAGTCGCATTTGAACTTTAGTCTAACAGCTTTATGATTAGTAAACAATAAGCTGACTTTGACCCTTGTTGAACTGCAACACAGACGGCCTCTCATGGGAGCAAAACGAGTTAGGTCTATAGATAGAGCAGGTCTGCTAGGAAAGCACTGCCTATATATTGGACATGGAGGCTAACAGAAACGGTCACGTGGTGCCCTTTCAGCGAGGTTGGCTAACTGTCGTCTGAGTGCAGTGAACCTATTTGCACCTATTCATTTTAAGCCACATTATTTTTTTAGTTAAATTCTGCCGATTAACGGGCTTTTAAGTAAGTAAGAATATTCTTTATTATACCACCAGCAAACGCACAGTAGTTTACAGAGGAAATAAATAATAGAAAACATGTATGCACAGTTATATAACATTCGCATAATAAAACTGTTTCTGGCAAAAGAATCAACTCTAGGAAGGGTTAGATTATGTGACCTTGGTCGAGTATTGTATGGAGTGACCTTAATGGGAGGGAGGAGGTCGTGAAGAATGTGACAAGGATTTAAGAGGATAGAGCGGAAAAGAGCAGAGTCAGCTCTAGAACAGAGAGTGTCAAAACTAGCATCCAGTTAAGCATCTATACTTTTTTATACTGTATAACCAGTATTAAAAAAGTATATTGGATCAATAACAGTTAAGCATCCTGTAAATTGAATTTGAATTTGAAATTTGAAGAAAATTCTAAGCTCTTTAGTTTGCAGATGATACAAGACTCAGACTCTGTAGAGCAGTGATTTTTGAAGGAAAAGCTGAAAAACTGCGAGAAGAAATACATGTTGAAGAAATTATCAGATTGTCACTTGACATTTTAATTTAGAGAATTTCAGTGATGTAGACCTATCGTAGATAGTGCAGATGGAGAGGCTGTTTAAATTATAATTGCATGCAGAGCAAAAGGAACATTAATATGGTAGGATGATCTCCTAATTAAGTGCAATAGTTGCGAACTTGTGGTATTTTTTAGTAATGTTTAGGTTGACACTATCGCAGATTTTAAGACGGTCGAGTCGTGAGATAACATTTTATTCGGCAACCAACTCATTACAGGTCGTCATCACATCAAATTTGTCAAGTAGCCTATGCTGGTTTGCGCAGGAGACACAAAAGAGGGCGAAGGTCCCTCTAGCCAGGGCCATCTGAGAGCGTTGGGTTTGAAAGATGAATAACGGCTGCCTATGAATTGAAATAACTGATATAGCCGAATAATAAATTCTTAACTAGCATATAAATATTATAGACGAAAGGTGAGGGTTTCAGGAAAAGATAGCCTACTCCTTGTTGGATTTAAGCAGACAACTGTCCTTTGAATAGACGAAGAGCTGGCAGTGAGCGAATGTTAGATGAATAAACTAATCCAGATTCATTAATAATAACCTATTACTTAGAACCTTGTTGTGCAATACTATGCTATGTTATAAATGCTAAGCTATTTATGTTACTTTAATTGCTTTCAGGTTAGAACTTCTTCAAAATTTGATATTCTCGCGTAGCCTAAGCTATTAATTGATCATCGCAATAGCAGGCGCTCATATAAACAGAATCCTACCATAAACAGAGTCCTACGAGAAAATATAATTATGAGAGATATAATATTATCACCAGATATGGATAGAACAAACTCTCAGCTAATTTTGAATATGATTGTAATATAATTATGTAGGCCCCTAAGCGTTATTATGATATTTAAAACGAAAGACTCCTTCAAGTTTAAAAAATCTTCAATGAGTGATGATCTGGATCATTTGACCTTCATGACCATGTTGAACTCGTGTTACCGTAGACCTGCTCGCTTCTGTAGACACGCTTTTAGCGAGGAGGGTCAAGTGTTAGAGGTCAGTAATAACCAGATCCTACTTGCTAATAGCTGCGAGAAACTTGATAACCGTAGAATGTCTCTGGTAGACCCGGGCTGCATAAAACACTTGCATAAAATTATATTTGCTTCGATTGATCCTGAGTGAGGGTGGGGTATACATGATTGGGTTAGGCTATAGGTGGGACATTAGTGGAAGGGGTGGTGGGTGGGTGGGTGAACGTGTCGGTCAGTCGGTTAGTGGGTGAGTGAGCGAGTGAGTGCGAGTGGATGAGAATGAGATAGTGTGCCGGCGAGTAAGTAAGTTATCAATTTAATTGGTTAAGTGGTTATTTAAATAGCTTCTTCTTGTAATATCTCAAATATCTTGCTGCGTTGGCTATCTGTATTCTCTGCATGAATATCCGCTGGATGAGCATAATTAGCCTATTAGGCCTATACCCTGATGTCGTGCAAGACAAGAAAGGCGAAATTGAGAAACGTTCAGCTTTTTAATTTTCAGCAATATTTCAAAAGCATTCTTTAAAAAAATGTGTACAGCTCAAAAACACCGATTCCATGATATTCTGCTGTTCGGCGTAAAATCTTGAACATAGTTTAGGTTTCGAACGTCATAGTTGTATATGCCTAAACCTACCCATTTCTGCACCTCTGTTGAAATAATTATTGGTCGTGTTCTTCAATATATTGACTGTCAATATAATTGACTTAGGCTTTCTGCATCCATAACGAAATGAAAGCGTCTTTAAGCAGACAGAAAATAAATGTGATTTAAATTGAAAGTAAAAATCTCAATCTTAAACAAGTCGGAATGAGTAGATGTAAAACGTAAAAGATTAGCATACTAAAAATGAAACCTTGCGTAAAACGAAGAATGTTTTGACAGGATACTGCATGATGGCTGTTGCGTCACCTTGCATTAACTGAACTGAGTATTTGATTAATCAGAGGATATAATATGAAGTTTGCTGATCAACAGATGATTCGCTGCAGCAAAACAACTCTCAAAAGAATTGACCAGCTGATGCTGAACTGCAAGCGATTTGTTCCTATTAATTATTATGCCACACTTGTCTCACCTTTTTTGCCTCTCTTGATGGGGACTTATCTCTTTCCGTCCTCTCCTCTGTCTCTGTCTGTCTATCTCGCTATCTGTCTGCCTGTCTGTCTCTCTCTCTCATCTCCATAGGCGTGCGGGAAATTTCAGCAGTGGAGGGGGCAAAGATTTAACTTCTGCCCGAAAAATAAATCCTGCAGAAATCTCGTGGAAAATGCTACTTTTTCCCAGAAAAAAGTTGACACCCTTTGTCCGAAAAACAGACTTACAGACTTGCCGAAATTGCCCGAAAAATTGACGACCTTTTTAAAGTCATTTTCCGGGTCTGCTTGCCCGAAAAACAGTTTTACCCGAAATTTGGGGGGCATTTGTCCCTGGACCCCGCCTCGTACGTCTCTGCTCATCTCTCATATGAACATCAAGACCCCGCACCAGTAAATAGGCATGCAGTATTGCAGTTCATTCCTACTCCAAGTCTGACAGACCATTCTAACAATTGCTTCGGATTGCTTTGGCCCAGTTATTGCATCCATGCAATGTCAACTTACAATTCGCTAAAGAATCGTTCTTCGCATCTCGTCGCTCAAAGAGTTTAGCCTCTTCTTATAAAAACCAACTCATTTTGGGAAGATCTTTATGCAGCTATCTTCATATCAACCCTTAATTTTGCCTAAAACAATCTTTAATAGGCTTTGGGAATCACTTCAGTAAGCCTATACCTATTTATAGTTGCGAATTGAAAGGAATTACGTTTGCAACGATAGGCCAGATAAAATAATAGACTAGTCACTAGACCAACTATCTACTGCGACAAGCACAACTAGACCAAAAATGACTTTAAACGCACATTCCTACACATGTTCATTGTTCATAACTATAACCTATAGTTACATGTAGTTCATTCGTCTGGTGAAAGGAAAGTAAGAAATATTCGAAGGCTTATAAACTCTGTATAAGATGCCATTTACACTATTTTCAATTGGACCGATATTATATAAAATATATACAGGCCTATAATTATATAGTCAAACCCAAAGCCATCAACAGAGCGGACGAACGAACATGAAGAAGGCAGACTCTTGGAAATATGTCAGCATAGTAATTCATACACGCTCATTCCACGTAAGCGTAAGGTACTTTGAGAGAGGCGCTACATAAATTTATAGATACAATGCAGTAAGGGAGACTAAAATTGAGACCAGAATATAACCTAAAACTTCCCACAAAAGGTAGACCAAAACAAATCTTACTACAGGAAGTGTAGGTCTACATACAGGAAACGCTTCTTAATCAAAATTCGATGTATATTATACTGGCATCTTTATTATTATATTATCTAGCCTACTTTCAGAGTCTGTTTTTCTTAGCACCAAACATTTTAGGTTTTTTATTTGATGCTCAACAACTACACGTGTGAGATAATGCGATGATGGGACAGTTACAGCTGACTGCAGGACACTCCTAACAATGCACCTAATAATAGCAACAACAAAAGAAATAGATGCGCGGTATTCGTCGCTACGTTTCGCCGTCCGATATCGGTGAATTCGTCGTTGATTTATCTGCGAGAGGTACATGTAATTCGATGACTTCGGCGATGGACTTGCGGTGGCAACGGGTGACAAAAGTGAGGACGACCATGAGACTGCCAGACACGAATGCCAAGCAACCAATGATAGCGAACGCTTTGTTGTAATCGCGAGTCACATCGAAAACCCAACCTACACACACGCAATGAGCTTACAATTATTAAAAATTGTCAACAGCCGTGGGAGAAAATCTGAGGAGGGCTTGGTGTATTGTCGTTATAAAATAACTAGCCGACCCGATACTTCGTCGAGCTTCTATATCGCAGACATGCATAGAGAATGACAGCAGATAAACAGATAAATAGGCCTTAATATTACCGTATTCTATCTAATTAATCACACTAATCAGAGGCGTTCGGCTTCAGCATGCATGTACGGTAACTCGACCCGGACCACAATGGACTGCTCTTACGGACAACCCGTTTGACTCAACGCAGCGCTTGTGAATAAGCCGGTGCCCCGCGCTTGACTTTTGAGTTGCGCTTTAGAAATTTGGAGATTACGATTACGATTACCGGTACGAAGACATTAGCCTATAGGCATTCACACGCTGAATGTGTATTCATCATAATGATAGTGTCTACCTCATATCATCAATGGATCATGGTTATGGTACTGTATACGTGAACAATTCTAGAATTTCTTCTCAAGATCTGACAAGTAAAAATTGCTAAATAATATTAATGAAGCTGTGCTTAAATTCAATCATTCAACTTCTAAGCTTATACAAACCAATGAGTGGCGGAGATACGAGTCTTGCAAAACCTCCAATGAATTGCAGAACTGCTAAGCCTCTTGGTAGATGGGCCACGCCCACAAGGTCAACTGCCACGCTGGTAAACACAGTGATTGTACAACCTTCGGAAAGAAAGACATCATACATTACTGTTACTCAGCGATTGCCGTTCGAGTTCTGATGTTTATGCTCACTGTTATGCAAGCGTAGGCCTATACGTTAACCTAACATGTGGGACCGCAGTTACTTAAGCTAAGCACCTGCTCATGCGTATCGCACTTGGCAAACTTTTGTAGCCTACCAATTTAAAGTAAGAGTGCTGCATGTGTTCACGCCTTAAGGAATATATTTTTCAAGAGTCATGCCGGTATTTAATTAATTCGAAAGAGTCATATGCACATCGTCACGAATCACGCCAAAGTCTGAAGTTCACACTCACGTGAATTAACACTTTGACCGCGAAGTAGGCCTATATACGCGTTTATTAGGCCTGCTTGGCCCTGACGGTCCATCGGAGATGCGACGCACGCGATAACTCGTACCAAGGTACTTCAAATACTCGTACTTCAAATATATCCTACAGCGGCGTAATGGCAGGCGATCAATGCCGCCTTTACCTCTCACAATCATAGCTCAGATTTCAATACTGCTTTGGTTCACCGATGATTTTCGACCTCTCTGATGTGTCAAGTTTAGACCTACGATGATATGACTTCGTGTCAAATTTAGACAGTGTTGCCGCGAACTGCTAATGAATGCTCCTGCAAATTACGTGTCTAGTCCTGGATTATCCATGCATCGATTTAGTTATTTTTCGCATTTTCTAAAGCGCCATTTCAAGCTCTCGTTACTCAGAAGCGCTCCCGACCACAGCGTGGACACTGCATAGAAGCGCACGAGCAATTGCGAGTGAAAGACTTGCTCAATGTCCCTTCGCGGCGGCTTGAGGTGGATTCGAACCTGGAACCATGCAGCTTCACTGCACCGAACCCACCACTACACCACCGCGCCCCACATGTTTTTCAACATGCTTGAGACGTGTCAATTTTAGACTATAGAGAAACCCGTATCAAATCTATGAGAAAGTTACCCCGATTCAAGTTTTTCTTTACAGGACTGCCACGTATACACAGCTAATAAAATGATCCCATGGAGAATGTTTTAATGCGAGTGTTATGTTTGCTTTTATAAATGTGCTTTAAAGGCGTCCAATGTTCTTACCGAGATGCATTCCAAACATCGCAGTGGACGTCATTGTTCCGATGATTCCTGGATTGATGGAGATGGCGACAATGGACAGAAATGCAATGAACATTCCGGTGCCAAAAAGTAGAGACGTGTTCACCTTTGGATGGTTAGCGATGAAGGAAACTGGGACCCTGGTCACCGTTGCCATGATGCCGATTAACGTCGATGCGATGACACCATGGTCGCGTGTGAGACCAACGTGAATTGCTCGGTTCACAGTGTGAGGCAAGTAGCCGTACACGCAGAACGTGTGAAGAAAGAAGGCAACGGAATAAATAGAATATCTCGCATGGCGTAAAATGGAAAAGTTAAAGGTTTCCTTCACGTATCGGAGAAACAACTGTCCGGATGTTATATTATGTGGACTGCTTCCAGAAGCATGTTTTGAACGTGAGGTTAATCTCGTTGGTGTGCGGAAGAACAGGCAGAGTGGAATGCGTTGGGCGTGTATGGCTCCGAGTATGAGGAATGCGCCTCGCCAGCCGTAGGACTGAATGAGGTGATTTGTAAGAATGGATCCCATTATGCCGCCGCAGCTGAATCCGAGCCAACCGATCCCGCTGGCCAAGTTCCGGTTACGGCTAAATCTCTGATGGATGATAATGTTCGCTGATAGCATGGACAGTCCAAAGCCCGATCCTGTAAAAGATACAGAAAAGGAAATGAACGAAATTAATGACTGACTGGACGAAGAAGCTAAGATTATGATCCGCGGTTTTATCAGGACGTGTCAGCAAGGCCGTAGTTAGAGGGTGTTTTGGGTGTTTGAACACCCCACGAAATGGAAAATGGAAAAAACTAGAATTAATTGGTGACATTTTGTGAAGATTTCGGCCGCCTGACTAAAAAAAGGTCAGCAGTTTTTCGGACGGGAAACTGAAAAAACACCCCCCGAAATCAAATCCTGGGTACGGCCTTGAGTGTCAGGGGTCATGGGAACACTCTTCCCCGAAGAGCAGAATAGTAGAAAGGACGCAGGATTGCCTCACCCCCACCCTCCCAAAGGTCGACCCAGTCTTTCATTTACCAGTTGGCGCTGAAAAAGTTTAGCAATGTGATGCGATGAGCATCTTACATGGCTGCCATGCACAAACATTCGGCTAAACGCTTTTACATGTAACTGGTGATTGTTCGTTCATACCATGATGAGTTGCAATCAAAAGTCGTTCATATCAGTTTGAAAATATTAAACGATTAGATTATTATCGTTATATTTGATTATTATTGCAATAATATTTATTATTATCATTATTATTTGGTTGGCGTCGGCAACACGCCATGCAAGGTTTCCTTGCCAAAAGATCATCCCTTTACGCATGGTGATTGCATCAGGGCCTGAAAATAACGACCTACCCTGTGGGTATTATGTCCGAGAGATTATGTAGGCTACGCAAGGAAGGTAATTTAGTTTATGGGACACAGGCACTGATTCGGTAGAGCGCCTACGTGATGCGCTTTGTAAGTGTTCATATACATACATACATACATACATACATACATACAAAACATGCATACATACATACATACATACATACATACATACATACATACATACATACATACATACATACATACACACACACACACATACATACATACATACATACATACATACATACATACATACATACATACATACATACATACATACATACATACATACATACATACATACATACATACACACACACATACATACATACATACATGCATGCATACATGCATACATACATACATACATACATACATACATACATACATACATACATACATACATACAAAAGCAACAGCAACAGCAATAAAAGAAATTATCACAATAATAATGAAGCCTCAGTACCAAAGGATAGTCGTCAGAGGAACGTTCGTGCAGTGCAACTTTAATTAATTAATTAATTAATTAATTAATCAATTGATCAATTTAATCACTCGAGGAATATCTGTAGATTCTAATCGGATGGGGAAAAACAAGGTAAACGTCCGTTGAATTCATTCTGATGCTTTTATTTAATCGAAAATTCTCCTAACACACTGGTAACTTATTTGATCAACCTGTGCACATTACTGACAGAAATCTTGCTGTACCGTACTTAATAGCTTCAATTTGGACAAATTACCATCAGCTTCGCCACTCAGCCTAAATTGCCATCATGGCGCATCCTCTGATGTAGAGAATTCATTCCCAGGCCCGACAGACTATAATGGTGTGATTACCATTATTATGGGTGCCTTTGTCTGCGTATCAGCCGAAATATATTATTCTTCAACTGCCGAATCATCACTAACACGAGAGTGAATTATGTGCCTGTTGAAGAGCTACATTAGAAGTCTATGCTTTGTCGGTTGTTTGCATGACTTTTTGGGCTAACTTGCGGCTGTATTACATTACGGTACCAGGATTACCAGAAGCCAAAATAGACTCCCTAAACATAGAAGTGAGCAAGTATGAATGATTATCATAGCCTGAACCTGCAATGACGCCGTAGGTCACGTAGATCGTTGTTAGATTCGGTACAAAGCAGCTGAGAGATATTCCTATGGAAAAGAGCAGACATCCAACGACAGCGGGCAAACGACATCCGTAAGACTGTATCGGATAACTGGCGAACAGACCTACAGGTCGATAGTTGAAAAGCAAACAGCTATAGGCCAGGTAAAGAACCGATAGTTGGCCTATACAATAGCAACTGTCTTCGCTTGAAAGAAATTCAAAGTAACGTTAGAACCGGTCTATACTTCTCTGTGTCTCAACAAACATTAATTAAACATCACCAGGTCCTGCAACTGAGTTTATGCTTAAAAGCGACCAATAATTATAATCGAGCAATTATCTGCCACAGCATTGTGATACCCGGTCTGGACCAACGCTTTGCGCTACTCGCTACACAGAGGCGCTCCTCATCTAAGCGCGGACACTGCATCGGAGATTCACGCCGAAGCGATCGCGCAATTGCAAGGGAAAGATTTGCTCAAGGTCTCTGCGCAGTGGCTTGGACTCGAACTTGTAACCCTTCGACTCCAAAGCACGGTGCCCACCACTACAACACCGCACCTCACAATATGGCTTGGTAGTAGAACTTGATATGTGTATAGTGACCGGGTCTTTAGAAAAAGAGATAGAGGAACGGAGATAGCAAAAGATAGACAGACATAGAGACATAGAGAAAGGAAGACAGATGAACAGAAACAAAGGCAGAAGAAAAGATAGACAGACGGAAAATAGGCGAAAACCAAATAAGATAATATCTCATGTCAATCGCAGCAAATAAGAAAGAGACAGGAACTGAGAACAACTCGAGAAATGAAGCATCGGAAGGCTTAGAGTTGAAACTCTGCCAATCTCGTGTTTTCATCGGAGCAATACGTATAGTTTTAGGATATTGTAGGCTAGTATTTCTCTTTATCTTTTATATGACCATCATTTAAATTTTAGGCCCTAACGACAAAAATGTGTCTTTTAATTCCACACGTTAGACCTGTAATATTTTTGTTGTCCCATAATAAAGTAGGCCTGTCGCTATAGGCCTACGGTGACCCCAATAGGAGCTAGGGCCTACTCGTTACCTTTAGATACGCCACGGTGTTTGATTTTGTCGTAGTTTGACTGATGAATATCTTTACTTACACACTAGAGCTTGGCAGAACCCGCTAATTGAGGAACACCATCCGACAGCCGCCGTTGTTGCATCGAAATGTTCCACGAGATACGGATAGAAGACTCCGAACCCACTGACGTCAAACGCGGCAATTAAGTTACTAAGAAAGACGCACACCACAACACCCCAATCAGCCAAGCTTTCTTTTCCTACAACTCCTTTTTCTCTGGCTTCCTGTTGCTGTGGTGTGGCGCTCAACCCTGATCCGCATTCGCTGTGCTCTGCAGAAGATTTCTCTTCGTTCACCGCAACCGTAGCGTATCCGTTTTCCGGCTGTACAGCGCTCGAAACATGATCTTTGACATTTCCTAACTCAGAACTCATGGCCGAAATTTATAGTTGATCCGTGCGTTTTACACAACCACGGTTAGCCTACAGACTGCATGCGAAGCGGTTCTATGATGAGCCAGCAAATGCATTCTCAACGATATTTTTTACGTTACTTTGCTGCACACTCACACGGTTTGCGATCAGTATTCCGTTCATCATATGATCTCCATCAGCAATTTTTCCCGATGCATCGGCGCTAGCTAGGCCTATATCTAATCGGAAGATCTTTATTGTGCGGACTGCTTCCAAAGTCGTGTGTTAGAGCAGGAAAGCTGCAACTTTACAATGTTCAGTCCTTGTAAAATTGTCTGGTGTCGATTCTATCCCGCAATCCAGTTCACTTGCTTGCGGACTTGCCGATCAGATTTGCAGGCTACTATATAATGTATACCAATAACTTCATGATTAGTTACCAACAAGCTGACTTTGGTCCTTGTTGAACTGCAACACCGACGGCCTCTTATATAAACGGGAGCAAGACGTGTTATAGATAGCGCAGGCCCACTAGGAAAGCACTGCCTGTAGATTGTACGTAGAGGCGAGCAGAATTTGTTTACGTCATGCTTTCAGCGAGGTAGCAGCTGCTTTCAGAGGCGAATTTGTGGCATATGTGCATTGTAGGCTACGTTATTGTTTCGGCTTGAAATTCGGCCAATTGAATGGGCTTTCAAGTAGGCTATCCTTTAAATGTTTTGGTTGAATGCAATAATACATAGTAAATGCAAAACTCGCAAGTCTGCATTTGATAAAAACTCTGTATTAGCAGTGGATGAACAAGGAAGCTTGGAAACTGCAGGAAGACCTAAGATGAACGTGGAGATGGTCACAGGACTGGCAGATGCTTTACTCTTAGAGCAGTGCTCAGTGGCTGTGGACTTGTGATATGGTTTGGGTGATGGCCCTATCTCCGTGGACAATAGGCTACCGCAGCTTTCAAGAGGAAGCTAGGTCAGACTGGTTGAACATTAACGGTTAGGCTAACCTGCAGTTGTTCTAACACAAACTGAACCACATAAAAACCTGTGTAATGTTATTATTAATAATTGTTGGTAGGTTAGAGACCCTTAAAATATTCATCTTGGAGTCATCAATCGGCACAATGACAAGCGTTCGAATGCATACGAAAGAGGACCTAGGCCTATAGGCTAAATGAAACAACACTAGAAATTACACAGAAAACAGCCCTTGCGAATTTTTAAATTAATAATTATATGCTAATAATTTAATATAACAGTTGAACGAAAGATTCGCCTGCATTCAAAAAAATCTTCAATGATATTGATCTTGGTGAGATTTTATAGACCCGTATAGCTTCCATGGCATAAGCCTATTTACGTAGACAGTAGACACATTTCGAGCGAGTAAGGTCAAGTGCTTAAAGTCATAAATAGTTCTGAAGCATTTGCTGAACTCAGCTATAAACTTAGGACCTCTGGTTGATCAAAGTTGTATAAGAGCACTTAAATAAATATTTATTAAGTTTCGATTGATGCGGAGTGGTTGGATGGGTTTGGGTGGATTGCTTGCTTGATTGGGTGAGTGTGTCAGTCTGTGAGTGAATGTGGGAGAGAGACATAGAGATGTGTGATAGTGAGTTATTCTCATCAATCCAACTTCTATTGAAGACAGAATAATCTTCCTCCATCCAACTTCTATTTGAGCAACGGTGCTTCGATAAACAAACTTCTATTTAAGCCACAGGACTTGCCTCGGTGGATCTCTCTATGTCTCTCTGACGCTCTGTCTCTGTTTCTCTGTCTTTCTGGCTCTCTGTCTCTCTGTCTCTCTCTTTGTGTCTCTCTCTCTATCTCTCTATCTCTCTGTCTCTGTCTCTCTCTCTGTCTCTGTATCTGCATCTGTTTCTGTCTCTGTCTCTATATACGGTATATCTCTGTTTCTGTCTGTCTGTCTCTCGAGTACCAGTAATTAACATTGTACATGTACTTCAACATGCTTTCACATGCATGCAAGAATAAGTGCATAGTGCGACATTTTGAGAAGAGCCTACCGGCAATGCAAACCATCCTTAGCATTGCTGACCGAGTTTAAGTGCCTCAATTAGGTTCGGATTTAATTAATGCAGTGTTATAATACATTAAAATAAACATAAATAGCTACCGGTAACGTACATGTTTTTCTAATACACGACATGAAGGCATACGGCAGATGTTTACTCACGATGCATCTAAAAGCTAATGAGCTGTGGCGATGAATACGCATAATATCAATTTTTAGGTTCAAAGTCAAGACGTAGTTCACTATCAGTTGCTGGCGAAAACATCTTAAAATAAAACGTATAAGCTTACGTAATACATCTTTTGTTTTATCGATAGCAATAGAAAAACTGACAGGTCTCTTAACCACAACCACGATAATATTATGCTCTAAAAATTGCACATGTCAGTTCAACCGCAATTCTATTTGTAGAACCATTGTCCGAAATTCAATGTCTTTGGCAATATTTCTGGGCAAAACTCAATGCGAACATGAGACTGGCTGACACGAAAGCCACGCAACCAATGATGGCGAACGCTTTGTTGTAATCACGAGTCACATCGAAAACCCAACCTACATGTCAATAAACACGAATTGGTCAAGAGCTGAAATAAAATCCAACGAATGGTCCCATGGGCGCCCACAGAAATTAATCTTGCAAAATGCAATGGCCGCGTTTACATTTTTATGAAAAACTTATAGGCCTACAAAGCAGAAATTAAGAACAATTAGGATCTTTTTCAGAGAGGTTTCTAATTGTAAATTTCTCGGCTTCGCTTAGTTGATGTAAATTGTTACCATAAGTATTTTCATGAGAAGAAATGTCTAAAATTGGGTAGTTTACGAACAGTAAATCAGTTTTCCAAGCGGGGCAAGTGCCCCCTCTTGCTCCTATGTGTGGGCGCCCGTGTATGATTCCGCTTCGCTTCTTACCGCGCAGTAACACGGCACATTATATCCTAATGCTATGTTTCATCGAACGTTCGGCGTAGACATCTAGAATAATATCAGCTAACACGCAGGTTTAGACCTAACTGATAATATCACCACCACCACCAACAACAACAACAAAATGAGTTACATGGATGTGCAAAATGTTACTGACTGCGAAGAAGACCACTCGTATGGAAGTGACATGAAATTACATGTGAAAGAAGAAAGGAAAATTTGATTCTTGGAGATTCTGCAATGATAGTAGTAGTAGTAGTGTAAGTAGTGGTGGTGGTGGTGGTGGTGGTGGTGGTGGTGGTGGTGGTGGTGGTGGTGGTGGTGGTGGTGGTGGTGGTGGTGGTGGTGGTGGTAGTGGTGGTAGTGGTGGTAGTAGTAGTAGTAGTAGTAGTAGTAGTAGTAGTAGTATAGCAGTAGTACAACAATATCATCATCATCATCATTACTATTATTTATTTTTAAAAGTAAGTAAGTAGTCATTATCTCAACCACGAATATGTAAAGCGCCATTTCAAGAAAAAACTGGCAATCTCAACTCAATACATGCATGGGCGCCGACTCTGCGAGGCCCGTGAGTGCTCAGCACCACCAGAAATCAGCCAACAAGATGTGCGTTTTGTTATATTATTTCTCTGTTGACATTGCTTAGCCTTATCTATAAAAGTCATTGCATCTTTAATAATGCGGTATTTTTTAAAATCTCAGTATACCATAGGCGTACGAGGCGGGGTTCCAGGGGGGCAAATGCCCCTCCAAATTTCGGGCAAATGTGTTTTTCGGGCAAAAGAGGCATGGCCGGGGAAAAAATTCGGAATTTTTTTTCGGGCAAAACAGGTACGGGAGGAATTGTTCGGGCGCGCAGGGGGAAAAAAGTCGTCAGATTTTTCGGACAGGAAAACCGTAATAAAATTTTGGGCAAACGACTAAAAAAAAAAGGTCGTCAGATTTTTCGGGCAAAAAAATTTTTTTTTTGCCCCCCGGTGCCGAAATGTCCCGTACGCCTATGCAGTATACCCTACTATTACTCCAGTTTTACATCATCTGAACTCCATTGGTCGAGGAAACACTTATTCCTGCTCATTCGATTTAACTCGCTTCCGTCATTTTTTTTATTGGGGACGAAGGCGGCGATTTGAATTACATTGTTTCTTTTTTATTGTACATGCTCAATAATGTTCCTCACTGCGCGAGAGTCACTTCCCAGCATCACAACAGCGGGATATTGTTTTGTGCGCGCTAGCAAATCAACCTTTACTAGATTGACAAAACTATTTGAACGACTCTATGAAAACTATTTCCATGCACAGTGTTAACATTGGCTGACTAAAAATAGTGACTAATGTAGACAAAATTGCTTGATTTCTTATGCAAACTTTTAGTCGGTTGACCTAATTAGGGGAGAGTGCTCCAAGTTGCCCATGCTAGCGAAGTTTGCGCTTTTCTTCTGTGTGTATTCCAAGAGAAGCATAATGTTGACCCAAAGGGTGATCACATTTTTTAAACAATTGGGAAGAACATTTATTGAAGTCTTAAATCATGTCTTTAAGGGTCAAAAAAGTTTCGGCGCTCCCGCGCTTATATTTTTCAGATTTGTTTGGGCACGCACGCTCTTAGGGTCAACTCGGCGCTTATGCATACATGTACAATTGTACATACATACGTGCATACAGAAACATTGTACAAAAACTGAAAATTGCATTTTCTGTCAAATTGAAACTCTGTCATTACTGGCATAAACTGCATTTAATATCAGTCCGATTCTACTCACCAATGAGGGGTGGCGATGCTAGTCTTGCGAAGCCCGCAATGAATTGCAGAATTGCTAAGCCTCTTGGCAGAAGTGCGACACCCATGAGGTCAACTGTGACGACGATGAACATAGTTGTCGTGCAACCTTCAGAAAAGAAAGAAATATCGATATCGTGAAGATGAGACAACATCCAAAATCAGGTCCACCGTGTTTCCAAATTTATTGCAGTGTTGCGCGGTTATATTTTGGAAAAATATATCTTCTCAACCTTAAAAGAATTTTAGACCATCTAGACTTCTAGAGGTCCAGTGAATTTTTAAGATATCTGTTTATATCCCATTGAATTGAGAGACTGTGTTCATGAGCAAATGAATTTCACAGGTGCATTATTTTTCTCTTCTTCTTCTACATTCTCCTCCGTCATCAATATGACGATGAGGCCTTTATGAAATTTCTCCAAACTTCTCTGCTCCGGATTGTTTCTCCGATCTCGGTCTTCTTTGATCATTATTTTTATATTACCGCAAATCGATCTAAGTCGCTTTCGTACAATCCGACTATAGAGTTACGCTCGTGCATAGACCTAATTAAAATAGAACAGTAGGCCTATCATGTTCCTACCAGTATGGAGTCCAAACAGAACAGCAGACGTCAATGTCCCGACGATTCCTGGATCGATGAACAGAACGACGACAGATACAAAGGCGAAGAACATTCCGCTGCCGAAAACCAGAGACGAGTTAACCGTTGAAAGGTTTGTGATGCAAGAAATGAAGACCCTGAGAACCGTGGACGTACTGCTGATCAACGCCATTGCCGTCACTCCTTGGTCGCGGGTCAGACCAACGTTGATCGCTCTATTCACGGTGTGGTACGAGAAACCCGCCACGCAGAATATGTGGAGAAAGTAGGCGATTGAATACGTGGAATATCTGGCGTGACGCAGAATGGAAAAGTCAAAGGTTTCCTTCAGGTAATTTAGAACCACCTTGCAGGATATTCTCGGTGAACTGGTTCCGGAAGTGTGGTTTGTCCGTGAGGTTAATCTCTGTGGAGTGCGGTAGAACAGAGCGAGTGGAATGCGTTGGGCGTGAATGGCTCCGAGGATGAGGAAGGCGCCTCGCCAGCCGTACAGCTGGATGATCTGGTTAGTCACGATGGATCCAATAATGCCTCCCAGGCTGTAGCCGATCCAACCGATTCCGCTGGCCAGGTTCCGGTTGCGAATAAACCTCTGATGGATGATTATTCCAGTCGCCAGCGCAGAGAGACCAGACCCCGATCCTACAAGGAACATAGAAGAGCGACTGGTTAAGTAAATTATTGCTCGAGTGAAGCAGAAGAATAGTAAACTACCAAATCCAGGGGAGCACAGTGCACACGAGGGTACGATTAGCTCACATCATGACATTAAAGGCAAAAATAAAATCTATCTTCTCGCTGTCTACTAATTGTCCTCAAGAAATGTCTATCTACTTACCACCAGAGTTCTCTTTGTTTTACTGCTGCGTTGTACAAGCACACTGTTATTTATTTATTTATTTTTGTCATTTTGCTGCTTTGATTTGTTGATCTATCTGAATAAACAAGTCTTGATTTTATTTGATTTTATTTGTCAGCTGTCAATTTAATCGAACATCGGCTAACGATGTACCAGTGCAGAATGTTAACTATAATAGTTAGAAAATACTAGATTATGTTAGAACCCATAATATCCCTCAAAGACGTATATAACACTGTACCTATAAAAGTTCTTTTAGGCTTTAGAGGTCACAAAGGTCTTCTTGAATACAGATGGGGCATCAAATCGGTTCACTGCCCTAGGATAGTGGTGAAACGACCAATTTGAGGCACCCTGCGTGTACTTAGTTATTTTGTAATGTCATCCTTTTTGGAATTTTATCGAACATGATGAAACTTTATTTGGAGCATTCAGCACTAGATATTATGCAGTAAGTTCAAGCTTAAACTAGCAAAAGCCGTAAAAAACGTACTTCATATCGGACGTTTTTAAATGAACCAGACCAAATTTCATGACTGTAGCAAAACTAGTCAACTTTAAGACAATTAGGCTATTGCTTATTTGAATTCTTTGTGAAAGGTTCCTTTAACATATTCAAAATTAAAATAGAATGATGTTAAACCCAGTTAATCCATGCAGGCTTAAATCGACTGAACGCGGCATATGATTAGCCTACATTTACCTGCAATGACTCCGTATGTGAAGTAAATCGTGGTGAGATTCGGCGCTAAACAGCTGAGAGACATCCCTGTCGAAAACAGCAGACAGCCAACGAAACCGGGCAGACGACATCCGTAAGACTTTATCGGATAACTTGCGAACAGGGCTACATAAAAGCAAACGAAACGAGACGATTCCACAAATTAACTGTCAAATTAACATAGATAGTATAGATAGCATTATAGCATAGATAACATAGATAGCATAACATAGATAACATAGATGACACAGATAACATAGATAACATAAATAACATAGATAACATAGAAAGCCACAGCCTATTGGCTGTGGAGTACCTTCAAGTTGCTTTCGAGAGTATGCATGATATAATCCGTTAATTTGTGGAATCGTCTCGTTTCTTTTGAGGATTTTTAAAATTCTTTTTCATAATGTCGTGTTGTTAAATAATAGTGTGACTGAGGAAAAAATCTTTGCTTACCGACAACAGCTTGAAAGAATCCAGTGATCGACGAGCACCATCCCACAGCGGCTGTCGTTGCCTCAAAATGTTCCACGAGATGCGGATAGAAGACTCCGAAACCAGTAACGTCAAATGCAGTTATTAGGTTAGTAAGAAAAACGCAGACCACAACGCCCCAATCAGCCAAGCTTTCCTTCGCTACGACGACGCTGCCTTCTCTGGAATTCCGTTGCTGTGGCGAGATGCTCAACCGTGACACGCTGTCTGTAGTGTCCTCTGGAGAACTGTTCAGATTCTCAATCGTTCCATGTTCGCTTTCCAGCTGTTTATCAATTCCAGGCGATTCGTCCTCAAGTCTAGAAGCGGAAGAATCCACAGACGTCGTATCATGATCTTTGATCTGCACTAACTCAATAGTCATGGCTCAAATATAATATAATAGGGTCTACTGCGTGTTTTAACAAACCTCGCTTTACGGCCTGGCAACAATCGAACAAACGTATACAATAGGACTTTCACAGCTGTTAATAAATGCACGTTCTTCCTATAGGCTATTAAAGAAGTTGGCTGTATGTTCACAATGCAGAAGTGCAAAGCTCCGTTCTGAAGAATGCTAGGCGTCCTGTCATAATTATAAATCTTCATCTGCAATTAGCGTTACGCTATCACCGTTTGCATAAACCTTTGATAGGTTGCTCATCGAGTCGGTCGGTCCAGCGTCTATGCTGTGCGCCAGCATCTTATAAGGTCGTTGAAACCATAGGCGCAATCACGTCCTAAAATTTGGGGGGGACCATAATGAATCACGTCCTAAAAGTTGGAGGGGACCATAATAATAAAGCTAGGGGACCACTCAAAAGTTGGGGGGGGCGCGTCCCGTGGGACCCATAGGGTGGTTGCGCCTATGGTTGAAACCTTTACATCCACAGAGCAACAATCACTAAAACATAAATTTTGTGGACGATGAACGGGGCGTGGACTATCACGTTTAATGACCTAATTAAATTAGCCGTAGGACTAAACGACAACGGTGTTTTAAATAGTAGGCCTTGTTAGATTGCCTCGTAGACCCTAGTTCGGTTAAAGCAGAGTAAGCTTATTGTTACCGGATGGGTTCAAGCTCTTTATGAGGTCCTGTGTCGGCCTAACAAGTCTATGATTCTGTAGAAATCTGGATCTTATCTAAACTTGTAGTTTTTCACATTCTGCGCAGACCTGGCGCTCAATTTTGCACTTTAATCTGGTAAATGTTGCAGTTGGTTTGGCGCTCATAATTATTATACCCCACAGACGATCGAATTGATCGATCGAGTCGATCGTAAATCGATCAAGTCGAGTCGATAGAAAAATCGTCGACGCGATCGACTTGCAAGTCGAGTCGATCGTTGGGTAGACCAAGTCGAGTCGATTGTTGTTTCATCGACTCGACTCGACTTAGAAGTATTTGACTTACTCTTTGGCAGCTACGTCGCAATTATTCGCAATTTCACAACTGACCTGCAATGCATGATACAACGAGATAGGCTACCATGGTAATTCCGTGCTGACACAAAAAATTCGTATAGCGTAATAAACCTCTTAGGCTGCTGACGCTTTCGTATTGGCTATTTACGCAATTTTGCGGTGAAAATGGAGCGATTAAGATGCGTTAAGAATGCCCTAGTTTAAGAAAATATCAGCTCTTGAGTCAGTCTGGATAATAGCAGAACGTTCGACGGTCTATATCTTTAGCATAGGATTTAATTAGTCTACTTCTCACTCTGATGTGGGACAACATTTGTACCACGTTGCAGCAAGTAGTCTATAATTACGCGGGTGCCGCAGCTGCAGCACAAGACTCGCTCATCCAGTTTCTTTACAAAACCAAATGTGCAAGCATTGCTGCTTCCGAATAGAAGATGCATTAGATAAAATCTAGGAAAAAACAATTTGTGTCACATAGATTTGCGAAAAAATACTTGCAATTTAAGCAGACGCACGAAATTCAGGTGTAGCCTGATTTAGATGCTGTGATATAAAAATGCAGCTGCCGTCAGCAAATTTTGGTCAGAAGACCACAGTTCAAGTCGACGAAGTCGATCGAGTCGATCATCAGCCAATCCAAGTCGATTGAGTCGTGGAGAGGTCGGCGAGTCGACAAAGTCGATCGAGTCGATTGTCGGGTGAGCCAAGTCGATCGTAGCGCACGACTCGATCGACTGCGGGTAAGAGCTCATATCGGATTTAGGCCTACATAAATCATGACCCTTGCGTGCTTGTAAAGCAAACTTATATGCCCACTTTGCACGAAGCATGTAAATAGAGAAGGCTTAAATCAGGTTGTTTCGCGAAGTAATTGTTATTCAGATGCCGCAGTCATTAATCCTAGACGGTAGACTAGACCTGCATTTGCATTTTCAGCCAAAGACTCATGTACAATGTATTGTCCTTAGTCAAGTCGTAATTTACGCGGAAGCTGTTTTGTTGTTGCATTCTCATTATTAATTAAGAGGTTTTGAGCGAATTTCTTATTATAATCAATGTTCATAAAAGAAGTGACTGAAACCGACTCATGTGCTATACAGAGCAAATTACGATGACGACTCTCTCTGACCATTCCCTCTCTCACCATTCCCTCTCTGACCATTCCCTCTCTGACCATTCCCTCTCTGACCATTCCCTCTCTGACCATTCCCTCTCTAATGCGACTCAGCGTATGTGAATAGCTGGTGAAATGCATCTATTTTTTGTGTAACGCATTAGAAAGGATGATTGGTTAAAATTAGCGGACACTTCTGAATATGGTGACAACCAGAAGCTTAAGAAATATAGGCCTACGCTACTGTTTGGAAAACTTCGATGTAGTGGATGGTATCATATCTCAGACGGATAGGCCTAGCTCATAGGCCTAATCTCGGCTTCAACATTCATTAAAAACTTGAAAAAGAAATTAATTCTATTGACTCTAATTAGTTGCATTTCAACTGTAGCGAAGCTTGATTTAATAGAAGAATTCAACCTATTAATTAATCGCCGTTTTTGTCTAAATTCATTTTATTTGTAGCCTAATTGACATTTAAATACACTTCAACTGCGAGGAGGCTCCATTTATTGTAAGATTTCAACATAACCTGTAGATTACCCTTTGATTGTCGCCATTTTGTTTGCTTGCCATTAAACGGTCACACATTACTGTAAAAATGACAACAGGCTTTAACGATGAGACATACAACGAATAACCGAACGCAGATAATCTGCATGGGATTTCACGCAAATCTATAATTATAGACAGAAACACAAGAATGTCATTATTTTATGCCGTCGATTCTTCAGAGGTTGGTCGATTTGTGAGTGCCTTGCTCGATGCCAAAAAATAAATGCCATTGTTGACTGGCTTGCGGTAGCATTTTGTGACAAAGGTTAAGGCGATCATGAGGCTGGCAGACACGAATGCCATACAACCAATGATGGCGAACGCCTTGTTGTAATCTCGAGTCACATCGAAAACCCAGCCTACACAACAGAACAGAATGAACACGAATTGGTCAAGAGCTGAAATAAAAACTAACGATCGGTTCAATTTCTTAACGCAAAGAAAACAGTAGGCCTAATTAACTCTTATAGGCCTAATTCGTTGACTCTTCAACAGTGTAGGCTACATTTTGTGTTATCAGTGTCCCTCGATATATTGCTTTGTATTTCAATTTACACAGGCAATTTCTACAGACACTAGCAAACTCACCTCAATAACACCCTAATGTCATGAATATGCAAAATTGTAAAATCTCTTCTCTGGTTTAGGCCTACATTAAAATTCTGTCATACAGTTTTAATCTATAGCCTACAGACATTCATAAATATTGATTCAACGAACTATCGAAAAGCATAAAAATGACGATTTAAAAAACTCTTTAAAATCATTTCGGGTTTAGCCTATATCGAATCTCTGTCATTATTCGCACAAACTGCGTTCAAATTTCAGTCAGTTTCAAGTTCTACTCACCAATGAGGGGCGACGATGCCAGTTTTGCAAAGCCTGCCATGAACTGCAGAATTGCTAAGCCCCTTGGTAGAAGTGCCACACCCACAAGGTCAACTGCGACGATGGTGAACACAGTGGTGGCACAACCTTCAGAAAGAAAGACATGTACATGTATGCCAATGATGATATACCTTTCAAGATCAGATGCATCTCTTTTCGGTGGGGACCGGTGGCGCATTGGACAGCACACTGGCATGGAGATCAGCGGAGCTGAGTTCAATTCCCTAAGCCCCGTAGGATAAAGGTCTTTGTGGGTTGCTCTAAGCACCGTTCCATTGTATGATGTCAGTGCTAATTAAGATTGCTTCAGGTAAGCATGCTGTGTTTGTCAAAATGAATTCAACAAAGAAAAGATTAGGCTATCGTTCTTTCCAAATTACCATGTTTGGTTACACTTTACATGCCAGGTTGGAATTGACCCACACTACCTGCGAGAGCTTTGTTGCTACACTAGTACCCAGGACTCCGTTCTGCACAGAAGGGATTGCTCTTGGTCCCATTCGCACGAACTGCTACGATGCAGAATAGAGCCTTTTCTGTGATCGGTCCAGTTGTCTGGAATGGGCTCTCATAGGAGCTACATGTACGTCTACTCTCTGGGGTTATTGCCGATTTTTTTATATTAAACTCAAAACTGACCTTTTTGCCGTGCTAGAGTCGGGAGCGCTTCTGAGTAGTCCCATTGAAGAAACGCTATATAAATTCTTGAATGAATGAATTGTATAACCCAATATCATCCCAGCCTTAAACGAATTGAAACAACACGGTGCATGTTGAGTGAATATCCAAATGAATTAAGGAATTCTGTTCATGGGTGAGTGAATTATGACATGTACTGTAACAGTTTTCACATACTCATCTCCAAAACAATCCAAATCTATCTTCAAAACGTATCGCATGGACCAACCTAAATGCATTCCGAATAGTGAGACAGACGTCATTGTCCCGATGATTCCAGGGTTGATGAAGATGGCGACGATCGACAGGAATGCAAAGAACATTCCGGTGGCGAAGAGCAACGACGAATTCACTTTAGGAAGGTTTGCAATGACGGACACGAACACCCTCGTAACAGTAGATGTGATGCTGATTGTTGACGCTGCCACAACGCCCTGGTCACGCGTGAGACCAACGTTGACCGCTCTGTTGACGGTGTGATGCACGTAACCCATTAAGCAGAATATGTGGATGATGTAGGCAATGGCGTACACGGAATATCTCGCTTGGCGAAATATTGAAAAGTCAAAGGTTTCTTTCAGATATCTCAGAACCACCTTTCCAGACATACTTTGTGAATTGGTTCCGAAATTCTGTTTTGACGGTGAGGTTAATCGCGTTGGTGTGCGGTAGAAGAGAGCGAGTGGAATGCGTTGGGCGTGAATGGCTCCGAGGATGAGGAAGGCGCCTCTCCAGCCGTACAGCTGGATGATCTGGTTAGTCACGATGGGTCCGATTATGCCTCCCAAGCTGAAGCCGATCCATCCGATTCCGCTGGCCAGGTTCCGGTTACGACTAAACCTCTGATGGATGATAATACCCGTCGCTAGCATAGACAGACCAGACCCTGATCCTAAAAGAAGCAGAACAGTAAATTGACCAATAATTGAAGGACGCAGCGTGAGCGAAGGGGAGGAACAGTGAACAATGTTAACTTCAAGAGGCGGATTAGGTCAGTAGTAGCCTACTTATATAATTTTCGTATAATTTTTTATGGGAATATATTTCCCTCGGTCGATAAAGGATTTTAAAGCCATGGGCGGAGTTTATCGGGGGCTAGGGCGGGGAAAGCCCCCCAAGAAGACCCAGAGTCATTTTTATCGTGTAGGCTTAATTGTATCTTTTCTCAGGCCTAACCCCTCCCCCAAGAAGGCGCAGGCTCAGAATTTTTTTTCGGAGAAATTGTTCACGATTCACGAACGCGAAACTTACGAATGACTAAAAAAGGTCATCAACTTTTATGGCCGGGAAAATTATTATTTTTTGGCGAGATTTCAGACCCAGGACGAAAAATTTTTTCCGGCGCCGCTGCTTTAAACTGGTGTAAATTATTTCATACACAATTATAATAATCAGTGAACTGAATTGGTCTAAACAAAATTATATTTACCTGCAATGACTCCGTATGTGAAGTAGATAGTGGTGAGATTGGGCGCTAAGCAGCTGAGAGACATTCCCAGAGCAAACAGTAGACATCCGATGGAACCGGGCAAACGACAACCGTAGGACTTTATCGGATAACTGGCGAATAGAGCTACATAAACACATATACGACACGGCATAATTCTTGGGTGTTCTATTAAAATTAAAAAAATTCATCACTATTGAATTACACAATTTTGAGATACAGAGAATTAGTTTTTAGGGCGACGATCTCCTATACCTTGATGAAACTATAGGACCTATAGGCCTATAATCACGAAAGAGAGAGACAGATAGACAGACAAACAGAGACAGAGACAGACAATCAATCAATCAATCAGGGAGAGGCAGAGAGAGACAGACAGACAGATACAGAGACAGACAGACGACAGGGACATACAGATAGACAGACAGACAGAGCGAGAGAGGTGTGTGTTCTTTAGAAAACACCTGCCTTCACTTTGCTTTAGGCAGTCTTGATCCTCAGTTCAGAGTCTCCGAGAACCACATCGAAACACTGGAAAGTTCAGCATGACTTTTACAACGCGGCCAGTGATCCCGGGTCTAGTCTAGGTCAGGAATTGGCTAGTTAAGATTATAGTAGGGGTGGTTTGACTGCGCCGGTGTCACGAAATAGAGTATTCCCCGTATTAATTGTATCCCTCCAAATTGAAAAAAATCGAAAAAACCGCTTCCGCGTTTATTTTTTTTGCAAATTACTTTTCATCGGCTTTGTTTTGAACAATGACACTAACAGGTATGTTTATTCCTACTAGATAATTTGTTTTGCCCTGTTTTTAGAGCACTTAAAACATTAAAAACACTTAAAAACACTCAGAGTCACTAGGCTAAATAAATTCGCGTTGACTTTATCTGAGCATTGCTTAGGACACTTAAAACAATTAGACTCACTTTAAATTTTGATTACAGCATAACTTTTTTTATTATGCGCATTTTTCAAAAAAGGAGATAGAATGGTTTATTCCCCCCCCCCCCCCCGGATAGTATAGACCGGTTAATTCCATCCGGGGGGATAGATTAATTCACCTCCCCGGATAGCTTTCAGGGGGGATACTCCGTTTCGTGTCACCGGCTCTATACTAGGCCTATTGTTTGGTATTCAAGTACGCTGGCCTACAGTGGCGTAGCCAGGAATTTATGATGGGGGAGGGTTTATGGCCTGGCCGGATGCCCTTCCTGACACCAACCCAACAGTATTACAGTAAATAAAAATGAATAAAATAAAGTAACAATTGGAATAAAGTAAGAAAAACAATTGTTACTACAAGCAATTCTTTTGTTTTTTCTCATTTAAGTGGATAAATAACCTTTAAAAAAACTTTTCCCTAAGCCAATGGGAGGTTTAACCCCGAAACCCCCCTTGTCCACGCCACTGCTAGCCTATAACCTAGCTAGAGTCAACTAGTGCCGCCTCCATTTCAATCAACACACTTTCTGTTCATTTTCATAAAGCAGTTCGTTGATGTCAACAAACCAATGAGATCACTTACCGACAGCAGCTTGAAAGAATCCATTAATGGATGAACACCATCCGACAGACGACGCTGTTGCATCAAAATGTTGCACGAGATGCGGATAGAAAACTCCGAATCCATTGGGGTCAAACGCAACAATAAAGTTACTAAGAAAAACGCAGACCACTACGCCCCAGTCAGCCAAGCTCTCCCTTGCCACAGAGTTTTCTCCTCCTGCTTCCTTTTGAGCTAGCGAGGCGTTCAACTGGCTTTCTGTGTTTTCTGGATGACTGTTCTTCTTATCCGTCATTCCACTTTCCAGCTGTGGATCAATTCCAGGTTGTTCCGCCTCCAATCTGGAAGCGGAAGAAACCTCAAGCGCGACATTATCTTTGATGATTGCTAATTCAGTAGTCATGGCTGAAAATTTTAACGCGTGTTTTTAGCAAACATTGATTACGGCATGCCAACAAAGTAACAAACCTTTGCAGTTGGCATTACATGCATTCTCAACACCTAGCCTATACTTAAACGGTTAGAGTAGGCCTACAAAGCCCCATTCAGTACAATAGGCGTTGGGTTCCAATGATTAATCTTTTTCATTAATTAACGTGATGTCAGAATCTTGTGAGTCTCTGAAAGTCTTTCCGTCCATCCACTGACCCGAAATCAACAGAATTTAGGCCTACCATTGTAAACAATGCACGGGGCGTGTACTATCAGATTTCATGACCTTCTTAATGCAGCTGTGCATTTACATTGTGGTTCAATAAAAAGTAGGCCAAACTGTTTTTCGTATATCTCTAATGCCTGATGATTAGCCAAATCATACTAAAACGTTTCCAATATTTAGAGAATTGAACCAAGAACACGATTCCAAAATATCATGTAATAGATTTGAGCGGATAGAAAGATATGAATATTTCAAATTCATCTCTCGAAATTTCAGTTTTCAGCAAGTCTGTTATGGTGTTCGTTGTGGTTTCGACGCTTGATAGTTCCCAATTTTGGTCTTCAGTGATCCTGGAGTAAAAATTAACGGAGTATAGCCTATTATCGCAACGTTCTGCTGTCACAACAACTTTCACCTATTATCATAAATCTATTTTCCTTTTCAAAAGAACTGTGCCAGGCCACATAAAAACATCGAAATGCTAACAAGAGAGACACCATAGGCCTACTTCATTTCTCCCACATTATGGCCTCCGAACAGTCCAGATTTAAATCCTGTCGTCTATAACATCTTCTTTATGTAAATAATAAAAAATAACTACTTAAAGTTTCTTCAAAAAAATATTAAGAACTTTTTCATGATTGAAGTACTTTGTTTCAAAACCCAAAATAAAATTGCTGGTAAACTGAAATTTCGGTAGATAAAGTTGAAAGATTCATATCTTTGTATTCGTTCAAATTTATGAAATGATAGGCTATTTTGAAATCATATTCTTGGTTCAATTCTCTAAATATTGGGAAAATTTTTGAATGATTAATAGTCAGGCGTTGGAGATTACATGAAAAACAGTTTGGCTTACTTTTTTTAACCACGGTGTACATTCGATTAATTAAGGTCGTTTAAATGCTAATCAAGGAGCCGATTTTCGTTAAGCCAATTAGCCAAAGTATTTACAGTTGGATGAGTTGGAACTTGTAGGCCTATAATCATTTGTTGCCGTTTATTCAACAATCCGGTTTTAAAGATAGCAACCGGTTACAGTAGGCCTATCTGGTTACGCAGTCATCTTAATTAACACCAATCTTAACTACTAACAGAGCAGGCAGCAATGATGCTAAAAGCATGCTACAACGCACGTCTATCCTACAGGGCTTCTGGAATCAAAATCAGCTCCGCTGATCTCCATGCCGGTGTGTTATCCAATGCGCCATCGGACCCCATCAGTAGCAAATTAGCAATGCAGTTCCGCTGAAACGCAGCCCTTCTCCCACCCCCCGACTCCCTATAGAGCGCGAATCCCTCTCCCCCCCCCCCCAAACCCCCTATAGACTATAGAGCGCATGCAAACGGGCAGTAGCCTAGAGTTCACATTTTATTATGCGCAGACTTTGTTCTTTGCAATCAACTTTGTAGGCCTACTTTTATCTGGCAAAGTTTATGATGAATAGTTCGACGCTCATTTCTGATCATGCAACACGACTATAGGTCCTATAGTTATACCAGGCTGCTAATACAGCGGCCTGGTTAAAAATTGTTCACTTTGCGTACTTGGAAAGCATGTTATGTTATTGCATTGCAGAATGGAAGCCAACAGATGAACTAAGACATGTTGCGTCTATACGTCTATTTGTTTGTTTTGCTGCAGCTGCACTTATCCCAATTGAATTCGTGCCTTTTTTGTCAATATATCTGGTAATTTTAGTAACAATTCAAAACAATTTCAGAGATTGAAATCTTGCTAAACAATTGTCAATACTTTTAAAGATTTTGCTTAATCTATGTCTGAACTTTCTTTCTGAATTTTCGCTATTGGCTGCCACTCTCCACGACAACAATGGCAATCCATTTCTTTTATCAATTGCCTCAAATCTAATTGATCTTCCACTACTTTCATTCATTCATTTCAAGAATTTATATAGCACCCCTTCAAGAAATTCATTCAGAAGCGCTCCCAGTCCAACCACGGTGACACAAAAATGTTTTAAGGAGCCTGTTATTCACTGGATAACAGGCGCATCGCCAGCGGGAGACTATTCTAGACAGATGGACCTACAACTGAGAAAGCACGACGCTGACAGGTTCAACACGCTGCGCCAGAAGCTTCTCGCTCGAGATAGAGCGAAGGGCTCTGCGAACCAGAAGTCCCCAGAACAACAGATAGATCTATTGGATAGCAGAGTTCACATAGATAGGTCGGGGCACAAGCAAGGAAACAACGCCAAGCCAGAGAAGCAATTCTATGTTCGATGCGCTGTGAGATAAGGAGCCAGTGTAGAGTATCATGCATGAAAGATGAATAGGAGACGGTTGGAGGCTAAATGCGTTGACAGCCGAAGGTGCTGGTCTTACTCTGAGATTCAGTGCGAAAGGAGATCTGTAGGCCTATGTGCGAAGGACGAGGACACGTACGCTTCGGGAAGCGCGCTTTTTCAACTGCTGGTCCCCGCTGCTGGAACAGTCTGCCTACCACAGTTCGTTCTGCCAACTCAGTTGAAGTTTTCAAAACTCGACTGAAGACATATAATATGTTTTCTAAGGCGTACCTCTGACTGAATATATTATGTTTGTGTTTGTAGAGGTGCCTTTGTAACGGCATGTGCTGTATTACGGCGCCATAGAAATTATCGTCATCATTGTTATCATTATTATTATTATTATTATTATTATTATTATTATTATTATTATTATTATTATTATTATTATTATAATTATACAACTGTCGGATTATATAGCATTGTTACAAAGGCAATGTGGAAGAGAAGCAGATGGCGTTCCCCCGCTGGACTGCCACCGAGATTCTTTGAAGAAGGTAACTCGTCTCGAGTCTGTCCTGAGTCGCCTCGGTCAACCTTCGTCCCAGGTCTAAAACAAAGTCCAGTCCCTCCGAGCTCCAAGAACCGCCGGATTCCGCCGGATTCCGGATTATTATTATTATTATTATTATTATTATTATTATTATTATTATTATTATTATTATTATTATTATTATTATTATTACTGAGAACATGGCATTCCAAAAGGATTACGAAATGAAAAAGAGACATTTCTGCATATTATTGATCTTGAAATATATATATAGGCCTATTTAGAAACAACCAAGTCAAAACATTGTATCAATCACAAATGCTATAGTGTAGTGCGCGCTGCTATAGGGCCTATAACAATTTATAGGCTACGGCGTGGTTTTAAATTGTTAGAATGTAACCACTTCGGATTTCAGATCATACGGTCAATTGACATGCGAAAAGCATAGAACACCTGGATGATTCTTATCTTTTGCTGTATTTATAAGTCAAACCAGTCCAAATTTACCGTCGTGCATTACAGTGAGGTGCAGTGGAGTAGGGGTATGTTTGTTGCCTTGCAGTCGCAGGGCTCCAGATTAGAATTCACCTCAAGCCGCGTATAGGGACCTTGGGCAAATCCTTCACTCGCAAGTGCTCAGCGCTTCGGCGTGAAACTCCGATGCAGTGTCCGCTCTGCATTCGGGAGCGCCTCTGAGTAGCGAGAGATTGAAGGGGCGCTATGACAAGTGCGCATACAAACAAACACACATACATACATACATGCATACATAGTTACATACATACATACATACATACATACATACATACATACATACATACATACATACATACATACATACATACATACATACATACATACATACATACATACATACATACATACATACATACATACATACATACATACATACATACATACGTACATACATACGTACATACATACATAGGCCTACAGCCCTACATACATAGATACATATAGGCTACATACAGGACAAAGTTCACGGAATACTTGAACAGCGGACTGATGCGAATGATCGTAACCAGATATCTACACGAGTTCATGCAAACACATGATATATTAAAAGAAACACATGAACGTCATTTATGCTGTTTCCTCAGTTATCGCTCGATTTGGAAATGCTTTGTCCGTTGTAAGAAATTCGACGTCTTTGGTGACGGACTTCCAGCGGCATCTGGTGACAAAAGTCAGAACGACCATGAGACTGGCAGACACGAATGCCATGCAACCGATGATAGCGTACGCTTTGTTGTAATCGTGAGTGACATCGAAAACCCAACCTACGCACACAGGTCACAAAACATGGATAAAGAAAAATAGGCTATATATAATTTTTTGCTATATCTGCGGTTTTTTAGTCGTTCAATGTCGCGCTTTTTAAAGCATTGATTTCATGCCTTTAACTGGAGCCGTGATTTTTAGGAATTTCGGTATTGTGTCCTTTTCTCAGTTACTGCCAATTGTCCTTGTCATCATGAGACTTAATGTTGAGTTTGCCTTCTTTGATGCATCCTCACATTGCCGTGAACGAATAGCCCACTTTATATCATGATCATCTAAAACTCGTTTGTTCTTCACTTGCTTTCAATACCATACCTCTTTTATACGGGAACTCTTTGTTTCTTACTCTCAAAATAATAATGTGTTTGCTCTTTCGAAACAAAGAGCATCTGATCGTCCTTTGAACATTTTAAAGCGTCATGCATCATTTCGCAGTATATCTTCTTCGCTATCCACTGTTCTACAGGTTTGCATCATCTGCAGACTTCGAAATTCGCCATAAGCTTTCATTGTCTGTGTCAGTAACAAAACAACTTATGAACTGCAATGGCTGTAGTGAGTGAGTCGAGAGACCAGGATTAATGGAGCGAAAGAAACAGGAAGTTTGTTCGCACAGTCGACATGTTTCTAATGTTAGATAGGCCAATTTGATTTGGTACACGGGCTATTGGTCATAGGATGATTGGTCATACGACTATCGGTTGGTTACAAGGTCGTTTGGGTATAATTTACAAGGATAAATTATTCAATTATAGCTATAATTGAATGTATGCTTATTGAAGAGGTTAACAGCTAACAAAGACTAGGTCTTTCTTATAATATGTAATGTGAAGTAAAATGCGTTAAGCCACAGAATAGCTATTCTGTGGTTAAACTCTATTAAATTTCTAGATTTACAGTAATTAATTATATGTGTCTAGGAAGTTAAGAACGCTGAATATTTCTAAATAATTGATACATGCAATCAATGGTCAAAAGAAGATTGCCTATTTTGCCAACGGTTTATTTATTTAAAAAATTAAATTCATGTAATTAATTGTTACATAAGACAGATGGACCTTATGACCAATCGTCCTATGTCCAATCAACCTATGACCGATCATCCTATACCAATAATCTTACGACCAATCGTCCTAGATCCATTTGATTTGATGGTGTTGAAGCAAATAATTCCAGAATTTAAATTTAAGCAGTCACACTATTTCTTGATCTGCGATTTTTCTTTTCTTGCTCGGGTTGAACTTTAAGAAGACAAAAATCACAAGTCACAGATAGGTCGATTTTGTGAATGAACAAGTGCTTGTAAAGAATGAGCCTTTACTTTGCAACTCAGATTAATAGGCCTATGTGTAGCCCTACACTCCCTTTGCATGCGCTTTATCTTAGGATATACGCGTTCATACATTTAAAACATGCAAATATTCATAACGTTACAATTTATGAATTTCTTCCCATAATCTGGCTAACTAAAAACAATCATTCTTTGCACTAACCACAGTTAATTTCACTGAGTGAAAATTCTACTGACCGATGAGAGGCGGTGAAGCGAGTCTTGCGAAGCCAGCGTTGCACTGCAGGATTGCTAAGCTTTTCGGAAGGAGAGCTACTCCCATGAGGTCCACGGCGACGATGGCCATTACGGTAATTGTACAACCTTCAGAAATGAAGCATAAGCTACATGTATCTACACATGGGCGGAGACTTTTGGGAGGACATAGGGAACGGTTCTTCTCAATGGGTGTGGTGGGTGGACGGCCCATGCATTTGTCCCCCCAACGTTAGAAGAAGAAAAGATCTTAGAACAAATGATTCAACGATTTAAAAAGGTCGTCAGAAATTCTAGCCGGCAAAAAGATGGAAAATTTCGTCGGCGGCTCAGCCACCCAAAATATTGCGTCCTTCTTTCGGCTACTCGTTAGTCCCCACGCAAGTCTCCGCCCAAGTCACCGCCCATGTATAATGCACTACCATGATACAACATCTATATACACTACCATGATGCAGCATCCACCAGAATCTGGTTCAATAATTCTGCATAGGCTAATTATTGCTGTGGACAACAGCACGTGGAAAATTAAACATCTCATGATTCATGTATCAGAAGTTTCAAGCAACCTGGTGATCAAAAACTTTCATGCGATTTTTTTCTAAATTTGAAAGTTATGTTTATATTTGCATCTTATTCAGAAGAGTCAAACAATCGTACTTAAATTAATTAAAATGAATCTACCTGCAGACTTGGAAAAATCTGACAGGTCTAAATTTCATACCTAGTCAAAAGCGACTTTGTAAAACTATGAGTGTCTTGCTCGTATATAAAACATTTGAAAGCGTCACATTTTCTTACCCAGGTGAACTCCAAACATTGCATTGGACGCCATTGTTCCGATGAATCCTGGATCGATGAAAACTGCGACAATCGACAGAAATGCGAAGAACATTCCGATGGCGAAAACCAGAGACGAGTTGACCTTTGGATGGTTAGCGATGAAGGAAACGGGAACCCTGGTCGCCGTGGAAAGGCTGCCAATTATGGCCGTTGCGGTCACACCTTGGTCGCGTGTGAGACCGACGCGAATTGCTCTGTTCACATTGTGAGGCGTGTAGCCGCAAATGCAGAAAACGTGAAGAAAGTATGCAATGCAATACACAGAATAGCTAACATGCCGCAAAATGGAAAAGTCAAAGGTTTCTTTAAGATATTTCAGCACCAATTCACCGGATGTTCTTCTTGGATTGATTCCGGAAGTGTGCTTTGACTGTGAGGTCAATGTCCTTGGTGTTCGGAAGAACAGGCAGAGTGGAATGCGTTGGGCGTAAACGGCTCCAAGGACGAGGAAGGCGCCTCGCCAGCCATACGACTGGATCACTTGATTTGTAAGGATGGCTCCCACTGTGCCTCCGATGCCGTATCCTAGCCAACCGATTCCGCTGGCCAAGTTCCGGTTGCGACTAAATCTCTGATGAATAATGATGTTTGTTGACAACATTGCAAAACCGTTGCCTGCTCCTAAAAGGAACAGAACCGTTCGCGAGAGAACTTTAACTTTTTAAAGGACTTTTGTAAATAACTTATTTCTAAGAGTTTCTCTGTTTAATAAAACCACAGTTCTCATGAAGAAGTAAAATCGCACTGATTCTGCTGTTATTATTTATCTTAGCTTCACTTATTTACTAGACCCCTTGATTGAAAAAATCACTTAAAGAACTTAACTGACTCAAAACAATTATACACAAGAATGAACGAATGACTAGGTTGAATATTAACTGAACGAAGAAGAGGAATACTTCAGTATGTTTTAGATACGAGCAGTCCTCCTTTCCCTTGCCTTGCTAATAATTTTGTCGTTTTTAATTTATTTGCATTCCCTACTGCTTCATCCTATATCGGATAATAAGCTTACAATAAAATACAATGTAGGTCCTACATTGTAAGCCCACGTAATAATGATGTTACTTTACTAAGTGTTCAATGACCAAATTTGACTGTCTGAAATTTGAAAGATAACATTGGAGAGAAGCCATTTATATAGTTGTGCAACATAGTATTTGTATTAATATTATTTTTTCAATTTTAATATGATTGTATTATTTATTAAAATAGTAAAAACATAACTATAATCATGTAATAGGAATTTTTTTTATTATGGTATATTATAGCTGTTATAGCAGTTCATGTAATTCAAAAATGCAGATAGTAGCCTAACTAAAAACTCAGTGTATAAAGTGTATACATTTTGCTAAAAACTATTAGGCCTACTATTTTGTCCAAATTTATATGGAAGGGAAGTGTTTTCTGGGGGGATCTTCCTCCTAGTGATGCCTAGATTGAACGCTACCCTCCATGTCCGACCTCCCCCCCAACCGACGTGAATTTTGGATGTCTTCTGATTCCCCCCCCCCCTATTTTTCACTGGGCGCAAGCTGCGCCCGCCATGTATAGGGATAGAAGCCCATGGACAGGAGCGAGTAGGGGGAGACCGATGTTCAAACCTGAACGGGAGGGTTGAGTCCTAAGTTACTAAAGTTAAGTAATGTAAAGGCCTACAAACCCTATGTAGACAGCGAAGTGAAGGCGGCGTATGATTATGCTCACCTGCAATGACTCCGTATGTAAAGTAGATCGTTATTAGATTGTGCGCCAAGCAACCGAGAGACATTCCTATCGCAAATAGTAGACAACCAACAACACCGGGCAGACGACATCCCCATGACTGTATCGGATAAGTAGCGAACAGAGCTACAAAAAGACAGCATGTATGTATACTACAAATCGGCAAATAATATTCTGCATCGAGTTGATGTATGCATTGACCTAAAACAAATGTCACTATTTTGCATGGCGTTTATTTCGGACCTTGATCGACATAAACGAGACGGGGCTTTTTTAACGTGTAGTTGTACACAAAATGTGTAGGCCTAATTGTAGAAGCACTTCTGTAGCCTACAGTTAAAACTAGAAAAAGGTAATTGTCCTTCGATTGGAGGTAATTTACCATGGAAGATGGGAAAGGAAAGAAGGAGTTGTGCAGTTCTAAAAATTTCTTGATTAAAACTGAGCTTAGTACAACATGGAGGCCTACGCAAAGTAAATTCAGTTGCTGCTCTAGATCCTCGAGTGGTTATTGCTGCATGCCTATTGACCTGGCAGCCTCCATGGGCGGATCCAGGGGGGGCCAATCCGGCCATGGCCCCCCATTTAAAAATTGCATGGAACGTGGCCCCCCATTTGGTTTAAAAAACATGTAGTGGGAGAGAAAAACAGGACATCTGGCCCCCCTATTAGAAAATCGTACGGGACGTGGCCCCCCGTTCGGAAATGGCATCTCCTTTTCCCGAAAAATTGGTTGATGACTAAAAAAAAAAAAAAAAAAAAGGTCATCAACTTTTTGGCGGATAAGTTGGTATCTTTTTCCCGGAAAATTTGGTCGATGACTAAAAATTGTTTCTATTGTCTCACAATACCAAAAATTTTGGCCCCCCCTTCGAAAATTCCTGTATCCGCCCTTGGTAGCCTCGAAAGGCAAATTGTGTACTTGTGGAGATCCACTTACCAATGGCAGCTTGGAAGAACCCATTAATTGAGGAGCACCATCCGACAGCCGCTGTTGTAGCCTCAAAATGTTCCACGAGATATGGATAGAAGACTCCGAACCCACCAGCGTCAATACCAGCAATTAGATTACTAAGAAAAACGCACACTACTACGCCCCAATCAGCCAAGCTTTCCTTTCCTACAGCGATTTCATCTCTGGCTTCTTTCTGCTGTGCTGATTCTTTCAACGGTGATTGGCATTCGCTGAGCAGCTCTGAATTGCTGTTCTGCTGTTCCAGCGTTACATGACCGCCTTCAAACTGTTGTTCAACTCCAGGTGGCGCGTCTTCAAATCTTGAAGCAGGAGAATCCACAGACATGACTTTTGATATTTCTTCTTCAGTTATCATGGCCAAGATTTGTCATGTGTGTTTGAACAAACCGCGGTTATACACTACCAATATACGAGCAATCGTTTCGACTCCTATATATAGTCGTTGCCGAAAAATCCATTCTCGCCATGTAAGCAATATTTGAAGTTCTCTACACAATGCACATTCAATATGTAAGTCTACTAAATCTTGCTTGCCGTTTGTATAAGGTAGGCCCATAGGTCCATTGGTCATCCGACCCTTAGAAGGCTAGGATGGCCTTTCGACATCAGCAGAATATCTGTGGACAATGTACGGGGCGTGGGCAATCAAATTTACCAAATCACTGAAGAACCTGCATATTGCATACGACTAAGATGTTTTGATGCCCAGGACTCTGTTTGGCCTACTTCGAAAATCAAGTACTTAGGCCTAATGTAGTCGGATGACCCTCAACTTACTGAATCGTCTCAATCTTATTGAAATGCCGGTGTCACGAAATATAGTATCCCCCGTATTAATGGTATCCCCCCAAATGAAAAAAGGCGAAAATGCCACTTCCTCCGTTTCGTGTCACCGGCTTATTCTGCACGCGACTAAAGTTGTTGAACTATTAATCAGACTGCTCTGTCTATTTGCATATGGATGACCCGAAACTTAAAATTTATTCATTCATTCATTCAGTGGACTTATATAGCTACTCAGGGGCGCTCACAGCCCAGCCACGGCATGTAAAAGCAAAAATGTCTTGAGAGATTTCTGGAACAATGTTTGATTGGTCAGATGTAATATAGGCTAAGTAGCGTTGAAGGGAGGTCGTTTTAGGTGGACGGACCCACAACCGAGAAAGATCGGCGTTCTCTGGTAGCTGATAGTACCGTAACCCGCCAATAGTAGGCCTAGTGATGTAGGTTAGTTAGTCCTGTAGAAACCTGAGCGATTGTAATGACCAGTATACACGCGCAGAATCAGTGGCGACAGAGGAGCCAGGGGTTAACAAGGACATCCGGGGACATCGGGGGCATCCGGGGGCTAAGCCCCCTTAAAAGGCCATCCGGGTTTTTCATGTAAAACTGAAGTTTTCGATCGGATGACAAAAAAAGGTCGTCAGAAATTTTGCCGGATGAAAATGAAAATTTTCTCCGAATTTTCTCCACGATTCAGCCCCCCCCCCACCCAACTAAAATCCTGGCGCCGCCACTGGCGACGCAGATCCAACATTTAACGTAGTACTTTTACCTGCATCTAATTTTATGATGCATCTAATTTTATGATCTGTACGGCGCCGCTTTTGGATCGTGTCCAACGCCAAGACGAATAACATTATTGGCCTATCGCAGTGGTCTCAGATATGCGACCCGTGGACTCAATTAATGCGATCCGCGACAGCCACTTATTTTTTTAGTTAGGCTATTCAAAATGCATTGGAATCTTGCAGCAACACAACATTTTCCAAGGCTATCGGCAGACTTTGCGCGGCCAGAAAATTTCTGAGCGGCTGCTCGAAAGAGTGTTCTATTAGGTATCCAGCGCCACTACTCGCGATTTTCTGGCGGCGTTCTGAAAATTACCACAAACACCGACCATTTTTGATTGAGTTTAGGCCTAAAATGCATTTGAATCGTAGGCCCTACTGCATCACAGCATTCTCCAAGGCTTTATTCGCATAGGTCTACTTCTCGCCGACAGAAAATATGAGTGTTCTATTATAACGGATCGGACTTCGCTCGGACCACTAGTGACTTCATCCCACTGACTAGTGCTAGTTGTAACGGATCTTAACTTCGACCGTAAGTCACGTGTCTGGCTACTCTCCAACTCACTTTCATCTACCAGGGCCTTTGGAGAAATAGCCTCAGTGTCCTTCCAGCGAAAACTACCGCACTGTTGTGTGAGCTTACCCGTATGGCCTAATGAATCAGTGGTTTCACAGTTAATGGGCCTCATTCGGCTCAACAGGGATTCTGTTTCCACATAGCTCTCTGTCGTAGGGTATTTCCTTCTTTCTCTCGTTTCTACCAGGACCGAGTCAGGACATATCTCCACGGCACCCTTTGGGGAAGCAACAGCACCAATACCTTGGCACTCATTTGGGTTCGACTCCCACACAACAGGTTTGCCAGAAGAAATACCTACAGTGAGCTTTTCTATCCTATCCCCTAATTGTCCTATCCGTCTGGACAGCTGCTCAAGATTCTTCCGGAGTCTTTCTACTACACTAGGTGGCGCTACTGAGAACTCCATCTCTCCACTCTCAGAAGTTTCTAGCGAGGGATTTCTATCCTCTTCCTCCTGGGTCAATTCCCTCACCTCCTCAGATTCAGGTGCAGACATATTTGTATATTTAAATTATCAGACTGTTTAGTTATGCAATTTAATTATCAAAACAACAGCCTTAACTAAAATACAAATTATCACAATTGAACACAATAGTTTCTCTGCCTAGGGAGAACACTCTCTCCTGAATTAAGATTAATCTGCTTCGATTTAACCTTAAAGTCATACACAGTTGGCACCTTGCCAATAATTAAATCAGTGTTCAATTTCTAACTCTATTGCCAACATTTAATAATCACAATAATAGAATTTATCACATTCCAATATTTATTTCTATCAGATTCGATCCAGTATTAACGTATTTAATACTTCCCTGTCTTAACGGCTTCGGATCCTCCCTGGGGATAATTTTGCCCAGTATATTTCTGTAAATTCGTCTTCCAGAAATGTTTTATCGCACTCGGACATCCACTGCACGCTTCTCGGACGAAACGGCCACACAATCTTTCTCGGTGAGTTGCTCAGTTATCGGAGAGTAAGTTCTTCCCAGAAATTCGATCCACGGTGAGAAATCCTCGACAATTCTCCACCAGACCTCAACACGATCGCCACCCAGGGCAGACAGGTCCCTCTTCATCGAATCTTAGGCAGAAAATCTAAAACTTTCGCCATTTCTGTCAGCAAGTCCTTACTCTACCAATTTCCAACGCAAACTGACAAGAAACGGCCAAATTAGCGCCAATGGATTCGCTCTAGCCAATCACAGGCCACCTACAGGACGCCAAACAAGCCTGGAGCAATTTAGATCCAATCACAAGCCTGCCCGTGCCGAATCTGCTGAACGCAAAAGTTATTAATAGCGCGTTGCAGCTTGCAGTGCTAATTTTAACTACCACGATCCAACTATAGCAAGCGATGCAGCGCGTAGGTAAGTAAGTAACAATTATTAGCGATTTCCAAAATCGCTACACTATTAGGTAACCAGGCTGTGAACTGAAAACTGCAAGGTAAGAAAAACATAACCGCAATAACAACAAATGAATATTATCGTCCCTGGACATTTTTGAAGCTCCTATGCATGTTGAAAAGTGGTCTCAATGCAGAAACCCAGCAAAGGCGAAATGCAACGAGTAGGTATAGGCGAGGAGAGACTGCAGAGTCCAGACATATTATGCACATGGAGGACAGAAAGGAGTGTGGCGGGGCAGCAATGCGAACTTTGTCGGGGAACGCTTGTTGGAGCGATAACCCAACATTTCTTCGGGAACGCCGGGTACCACAACTAGTAATAATATAATTTAATCATATAAAAATAGTATATGTTTGTTTGTATGCGCACTTGTTATAGCGCCTCTTCCAGCCTCAACCGCTACTCAGAGGCGCTCCCTACTGGAGAGCGGACACTGCATCGGAGTTTCACGCCGAAGCGCTGAGCAATTGCGAGTGAAGGACTTGCCCAAGGTCCCTACGCGGCGACTTGAGGTGGATTCGAACCTCGAACCTTCCGGTTTCAAGGCAACGACACCACCACTACACCACCGCGCCCCATAATATGAGACCAAATTGAATGGTTTCGAATAATTTGCTCTGAGCTTTATGCCATTTTACGAGTAGAACTTACAAATTTGGCCTACAATAATAAACTATTGAAATTATTTTGTTTTCTTTGCATGAGTGAAGCCCTAAAATGTGACGTCGTGTTGTAACATGTTGAAAATGCCGTAATGCCGTAATCAGGCTCGCTGTAGTAAATATTATGTTAGTGGTGAACCGTCGGTTTTCGGAATAAAAGGAACCATTTGATGGCAATCACAGGACCCGGGCCCGCGCTTGCCTTAATGCGACCTTGCTCGGGCACAAGACGCGAGGACTTCACAAATTTCATTGACTCGCTTCTGTTCGGGGAGCTCAATTGACTGCTGGCCGCCCGAATGAGCAAGTAGTCTGAGCGCAACCTTGACCCCAATTTACTATGCTAAGCTTGTATGAAATTCAGTTTCCGTAAATGTCCAGATTTAGTTGGAGAATAAAAACCATAGCCTACAGTCTCAAACTGTCGCAATGTTACTCTCAAGTGCTCTGGCATTATATCGCATTGGCTATAGGCTACTATTATTAATCTCATTGGTTCATCTATATAGCCTATGCAGGCAAACAGGAATTTTCGATCAAATACTGCGCGTCAGTACTTAAATCGAGACATGAGGAAGAAATAGCTAAATGTCAGAATCTCCACAATTTATTTAATGTTAAAAAATACCACATAATTTATAGCACTACGTGCTCACTTCTTGGGCCAGTCTTCAGTCTGTCGCAATTCTCTCGCGAATTGACTGGACCACAGCATTTGTCTTTGGTATTGCTGTGGTCGGTCTTTCTGGAATAAGTTACCTATTAGTCTCCGTAATGAACTTCTTTGTCTTTCTTTGCCCCTTTCCGCAAGCGTTTGAAAATCATTCTCTTTGATTGTGGTTTGGTATCAGGTCGGGAGCGCCTCTGAGGAGTTCTCTTGAAGTGGCGCTATATAAATGTACGATTACAATTACAATTGCGCTTTGGCAGCAGAACGTTGATTCCTGTTAATCTGGTCATAGACCGAGGTTCGGCCATAAATGCGTTCCTTTTCCATAGAAAAATCGTCATTATTATTTCGCTGAAAAAATTACCTCGATGGAAAAAACTTCAGGCAATAATCATTCCAGATTTTGGATTTGGAACAATTAGGTTCAAGCTCTTTCGGTCAAACCAATCCTAATTGACGCTCATGCATTACTGTTCATGGCTCAAGTAAGACCTGAACCTCGGGGCTTCTACGAATGATTGCATATTTTAATGTCTAATGAGACTTACAATCTGCAGGTGGCGTTAGTAAAACTAACACTAGGCTAACCACGTAATGGGTGCCCCGTTGGCAGCCGACATTGAAATTCGACTTTGCAATAACTTGTGAGCATCCGTCATACTATGAATCGTAATCATTCTGCGTCGTATCAGTTTGAAAGTAAATGAAGATTAAATAAAATAAAAGTAAATAAAGATTATTACAACAGTTATCATTACACGAAATCATGCAAATTTGGATTATACAGGCAGAAACAAAAAGTCAATTTATGCTGTTTCTTCTGATTCGGTCGATATGGGAGTGGTTGGTGAACCTTTGTCCGGTGAATGAAATTCGACGCCTTTGGCGATGAACTTCCTGCGGCATTTGGCAGCTAAGGTCAAGGCGACTAGGAGGCTGGCTGCCACGAATGCCATGCAACCGATGATAGCGTACGCTTTGTTGTAGTCGCGAGTCAAATCGAAAACCCAACCTACAGCATACAGATCACAATGCATTGATCAAGACAAAAATAAATATAAACAGCGGTTTATGAACCTATCAGTATTGGGCCCTTTCTTAACTGCCAATTGTTCTGCTCACCTGACCAAATGTTGAGTTTACCTTCCTTGATGCTTTCGCACGTTGCCTTGAATGTACAGGGTGGCTAAAAAAAGATATCGCCTTTTATCCGGTGGTACATTTTTTAGCCACCCTGTATAGCACACCTTTTTTTATTATGATCACCTAAAAATCGTTTGTTCTTCACTTGCTTTCAACACCTTTCGTTCGGAAATTCGTTGTTTCTCCTTCTCAATTTAATGATCGTTGAACTGTGTCGAAACAAAGAGCATCTGCCCGATCTTTGGCCATTTTAAAATGCCATGCATCTTTTAGCAGTGTATCTTCGTCACAAATAAACGGATCTGAAGATTTGTGGCATATGCAGACTTCTAAATTTGCCATTTACCTTTCGATGTCTGTTAATAACGGACATTTTATGAACTGCAATGGCTGTATTAAGAGGGTCGAGAGACCAGGATGAATGGATCGACAGAAACAAAAGGTTTGTTTCCACAGCAGACATGCTTCCAATGTTAGAATGATGAATGAATGAATGAATTTGTTTATTGCACACAAAAGTCAAACGGTACAAATGTGAGTCAATAAAGTAGGCCTACAGTGCAATAGGAGTCCGGAAAAGCTAATAGCTTATACTAACCGGACCCCTCTTCCTTGACTATTTTCATGCATGCTATTATTTCACTTAACTAGAACATAACTGATGAAAGTACTATTGATAAACAGAATATGAAAATTATAAAATAAAAATAATAATAAATATAATAATAATACCAAGAAAATATTAGTGCAGCAGTCAAGGGCGGATACAGAAATTTTCGAAGGGGAGCCAAAGTCCTACGGAACTACTCATGGGGGCCACATCTACTTTCCGAACAAAATGGCTGGTCAAAAATAAAGAAATTTCTAAATGGGGCCATGGCCGGTTGCCCCCTGGATCCGCCCCTGGCAGCAGTATATCAATTCAAACCACATTGATATAAAAGACACCAGAAAAACATCATTTCGACTTTGCAATAACATCAAAAACATCAACAGCATACAGCAACAGTCTGTAAGGAATGCTGACATAGGCCCTACAGCAGCGGTTCCCAACCCGTGGCCCGCGGGCCAAAAGTGGCCCGCCTGGCCTACAAAAGTGGCCCACAGCATCTCAATTAATAAAGAAAAATATATGCAAAAATTGACAATTTGAACATGATAGAATATATAATTCCTTTCTATTACAAATTATTTTATTTGGACGTTAATAAATCGCATCAAAATAGAATGTTTGATGCGATTTATTAACGTCCAATTAAAATAACATTCTATTTTGATTCAATTACGGTATAACAATTTTTATATGCCTTTAGTAAGTTTATATAATTAAATTTTAGCCTGGTGGCCCCCTAATGTCCTTCAACTCAACAAAAGTGGCCCTCATGTCCTCCAACTTAGAAAAAGTGTCCCGAGAGTCAAAAAAGGTTGGGAACCACTGCCCTACAGAGTGCCTAGATACTGCAAGTGGAGATATGCAGGTATAAAGACCAAATAGTTAACCAACATTAGTTGATAATGTCTGATTTGATTGAGTTGAAATGAGTAGGTACAATTAGAATTCAATTTAAGCAGTCACACTATAATTGTCCTGATTTGCGATTTGTTCTAATTCGGAGTTTTAAATACTGAGTTTTTAAAACAGCACAGATTCAAGATGCAAGATCATTGGAATGTAAACATTCGGAGGAAATTTCACTGGTCACAGAAATGTCGACGATATTATAAAGGTCGAATAATAGCACAGACTTGCAGATGAACCTCTACTCAGCTCACTCAGAAGAGTAGTCCTACATTACCCTCTTCATGCATATGCTATCATGATATAGATTCGCATTTTAAGCATACAAATACGCACAATAATTATTCAGGAAACTCTTCCAACAATCAGGTTAGTGAAACAATCATTCGTTGCACTAGCCACAGTTAATTTCACAGAATGAAAATTCTACTGACCAATGAGAGGCGACGAAGCAAGTCTTGAGAAACCTGCGTTGCAATGCAAGATTGCCATGCTTTTCGGAAGGAGAGCGACTCCCATTAGGTCAGCTGTTACGACAGTCTGTACAGTTGTTGTACAACCTTCAGAAAGAAGAAATATCTGCACAGTCTGTACAGTTGTTGTACAACCTTCAGAAAGAAGAAATGTCTGCACAGTCTGTACAGTTGTTGTACAACCTTCAGAAAGAAGAAATGTCTGCACAGTCTGTACAGTTGTTGTACAACCTTCATAAAGAAGAAATATCTACACAGTCTGTACAGTTGTTGTACAACCTTCATACAGAAGAAATATCTACACAGTCTGTACAGTTGTTGTACAACCTTCATAAAGAAGAAATATCTACACAGTCTGTACAGTTGTTGTACAACCTTCATACAGAAGAAATATCTACACAGTCTGTACAGTTGTTGTACAACCTTCAGAAAGAAGAAATATCTACACAGTCTGTACAGTTGTTGTACAACCTTCAGAAAGAAGAAATATCTGCACAGTCTGTACAGTTGTTGTACAACCTTCAGAAAGAAGAAATATCTACACAGTCTGTACAGTTGTTGTACAACCTTCAGAAAGAAGAAATATCTGCAAAGTCTGTACAGTTGTTGTACAACCTTCATAAAGAAGAAATATCTACACAGTCTGTACAGTTGTTGTACAACCTTCAGAAAGAAGAAATATCTACACAGTCTGTACAGTTGTTGTACAACCTTCATAAAGAAGAAATATCTACACAGTCTGTACAGTTGTTGTACAACCTTCATACAGAAGAAATATCTACACAGTCTGTACAGTTGTTGTACAACCTTCATAAAGAAGAAATGTCTGCACAGTCTGTACAGTCGTTGTACAACCTTCATAAAGAAGAAATATCTACACAGTCTGTACAGTTGTTGTACAACCTTCAGAAAGAAGAAATATCTACACAGTCTGTACAGTTGTTGTACAACCTTCATAAATAAGAAATATCTACACAGTCTGTACAGTTGTTGTACAACCTTCATAAAGAATAAATATCTGCACAGTCTGTACAGTTGTTGTACAACCTTCAGAAAGAAGAAATATCTACACAGTCTGTACAGTTGTTGTACAACCTTCATAAAGAAGAAATATCTACACAGTCTGTACAGTTGTTGTACAACCTTCATACAGAAGAAATATCTACACAGTCTGTACAGTTGTTGTACAACCTTCATACAGAAGAAATATCTACACAGTCTGTACAGTTGTTGTACAACCTTCAGAAAGAAGAAATATCTGCACAGTCTGTACAGTTGTTGTACAACCTTCATACAGAAGAAATATCTACACAGTCTGTACAGTTGTTGTACAACCTTCAGAAAGAAGAAATATCTGCAAAGTCTGTACAGTTGTTGTACAACCTTCATAAAGAAGAAATATCTACACAGTCTGTACAGTTGTTGTACAACCTTCAGAAAGAAGAAATATCTGCACAGTCTGTACAGTTGTTGTACAACCGTCATAAAGAAGAAATATCTACACTGCAGGCATGACGCACCATCCACCAGAGTCTGATCCAATGATTGTGCAGTTTGTTGTGGACAACAGCACGTACAGGCAAGCTAAGCATCTGGTAAACTATCAATGAGTATCAAAAACCTTGTGTTCATTGACCTTTTAGGAAGTTCGAATTATGCTTCCAGACCCATATGATATTTTACATTTTAAAGTTATGTACAATTGTACATACTCGCATTTAATTCTGAAGAGTCTTACGGTCATACCGTATACGGTCACATTGCTCGCTATGACTCTTAACAACATTTCGGCTAGTTAGTGCAGAGAGCGCCACTGAGTAGCAATCTAAAATAGGCGCTATATAAATTCTCAGAATGAATGAAAAAATACAAGAAACACTCAAAATGAATTTGCATGAATCTCACGGGGTCTAAAATTCACACTTACCTGACTTTATATGAGTCATATAATAATCATAAAAGCAAATCAAACCGTCTCAGTTACTTACCCAGGTGAACTCCGAACATTGCTGTGGACGCCATTGTTCCGATGAATCCTGGATTGATAAAAACTGCGACAATCGACAGAAATGCGAAGAACATTCCGGCGGCGAAAATTAGAGATGAGTTGACCTTTGGATGGTTAGCGATGAAAGAAACGGGAACCCTGGTCGCCGTGGAAAGCGTGCTGATAAATGCAGCTGCGGTCACACCTTGGTCACGTGTGAGACCGACGTGGATAGCTCTGTTCACATTGTGAGTCAAGTAGCCGCACACGCAGAATATGTGAAGACAGTAAGCAATGGAATACATGGCAAATCTCGGGTGTCGCAAAATGGAAAAGTTAAAGGTTTCTTTCAGGTATCTCAGGATCAATTGACCGGATATTCTGCGTGGACTGGTTCCAGAATTATGCGTTGACTGTGAGGTTAATGTCTTTGGTGTTCGAAAGAACATACAGAGTGGTATGCGTTGGGCGTGAATGGCTCCAAGGACGAGGAAGGCGCCTCGCCAGCCATACGACTGGATAACTTGATTTGTAAGGATGGCTCCCACTATGCCTCCGATGCCGTATCCTAGCCAACCGATTCCGCTGGCCAAGTTCCTGTTGCGACTAAATCTCTGATGGATAATAATGTTTGTTGACAACATTGCAAAACCGTTGCCTGATCCTAAAATGAACATGGTTTTTAAAAACACTTGGACATTTTTTGTTGTAACAACTTTTCTGCTTTAAAAACCTGCTGTTCTTCTTAAAAATTTTAAATCGCATTGATATTGCTATGATTATTTCTCTTTACTTACTTGCTTGACCCTTTTATTTTAGAAAATCACTCAAAGAGCTAAACTGACTCAGATTATGAAAAGAATGACGCAGATTGTTGTGGACAACAGGACGCGGCAAGCCAAACATCTGCAGAGCCATCAATCTGTTTCAAGTAGCCTTGCGATAGACTAGATTGACAGAATCAATGATTGAATGCAGAAGAGGAACACCCCAGTTTGTTGCAGAGCTGAGCAGTCCTTTCAGTTACCTTGTTGCCAAGTTGGCAGTGACGAGCGAAGAAGACGTTGATTAGACGTTCACGAGAGGTCCTAAGTCCTAATTAAGTTAGTATAATGATCTTCTTTATTTCTCAGACAGACACAACACAGTATGACTGCATGAAACAATCTTAATTAACGTCACTCTTAACTACTAAAAGGACACACACAGTCTGCAATACAGCGGCGCTAATAGGCCTAGCAGTCTACAAAGCGCGTCCATCCTACGGGGGCTTCAGGTATCAAACTGAGCTCCGTTGATCTCCATGCTAATGTGCTATCCAATACGCCACGGGGGTCTCCCTCCCACTAATTAATCGATGCATAAATATAGAACAGAAGAAGGCAGAATAATATTATTGCGCTCATGTTAACCTGAAACGACTCCGTAGGTCACGTAGATTGTTGTTAGATTCGGCGCCAAACAACTGAGAGACATTCCTATCGCAAATAGTAGACAACCAACAACACCGGGCAGACGACATCCCCAAGACTGTATCGGATAGCTGGCGAACAGAGCTACAAAGATGCGACAGGGATATATATATATATATATATATATATATATATATATATATATATATATATATATATATATATATATATATATACACAAACCGAAGAACTATTGTCTTCTTTTGTAACTGAGCTGCGGTCTTGTCAGCCTGTTTTTCTCATTAAACGAATATATATTCATGTATGTGCATGTAACCTACATGGGCTATTATATACCCGTGCACATTGCTTTATCTCAGACTTTTATTATCTAAAACAGACCAAGATTCTAGAGCGACGTACGTAGCCTATTATATAGGGTGACACGAAAGTTCATTCACCGTTTTCAAAATGCGTTATCTCAGTAACGGCTTTATATTTCTTTATAATATTTTGTCAGTGTATACATCAGTCAAATGAAAGATACTGGTACAAATTTGATTATGATCCGATCCGTTTTCGCCATTATTTATAAGGAAATGTAAAGACGACCAGTTTTTGCGGAAAAACTGCGTTCGTCAAATTAACACAATAAAGAAACGCCTGTAGCCTCGTACACAAGTCTAGAGTTACAAGACACTGCTGTTGCCTATATATGACATACACAGACGTAGGCTATTAGCGTGCAGTGTCTCCTTTCTGCTTAATGACAGCACTGACTCTATCCGGCATGACTGGATCAGCCTCTGAAGTGTTCCAACTGCTATCGATCTCCTCGCTCTTTGGAGGCGACGCTTGAGCTGATCAGCGTCCTTTGGCTCAGGATCTTTATAAACGCTGAGAGATCAAATACTCCACAAGTTCTCAATAGGAGAGATGTCCAGAGAGTTGGGTGGCCAATCCTTCGGTTTTATTTGTGGCGGGAAATTGTCGTCTAACCACTTTGTCTTCACAGCTGAAGTATGACAGCGTGCGCCATCATGCTGAAATAAGCTTACTCCTAGATCATTGTCAACAAATAACTTTCATTGCATTACACTGCCGTTGTCATTTTCTCTCTCGAACGCTGGCTTCGTGATCTGCTCGAGAATGTTGATGATGTACGTAGTACTGTGAATTCAATCTGGTACCATTTGGCACAAATTTAAGTTTAGTGAGACCCATGGCAGTCATCCCACCCAAAACCATCACTGACGGACTAAACTTCATCTGTGGAGCAGGCGAAACGTACTCTTCCTATGTTGGATAGAGTCAGTGGTGTCATTAAGCAGAAAGGAGACCATGCATGTAAGCTATAGCCTACGTCTGTGTATGTCCTATATAGGTAACAACAGTGTCTTGTCACGCTTGTATACGAGGTTATAGGCGTATACACAGTTTCTTTATTGTGTTAATTTGACGAACGCAGTTTTTTCCGCAAAAACTGGTCGTCTTTACATTTTCTTATAAATAATGGCGAAAACGGACCGGATCATAATCAAATTTGTACCAGTATCTTTCATTTGACTGATGTATACACTGACAAAATATTATAAAGAAATATGAAGCCGTTACTGAGATAGCGCATTTTGAAAACGGTGAACGAACTTTCGTGTCACCCTATAGATCTAATGGAAGTTTGAAAAGCTAAATCTTACTAGAACGCGCCCGATGAAACGAGATAAAGGAAGGTAAAGCTTCTCATTGGTCAGAGCAAGTAGGAATAAGGTTATAGCAATCTTTCACACATTGTGATTATTATTTTCACATTAGCGCCAAATTTAAAGCGACAGCCGTAGGCACAGCTTGGCGCACACGCGTATTGCTTTGCGCTGAGCAAACGGTTCCATGACACTTAATCCAGTGGCGGATTTAGTCCAGGCCCGGGGGGTCTGGTCGCCCCCCCGTGCCCCTGTTGGGTAAAAAATGGCGCCCCCTCGGGCCCGACCCGTACTTATTGCTTAAACCTAAAATGTCCTTCAGGGAAACTAAATTCTCATACTTTTACCAGTGACTTTACGCAATCACACCTTGAATTTAACACTCATTACAGAATTATTTATATTTATTTTTATGGCGGTCATTACTTATTTTTATTTATTCATAATTTATGGCGGCCATTAGGCCTACCTATTTTTATTTCTTACTATGGCCCATTACATTGATATGTAGGCCTATTATATAGTTACCGGATAGCTAATTGCCTATGAAAGTTCGGTTTATCGCTCACTCATGGATATCCCAGGATTCTTTGGAGAAAAGCCTACGAACCTCATGTCAAATCCCAGGATTCTCTTGGGCAAATCCCAGTATTCCTAGAGGCAAATCACATCAAAGGATAGGCGGCACAACACTCTTCGCTTTAAAACGCAAATTTCTAAGCAATGATAGGCCTACAAAATTGTTTAAAACCAGCCTAGGGATTTTGAGTTGAGTGACATACAAAACTATCAACGTAACTACATTACGCTGACGGTCGACGAGATGATTAAAAAAAAGTCATAAGATTTTCTGGGAAAGATCACCAAAATTTTTGGCCCCCCTCGAAAATTTCTGTATCCGTCCCTGAAAAGAGGAATTAATGAAAACAATCCTGCTGAAATTGCAGCTGGATGAACAATAATTTTAAATGAAATAGAAGTTATATTGATGAAAAATATTTTCTGACGAAATAGAAGCGGGGTTGATTAAGCAAATTCTTGCCTAAACAGAAGCTGGATCGATGAAAAAGGATTCTCGCCAAATTAGAAGTTGGATTGATTAAAAATGACAATGCTGCAACGAGCGAATAATTCAAGACGCTAAAATACACGTTTACCTGGATCAATTTCCTATAAATAGCATTAATAAATATTTGTTATATAAGCATAAATTTATGTAACTCAAGTAAGTAGTCAAGCACACAAGTTTAAAAAAGTTTCTGTTTTAGATTTTTGATTCTGTCTGATGTACTCGGAAAAATCGGATTAATTATAACTAATTTACTGTTTTTAACTATGCAAGTACAGGCGCCCTCTTGAAATTCTCCTCGCCCCCCCCCCCGTGCAAAAAACCTAAATCCGCCACTGACTTAATCCCGCGACACTTAATACCGCGACAGTTAGTACCGGACAGTTAATCCCGCGACATTTAATCCCGCGACCTATTAAGTAAAGTAAAAGTAAGTATTTTCTTTATTACTCCACTTGCAAACGCACAATGGGACACAGAATTAATCCCGCGACAGTTAATCCCGGCGACATTTAATACCGGCGACACTTGATCCCGCGACCAATTAATCCCGCGACAGTTAATCCCGCCGACATTTAATACCGGGACACTTAATACCGGGAAAGTAAAATAACATTTAAAAAAGTTAAATTCTATAAAAGCAATGTTCAAAGTAATATTCACTATTGTTCAAAAGAGTTTAGCATTTGAAGTTAAATATTATAAAACCAGTAAAATTCGATAAAAGAAATATTCACAGCAATAACTTATTCACTGTTTTTATAAAAAAAGAGCTCTGTTTGTCGCGATGTTTAATGTATTCGTAATTTCCATGTATCATAGTTTGTTTGCCTTTGCTACTGCAGCCGAAATTCTCCTCCATGTCACTGCCCTATCGTAGACTGAATTTCGCAAATCTTGTTTAAAATCATTTATAGGCTAATGATCGTTTTGTACAACAGAAAATCTGAAAACTTTGAACAGTGGTACAAATATTCGTACTCACGTGTGTATAGGTATTAAGTGTCGCGGTATCAAATGTCGCGGAATTAAGTGTCGCCGGGATTAAATGTCGCCTGGATTAACTGTCGCGGAATTAACTGACGCGGGATTAAATGTCGCCGGGACTAAGTGTTCGGGATTAACTGTCGCGGTAGGCTATTAAGTGTCGCGGGATTAAATGTCGTGCTACCGAGCAAACCTATGAGCTTATAGTACACTAGCTGGGGTACCCGGCGTTGCCCGGGAAATTTAGGATTCAACCCGCTCCCGGCCACGACCCCACCACCTACAACCCCCGACTGCACCCCACAACACTCCGACCTGCACTTGTACGCCACCCGTGAAATTTGAGTTTTCGGCAAAATTTCCTCCCCACCCACCACCCCCCACACCTACAACCACCCGACTGCACCCCACAACACTCCGACCTCCACTTGTACGCCACCCGTGAAATTTGAGTTTTCGGCAAAATTTCCTCCCCACCCACCACCCCCCCACGCACTCCACACACCTCGGCCCGCAGGGCCGAGGTGTGTGGAGGCGAGGTGGCCCGTGTAAACATCTGTCTAGTTGTGGCGTTTCAGATATAAGAGTGAAAATATGCATGGCAACGTGCAGTTACGCTGGTACTCTGTTTCTTTATAAATAATCATCCCAAGCATTATATAAAAATATACCAAGCATTTCTAAAAATAGAATCGAGGCTATATACTCCTTGGCCGAAGGCATGTATCTTTTCCCAGGGTTGTACGACAGCGTATGCTTTTCATGGTAAGCGAAAAATGACGTCAAAATATGACGTCAACGGCAACATGCAGGCCGTTAATGAAAAACGATTGAAATACGGCGACGCGACAGGCTTGCCGCTAGCGCATACATTAACACAGAGAAGTTTAAAATGTCTATTTTTTCGAAATCTAAAGTGAATAAAAAGCTGAAAATAGCGTACTTGGATTTTTGTGGTGAACGTTTATCTAAATAAAATGTTTGAGGTCAGTATAGCTTAGGGTGACCATACGTCCCGGTTTTCCGGGACATGTCCCGGTTTTTTGTGGTGCGTCCCGGTGTCCCGACGACTTGGGCAAAAAGGTAAAATTGTCCCGGTTTTTCACAAGAAGGGAACTTGGATCTTGAAAACGTCAGTTTTATGTGAATCACGGAGCAATGTGTAGGCCTAGTTGTGACCCTATAAGTCGTTACGAAAGAGAAGCTGTCAATTTATATGTAATATTAAATTACATCTTTAGTAGGCTAGTGAGTTGAGTTAATAGATTTAAAGAATTATCAAAGTATAACGAGAAAGTTTTTACAATGGGACCTACAATTTCAATTTCAATGCGGCGCCAGATCTATATCGACTTCGACAGTTCGCGCCAGGGTCATAATGGGAGTTTGATCGCTCATGACAGCACTGAAACACAGCGATTTCTTTGGACAAATTAAAATGCTGTCAATGTAATGTGGAAATTTAAAAAAAATTGTGATGATGTAGGGCAAATTTCCTGCCCAAACCCGTTTCCCTGCTCTCTGCTGAACATCTTGGCGGTCATCCGCCGGACACTTCTGTGCGCTCCATGAAACCTTAATTCTTCCTTTGGACTATAGAGCAGAGATAAGAGTAGGCTGCCGCACTAGCAGCACTAAGTGCACTGACGACTAGTGCAGGTTGTAGATTTCTACATTGAAGTATATGCTCAGCATTAAATGTAAGTTATGTAACTGAGCCTATATGGATAGGCATATGGCTCAATAGTTAAGGAATTACAGGCCTACAATTAGCGTTTTCAAAAAGCGTCCCGGTTTTTGATGGCCAGAAAATGGTCACCCTAGTATAGCTGCTAAAATGCGAGCGTGCATAACTGACAAATAAGCGTACTTCCTTTTTTATAGATATAGATGAAGTATAGGCGTAGTCAAATATAGTTACTATATATATATAGTCTATAGTTCTTCAAGTCTTGTTGTTGTATGGTAGCTTCATAGGCCAATATGCATGTGCCTACTTACAGACAGCAGCTTGAAAGAACCCGGCTATCGAGGAGCACCACCCGACAGCCGCTGCTGTTGCATCAAAATGTTCCACGAGATACGGATAGAAAACTCCGAACCCAGTAACATCAATGGAAGCTATCAAGTTACTAAGAAAAACGCACACCACAACGCCCCAATCAGCCAAGCTTTCCTTTCCTACAACTCTATCTTCTCTGGGTTCTTGCTGCTGTACTGATTCTTTCAACGGTGATTGGCATTCGCTGTGCAGCTCTGAATCGCCGTTCTGCTGTTCCATCGTTGCATAATCGATTTCAAGTTGCTGTTCAACTCCAGGTGAGGCGTCTTCAAATCTCGAAGCAGAGGAATCCACAGACGTAGCATGACTTTTGATATTTCCTGCTTCAGTTATCATGGTCAAGAAAAATATTATGCCATGCGTGTTTGAAGAAACCTCGGTTAACAGCCGCAGCTAACAGATGAGGACCAATCGCATAGTCCTTTAGTAGTTGCCGTACGGCCTAAGCTGCACACTCACCATGTAAAGTATTTAATTTGACAGTTTTCTGCACATTCAAAATGTACGTCCACAAAATCCCGATCAACCTTTGCATAGAGTAGGCGTATAGGCCCACTGGTTATCAGAATCATACAAGTCTTCGAAGGTCTTATACCATCACAGCAGAATATACTTTTGTGGACAATGAATGGGGCGTGGACTATCAAATTATTTTACGGGTCCTATTGAAGCACGTGTATATTTTGCATACGACTCATACGTATTCGATGCCCAAGCCTGCGTCCAAAATCAGGTCACTGTAGTCGGATGACCTTCAACTTGTTGAACTGTCTGGAGTTCTTTGAAACTCCTGCATATTTTGCATAGACCTGATGACCCATGGCATAGCACTGATGATCATTGATCCACACAGCGAAATTATTGACGATTCTACATGTATAGGGCCTACATATAATATCTTTGAAAGATGAGCATGGCATGTTCTTAATTTCCTGCTCTGCATTTTCAAGCCTTTGCCAAAGCACTTAACCGTGATCATTGTGTTTTGCCCCATTCTGCAAAAATATATGCGGGCACACAAGCTCAGGAGCGCTCCCGTACAGTCCAACTCCGATCAAATATAGGCTTTACCGCTATAGGAAGTCTTAAAATTTCTTAATTCAGTCTAAATATCAACCAGACTGCCTGGTCATTGTCTCAGCATATTTGCATCCGGAAGAGCTGAGAAATTATATGAATGCAGTTACATGTACTAGTAGTGTGTGTGTGTGTGTGTGTGTGTGTGTGTGTGTGTGTGTGTGTGTGTGTGTGTGTGTGTGTGTGCGTGTGTGTGTGTGTAGTCGCAGTTTAACGACGCTGTGTGGTAACGAAGAGCATTAGCGTCGCCCTCCTCCTTTATCCAGGCTTGGGACTGGCACTGGCAGAGTGCAACCAGTGGCGGAGTTGTTAGTCCTGTGGAAACCTGGATGACGTGCAGGCCTTATGGCTGGCTGTACAGTTCACACTTCACACGCGCGTAGATATAATGTCTAACGTTGTACTTTTACCTGCAGCCAATCTTATGACTTACGAGCACCGCTTTCGGATCATGTCCGACAGCAAGACGAATTAATTAGAAGACCTGTAGGCTACATATTGGCCTTAGCGTATAATATTATGGAAATATCGGATCTGCGTGTTTTACATAAGACTAGCTAAGGTGCTTTTAAAAAACATGCGGACGGTCTTTGTCCAACCTCCAAAATCAATTACTTTCAACCTGCAACTTGTCCTTAACTAAGCATGTAGATAAATCGCAGGTAGCCTTTCTGACGAGCATGCATCTCTGTGTGTTTTGCACATGACATTGTGAAGCGAACGGTCAGGTAGCTGTCGTCAGAGGGTGCAGGTACTGAATCTGTACATTATTGTTGGGGCCGTGAATAAAGTCATTAAAGTGCAAGGAGCATATTATATGGTCAGACATGGGCGGAGACCTAGGAGGGGACAGGGGAACGGTCCCCCCAATGGAAGTGTTGGGGGACGGCCCATGCATTTGTCCCCCGCAATCGTTGAGTGTCAAGAGTTAAAAAAGGTCTTCAATTAAAAAAGGTCATCAACTTTTTTGGCGGCGAAAATAGAAAATTTCCTCGAGATTTGGCCGGATGACTAAAAACAAGGTCATCAACTTTTTTGGCGGGGAAAATAATTTTTTTCGAGATTTCGCCGGTCGTCAGAAATTTTTCGGAAAATCTCGCGTCTTTCCGTCCCCCCAAGTCTCGGCCCAGGTCTCCGCCTATGGAGTCAGATTAAGAGTTATTAGAACTGTGATCATACATTTTATGACACAAATTCGGAATAGCCTAAACTCGTCGGAAGATTCGGGGCGCTTCTAACCTGAAACGAGTTAAATCACCATCAGATAACACAGACTTCAAGTAGACGCAGCTGTATAGATTAATTAATTATCGATTCATTGCGTGATCAGATCCACTTGAAAGCCGCATTATGCTGCTTCTGGTAAATGCTTCGTTTTCTCCTGCATTTTGGCCTACTCGCAGAAGAGGTGATATTTCACTTCTAAAAAATTCTAAATAATTATTAAGTTCTAATTCAGTTCTGTGTCCTTGAATTTTCCTTCAAATTCTACGCTAGCCAATATTTTACACTCTACTTCACGAGTAATTTGTTTATAGTTTCTGTTTCACTTCTTGTGTAATTTCCTATTTTAGTCTTTCAAATAATTAGTTATTTTGAGTGCTTATAAATTGTGTCTTAGCAACATAATACGATGTCTATTAATTTGTCCAGTTTCAGGAGCACTCTCATTTCCAGAGATTTTTTCATGCGATTTCCTCGAACATTAGTCGAGATTGCAGCCTATAGCAAAATTCTTTCCACAAAGTTCTGCGATTTTGAACCTGACTCTAGTCCATGCAATTGGTGCGATTTTGCAGCACGAAGTTCGCCTTGGCAAAAAGGCAAAATAACTCGACAAACGATATTATCTATAGGCCTAATACGTGCAGCAGACAACGATGAGCACAATACAAGTCACAAGTGACAGATGAAAACATAAGTCCTAACTAAACCTATAGGCCTACGACCTACGTATACGGTATCTCGGAGAACATTGTGAGTCAGATCAATATTAATTCTCCTAACTAGGTCGACCGATGCGTACAAATAGTTCCCTTTAGTCTTTAATAACAATCTATATTATAGGAATGTTGAAGGATTAAGCTGGAAGGATTTTTCTCATACTAGGACGCCGATGCATTAAATTTCGATGGAACAGAAGCGAGTGTCTGACCGGCCACAGGTGCAGCGATTCGAGGTCTGATTTATTGTAGATTGCGAGTGCACCTCAGACTCATGTCCATCATTTACACCATCATTAATGATACATTAGCCTAGGAAGTAGATTCGTTGCCCGTTGAGACGGACTTTCGCTGGTGGCATCTGGTGACAAAAGCTAAGACGACCATGAGACTTCCAGACACGAACGCCATGCAACCGATGATAGAGTACGCGATGCTGTAATCTCGAGTCACATCAAAAACCCAGCCTAAACAACAGAAGAAAATTCGCGAGCAAATAATTATTGTTGGTCATTAGTCAAAATAGTTGAGTTGAGTCTGCGATAGGTTTTTTTGAAACGGTGATTTACAAATTCGTAATTGTGGTTACTTACTTAAAAATAATGAAGATAATGACGATGATGATAGTGATGATGGTGGTGGTAGTGGTGGTGGTGGTGATGATGATGATGATGATGATGATGATGATGATGATGATGATGATGATGATGATGATGATGATGATGACGACGATGTTGATTATGGCGGCGGTAGTGGTGGATGGTGGTGGTGGGGTGATGGTGATGGTGGTGGTGGTGGTGATGATGATGATGATGATGATGATGATGATGATGATGATGATGATGATGATGATGATGATGATGATGATGATGATGATGACGATGACGATGATGATGATGGCGGCGGTGATGGTGGTGATGGTGGTGATGATGATGATGATGATGATGATGATGATGATGATGATGATGATGATGATGATGATGATGATGATGATGATGATGATGACGATGACGATGATGATGATGGCGGCGGTGATGGTGGTGATGGTGGTGATGATGATGATGATGATGATGATGATGATGATGATGATGATGACGATGACGATGACGATGACGTTGACGATGACGATGACGACGACGACGACGACGACGACGATGACGATGATGATGGTATGGAATCCTAGCAACGTTATGGTCTTAGATCTATTAAGCTGAATCAGTGAATTCATGTGATGACCTAAACTGTGAAATCGAACGGAACGATCCTATGCGCTGCAAGCATTTACATCCTTGGACATTTAGTGGGACCCAAACGGCTATAATCATTATCCGGGCTTCATAACGGGAACATGGGTCATTGTGTGGACTCCACGTGGCTATGCAGGAGTGGCAGGTATTGCACCGAGTTTTTTACCGATCAGTGGTGACGCTAAGAGTCTCGAAAATCCCGATGCAAACTGGAGGATGGCAAGACATTTCGGTAGACTGGCGACTCCCATCAGACGCACTATCATTGTAGAAGCCACCGTCGTCGTACAACCTTATAAGAAACAGAAACAACACTCGGTGATTAATTAATCAGAGTTCGAACTTTGATGATGATGATGATGATGATGATGATGATGATGATGATGATGATGATGATGATGATGATGATGATGATGATGATGATGATGATGATGATGATGATGATGATGATGATGATGATGATGATGATGATGATGATGATGATGATGATGATGATGATGATGATGATGATGATGATGGTGATGATGATGATGATGGTGATGATGATGATGATGATGATGATGATGATGATGATGATGATGATGATGATGATGATGATGATGATGATGATGATGATGATGATGGTGATGATGATGCTGATGATGATGATGATGATGATGATGATGATGATGATGGTGATGATGATGATGACGATGACGATGACGATGACGCTGACGACGACGACGACGATGATGATGAGGATGATGATGATGATGATGATTATAATTAATTGAGCCTGTGCGCAAGAAAGTAATACAGCGTGTAAGCATACGCCTAAACCTGCAAACCAGTTGTAGGCGCATCGTCATTTATTAGCAATCTACAGATTACTTTGACAATAATATTAATGAACGTCTAAGATAGGCTACTGTTCAATGTGTCAAAGTTTGAATAGAAAAATAGCACAAAAATTGGGAAAAAAGTCGGATTTTGGCAATCCGTTAGCTTCTGCGATGAAAATGAAATGATTATCATCATCTTGATCATCATCATCATCATCATCATCATCATCATCATCATCATCATCATCATCTTCACTGGTGAAAAACTTTGAAAACTGGGTGCAGAGGTGAAAGAAACAGCGATATTTAAAACAAATTATGCTAATAATAAGGTAGGGCCTGCCTAGACATTTTATACATGCTGCCTCTTTTAAGTTTAGTAGGCTACCGCACAAAAGCGCTGTCTATAATACACTGACCTAAAGTTTAATTAAGAGCAAACAAGATAATAATTCTCGTTGCTTCTCCTCTTCTTACCAAAGCAAATCCCGAAGAGCACGTGAGCAACCATCGTGCCGACGATTCCTGGACTGGTGCAGATGGAAACGATAGACACAACTGCCGTGAACATCCCGATGCCATATACATAAAGCGGATTAACTCCCTCAATATTTGCGATGAACGAGACGATCAGCCGTGACACCATGTTCGCGAGACTGGTCACCGTTGCAGCGGTCACTCCCTGGACGCTGGTCAGTCCCACATTAACTGCTCTGTTGACCGCGTGAAAGATGAAGGCACTCTGGCAGAAGACCTGTAGGGTCGAGGCTGCGACACACGCGGAATATCTACCATGTTTCAACGTCGAAAAGTCAAAGATGTCCTTGAAATATCTGCTCAGCACGTGTCCAGATATTCTTCGGGAAGTCGGTGAGGTGAATCTCTTCGGCGTGCGAAAGAGCAGGCAGATCGGAATGCGGTGGGCGTTGATGGCTCCGAGAAGGAGGAAGGAGGATCTCCAGTTGTACGATTCAAGAAGGAGGTTGGTAGCGAAGGATCCGGCTGCGGACCCGAAGCTGAAGCCGAGCAATGCGATTCCGGTGGCCAGGGTCCGGTTACGGTTGAACCGCTGGTGGACGACAATGCCCCCAGCCAGAGTGTACACAGCGAGCCCAGATCCTACAGCCATCATCGTTTTTTTTAAAAATTTACTTAATTTTTGTATGTGCACCTGTTATAGCGCCCCTTAAAATTCCCTACTGAGAGGCGCTCCCGACTACAGCGCGGACACTGAATCGAAGTTTCACGCTGAAGCGCCCAGGAAATTGCCCAAGGTACCGACGCGGTTTTGAGGTGGATTCGAACCTGCAACCCTCCGGCTGCAAGGCAACGAACCTACCCACTACACCACCGCGCTGGATGTAAAGCTGGCAGAAGAAACGCAATTATTTACATAGAGCACGATTATTCTGTTTTTGTATAATATTTAGACTACAATAACCATTTAGTTATGGTTTATTGGGGTTTTGAACTTTGTTCAGAAATATGTGAATTGCATTGGAGTACATCAATAAATGTTTTAAAATAAAATGTTGGATATAAAGTTGCTGTCGTCCTTAATCAGGTAAAGGTAAAGCATGGGGTTATGTGATGTGCAAAACTCATACCCGGTAGGGCGCCTCGGAAGAGAAATTAGACACATAATAGTGAATTGTCGAAGCTGATGCCGCCAGAATAATTATGGACGCTTGTCTACTTGTAAGGCCATAGTTACAGCACTCCTCGCTTGAGGGCAGAGGAGTCAAAGTCCTGAGTGGCACATCCTCTCTGACAATTGTTGCGACATCTATTGAGACTATGTCAATTTATCAAAATGGTTATTGTAGTCTAAATATTATACAAAAACAGAATCTATTGTAAATTTCTCAACCCCAAAACAAACCAAAACAAAAAGGACACTCGACCTAGAATGGCCTCTCCTTGACGCTCTGCTTTCTTTCTACAACTCCTTCGCTGGCATTCCTCGCACACCTTAAGACAGTTTTATTTGGTCGCGATAGAAGTTTGGAACACCTCTGAATAGTCCTTTGAAGATACGCTACACAAATTCATTTTATGAATGAATGAATGTATGAATGAATGAACGAATGAATGAATGTATGAATGAATGAATGAATGAATGAATGAATGAATGAACGAACGAACGAACAAACGAATGAACGAACGAAAGAACGAACGAACGAACGAACGAACGAATGAATGAATGAATGAATGAAAGCAAGAAAGAAAGAAAGAATGAATGAATGAGTGAGTGAATGAACGAACGAACGAACGAACGAATGAATGAATGAATAAATAAATGAATGAATGAATGAATGAATGAAAACTGGAAGGAGGCGACCCCAAAGACAAGACACAGATCAGAGTTATTGTTTACCGGCGATCAATCCAAATGTGATGTAGATGGTGGTTAGATCTGGTGCAAAGCAACTCAAGGTCATACCGACACAAAATACCAGCGACCCAATGACACTAGGCAGACGACATCCGTAAACCTTGATCGGGTAACTGGCGAAAAGAGCTGTTATCCATTTACAAAAAACGACGATATTTTGAAGGTAATTTCTGTCTTATAAAAGAAATGCAACTGGTATGCAAATGGTAATTGGCGAAAAGAGCTGTTATCCATTTACAAAAAACGACGATATTTTGAAGGTAATTTCTGTCTTATAAAAGAAATGCAACTGGTATGCAAATGGTAACTGGCGAAAAGAGCTGTTATCCATTTACAAAAAACGACGATATTTTGAAGGTAATTTCTGTCTTATAAAAGAAATGCAACTGGTATGCAAATGGTAATTGGCGAAAAGAGCTGTTATCCATTTACAAAAACGACGATATTTTGAAGGTAATTTCTGTCTTATAATAGAAATGCACCTAAAGGGTGGGCCATAAAAGAGTAATCCAATCGGTTTTATGCTGATGTCTTGGCCAAAAATAAGACTTTTTCAAATCAAGTTTCACGGACTTGAAGGTAATTCGTATCTACGAACAATAGCCGACTATTACCAAGAAATTCCAAACAGAACAAAAGTTATATTAAGTACGTCTCGTGAGCCCTCCCACTGTTTTCTGACGATCCAAAAACGTAGCACAAAAAAGAATTTATTGTCACGTCTCAAATAATTGCTATCAAAATGGTGAACTTTATATTGCCAAACAATCATCATTGTTGATATTTTCAAAAGAAACACGGAGGCCCTACCAGGGTAGCTGCAGGTTACTGCATGTGAATACACTTAGCAAGATGATGATCAAGTTGGTCAATACGGAATCAGTCAAGTGAATAATTGTGTTATTAAAGCAGTGAAATTCAAATTTCTAAAACATTGAGAGCGAAGAAATTACGAGCTTAATCATTTTTGAGAGTTAAGAAATATGCCGTTCATGAAAGGCTCAACGTCAATATTGTTGTTCTTGTTTCATTGAGAAGAACCAATAGCCCCTAATCTCCGGATTTTTACCCGATAGATTATCAAGTGTGGAAAAGATATGCCGGAGAAATGCCACAATCTGTGGCCAAAAGTAGGAGTGATAACATAATTGATCGGGGCATTGGAGTCGATATGGGAGAATTAACCTCTGAAACACATCAACAAGGTCATCAAGAGCTTTACAAAGAGACTGAGAACAAGTGTGAACACTGGTGGTGGAGGCACTGAGCACAAGTTGTGAAGCCCTATCAAGTTCCTTTTGAAAACAATCATTAAATTTTGAGATGTGACTTAATAAAATTGTTTATTGCTGCAGTTTGTTGCGTTACGCTTTTTAGATCGTCAAAAAAACGGCGAGTGGACTCACTAGAAGTGATATAACGTTTGTTCTGTTTGGACATTCTTGGCAATATTTGGCTATTGCACGTAGATATGATTTACCTTTGAACCCTTGAAACTTGAGGCGAAAGTCTTGTTTTTAGCCAATATTATTATTGGCATAAAACTGTAGTGGATTACTTTTTATCGCCCACCCTGTATATACGAATGCATATGCAATTTTATGCATGGGTTAAAGAAATAAACCTTCACATACATAATATACACATGCATAAGCCTTTGTATAGCTGTGTGTACTGTAGCGGCTGAACAAATATTTGTACAGTGTAGCAGTGTAGTGGTTAAGAGATTTTAGATTAGGGCCATGAAGTTTGTGAAATGGCGTCTATTATCTTTATGAAACGTTGAAAGCTGACTGTTGCCCGAAAGACTCTGATGGATGTCAGATTAGACTATATTATGAGTGCTTATAGGCTTAATGTGGTTGATTGTGAGAACATTTGATTGAAAATGTGAAAATAAGTCAACTCTCTGTCTAGACCTACGTAGGAGATGGCTTCAAGTTCTTCAACAGGATATTGCCTCCAAAAAACGTAGTGGCCTAACTAAGTAAGTAAGAGAGAATTTTCTTTACTAGACTACCAACAACTGCACAGTAGCTTATAGAAGAAATCAAAACAGTATAGTATTGTATTGTATTACAGCCTTACAGGCCGTCTGTTCTGTTAGCAGTTAAGATTTGTGATTTGTGTTCTTGTAAATTGTTTCAATTGCATAACTGTACACTGTAACTGGTTTCGGTCTGTCAACCGGGTTGTTCAAAAAAGGAAATTATTATATAGAAACATTTCTGAAACGTCATCCATTCTCCTATCAAAAGCAATCAACTCAGCGGTCTGCCTAGTTACACAACTTCCGCTTTATATATAATTATTATGTATATAAAGAAGCGCTAAATAAATTCTGGAATTAATGAATGTCATATAGGCCTATATATAATAATTGTATATAATATTATATAGTCGCCAATCAATGTAAAACCCGTTGACTTACAGACGAACGCGTAAAAGAAGCCGTGAATTGAGCCGCACCATGCAACCGCCGCATTCGTCGCCTCGAAATGTTCCACGAGATATGGATAGAAGACAGGGAATCCAGTGAAGTTCAGCCCACTAATAGTGTTCGCAAGAAAGACTCCGGCCAGTATGCCCCAGTCAGCCAGACTTTCCGTTGCTACGATAGCATCTGATGCGCTGGCTTCCAGTGCCTCTGGCGAGGTAGTTGACGGCGGATGGCACAAGCTATGCTGTTGTGAATCATGACTATCGGCATCTGGTGTTTTTGTCACGTCAGATGCTGGTTCCAGAATGCCCGGGTCTGGTTCATTATCTGGTTCAGTACCAGTTTGATCATCTGTGCCATTATCGATCTCTTGTACCATGTTCTGTCGGTTGTTTCCTTCTTTGGTACTGCACTGTCAGCCATGAAATGACCACATTATCTTTAATCTTTACATTATCTTTAAAGCGTTGGTGGCTGGTAAAATAAGTAGGCCTATTTCACCTGCCTGAATAATATGAACAATTGATAAAAACTGCTCTTTTAATGATAATTTGTCCAGAAAACCTCAAGGTCTGTCAACAAGCCTATACAATGTTATCAACCTTCTATCACGAAAAGAACATAGAGTTGCTGAGCTCACATTCCAGGCCAATGGTCCTCATTCCAAGTTTGCCGAAATGATTAGATTATACTACATGACCGAATCAAATTGACTTAGCGATTTTGTAATTAAAAAAATTATGAAGACTGACTAGCGAATGCAACTGTGAATTGATGTCAGAACGCGGATTCTATACTTGCATATTGTATTGCGTCAAATACGCTAGAGAGTATCCTGTTCTATCCTCCGATATCCAGAGAATCGATGTTGACAGTGAAGGCAATGATATTTACCTGAAGTCAGATGTTCCACGAAACTAAGAGCTCCTAAATTGAACTTCGCTCATATTGCCCCTCCTTTGCATAATATCCCGTTGTAGGAGGTATCATTATATCTATCAGAATAATTAGATATGAGTCCAAACATATTCCACCTAGAGTCTGATTCAAAGTCTCTTTCCAACCAGTGTAAGATCGAGCGACAACTGAAAAAGCATGTGTCTTGCTAACATAAGTATCTGGGTCAGAATGTTGAACCCTTGGCATCTTATGTAAGCTATAGCCTTTAATCTTGATGCTCCATGAACTACGAGTATCTTCTGACCTCAAATCCTGTCGCGCCGATGAACGGCGACGGTAACCAAGTTGTTTAGGACATCTTGCTTCTGAGCAGCAGCAGCAGCAGCATAAAGTCGCAAAGAGTTTTCTACAAGGAGTCAATTATCTGAATTCTACAACCGAAACAGCCACTGACTCGAATGTTAACTTTAAAAAAACGCAGGTCCTATGTTAGGGTCATAGGCTACAGACAAACATGTTTGAGTTCTCTCACTTTTCTCAACCAAATTCGTTATGTCGATTGGCTACAAGTAAAATAAAGTTCAACAAACATTTTTAAATTAAAATCGAATGATATTTGGCCTTCGTAGTCAGTTTCCTCGAGCCGTAGAGTTTAGATTATCTAGTCAATAATATCTCCTTCAACGGGATATTATAAGCAATGTTGCATCATATATAATTAGGCCTAATAATCGGTTCTAATGCTAATCAATCTGTATCGCAGTGCTTTTTTAACGTGCAGTTGTACACAAAATGTGATGTTCTAAATGGATTTATGCTGTTGTAGAAGCACTTATGTACAGTTAAAACTAGCAAAAATGGTCATTGTCATCTGATTGGAAGTAATGTACCATGGATGATGGGAAAGGAAAGAAGAAGTTGTGCAGTTCTAAACATTCCTTAAAAACAGTCCTGCAGCCCTGCTGTATCGTTTATCTAGCAGTGCATGTCTTCTTTCTACATGCATATTGATGTCAAAATTGATAACCAACCCAAGAATTTACTGTTATTCTTTGAAAAATATTGCCTTTTTTATTGCCGTCAGAAAATTTCGGCTATAATTAAGCAGAGTGTGATTTGCCGGGGGGGTTGGGGGGGTCGGACCCCCTCTTTGCTATGGCCCGACCCCCACACTTCCACCTCCAAAAAAAGGTGTGGGGGTCCAATTTCGACCCCCTCTTTTGGCAGTGCGGGCGGCCAGTGCCACAAGAGGGGGACTGCAAGCAGTTAGTAGGACTTATTTGTTTCATTTCCTCTGTTCTATTGCGAGTGTTGAAATCCTATCAGATTTTGCTACTTTTAAAGATAATCTGAAAGTAGGAATGCATCTAAAACAATTGCTGACAAAACTGTCCATTTATCCTATCTCCAGTGCAGATTGCGAGCGTGGTTTTAGTTCCATGAATCTGCAGCACACAGACACAAGAAACCGGCTAAAAACTGAAACTGTCAGTGCTCTATTGATGATAGCTGTTAATGGCCCTGCTGTGCAATTTTTCAAGTGTCACGAGTATGTCTTATCATGGTTCAAAAAAGGCAGGCATGGTGCCAACGACAAACCAACAGGGAAGAAAAGGAATGTTGATGAGCTTAGACCAAGATATAAACTTTTTGCCATGATTAAAGACTAGTCACTACCACTTAGCTAGAGTTCATCACAAATTAGGCTACATCATACATGACAATTTCATTTCAATAATTTTCGCATGATGACTAGTTTATCATAAATAATTTGCACTTCGTTATTGATGATTCTTGTTTCTGTTGTCATTTGAAATTATTTCAGTTTTTAGTCCTCAATAGGAACACAAAAATCTTCTTATTAAGAAAGTTCTTATTTGAAGTTATTTCTTGTGAGTTGTTATAAGAACAGTATTTAGTTGATGCGTTACAGCTTGTGACTTGTGAAGTTCCGAGCACTTCGTTCATCCTAGGACCTTACTATTGTTTTATTATTTTGAGTGCTGAGTCTGCTGACTGCTGAGTATTATTCTCACTTTGCGTTGTACTAACTATAGTGCAACATAAGTGAATATTATAGTGCCACTATGGCACTATAAATGAATACCCATATGTCTTTGCTCCATGTTTATGTGTTTTCCATGTTAAACAAAAAAAAAGTAAAACAAAAATTTCAATTGGACTTTGTTATTTTTCTCATATTTTAAGTCCAATTGGGAGTGGTTTTTGTATTATTTTACTACTAATTTAGAGCAAGTTTATGCAGTACTGTGTTTGTTTACAATGAAAGTTGCTAATGACAAGTTAATTAAACTTGAAAACTACTGGGTTAACGAACAGAAAAACTTCAAACCCTTTAACATAAATAACATGTTAACTGATCTTTAAAAAGGTGATATTATTCAATTCATTCAATTCACTTTCAATAGAAGATTTTGCTTTGGATTGCACCAAATCAATAGCGGCCGGGGCTCCGCCCCGGACCCCGCTGGGGGAGCTTACGACGCTCCCCCAGACCCCCTAGTCGGATATGCTCCGCAGTCGCCGCGGCGTATTTTGGCCCCCCCCCCAAAACAAGGACATTAAGCCGACCCCCACACTTCTTTTTTGACAAATCACACACTGTAATTAAGTCGATGGTCGGAGGCTACATGGAGAAATCTCAGTCGCTACTCCTCTGGGTAAACATCTTATTGAATTCCTGACTCCAATTGCAGTGCCTTTGCTGCTCCACCACGCGCGTCCAGCGCCGCTGTTCTCTCCGTTCAGCTGAACAAGGGTAATCTCGTTCCCTGAATTCGCAGACTGCACTTAGGCAACAACGCCCTTCTACGTGGCCGAACTGCGACCTGGAATGGGTTCCCTACTATGCCTACTCTTCATCAAATGCCTATTGGTCTCTCAGTCTCGTTAATTGTCACAATGTTCTTAGGGTTTGGACTTGGAGCGCTCCCGAGTAAACAGCCTTGAAGGAACAATGTATCAAATTGCTTCAAATTTTAAAAAAGTCCTTCTATATGCCTAGTGTCTCCGGCAGTTAAAGCAACATGAAATTGAAAACTGATACGACTACTGAATTAGCTTAGGCCTATAGAAGTTAAAGCATTGGTAGTATGCCGGGGTTTTTAAGACAATATACCACTAATGCCAGGATCAATGCCCAATGTAGAGGTCAGGGTCCACCAACCTTGAACAACATTGTGCGCCTTGTGATTTGTTTATCAACAATCGCCGACCGCACACGAGTCGCTTAGAGCCCGAGCGACAATGGACTCTGTGCGTGAGGTGACCGGTCCACACAGTGACATAGGCCTACCGATGGTGGCTTAGTTATTTTGAGCATTTAGATCTTAGGGTAGCACAGACCTTGCATGGAGATCATTCAAAATTAAGGCATTCATTCACACGGGCAACGGTGATGCAGAATTCCATTATGAAACCAAGATAGGCTTTTCAATATAGCCTAAATATATTATTCTGCCTAGAACTGTAGATGCAGGTCTATAATGAGGCGTGAAGAAAGATTTATAGACCGATATACGGCAATGTTTTACACCAGAGCTTCGCAATACTTCGTGCATAGAACGAGATGGATCAAAATAAAATAGGCGATGGGGAACCATTATAGGCAAAGCCGTAGCCAGGATTTGGGGGGGGGGAACCGGGGAAGGGTGTTCTCTCGACCGGGAGTAAGCCCACAAGCAACCGAGTCAACTGACTAAGGGGTTTGGACGTGAGCTCTCATCAAATGTTCTGGATGGCCAATACATTACACACTATAGTTCCTGCATCATATGCTAGTAAATACGTTATTTCATTTTTACATTATTTCATGGGGGGGGGGAGGCGTTGAAACGCCCAAAACACACCTAGCCGCGGCCATGATTATAGAAACGGCGACGAAGGGAGGGATTAAATTAAATGAACAAATGAATGAAAGTTGAGAAGGTTGACGTTAATAATTAACAAAACAAGATATCCACTGATTAGGGCTGCAGGCTGCAGCCAACGACCTCATATAATTATATTACTAGACAGAGCTTCCTCTGTTGAGCTGCCCGGTGACGTTGAAGCAGTGGAAAAAAGAGCAGGAAATAAGAATAATGAGTATTTGATGGTCTATTTTTAGCTCAACCAATCACACGCCATGAAAGAACCACCAATCAACAATTCATGTTATTTATGTTATTTACGTTCACCACTGGAACATAGAAATAATTTTTTTAAACTTAATCTCCACTTTCCAATTTATTTACACCATTCATACTTAATCGAGAATGTCACTAATCGCGCCCAAGTTACATTACATGTCCATATGGTTTACTCTCTAATGATGTAATGTAATTTATTGCCGTAAAGTCGTCCGTTTGCCTTATAAACTATAATGATTGTCGATCGTTCGATTCGTTCCTACCAATTGAGACCACGCCCTCACAACGTTGTATTGCTAGTCAAAGACGACAAACACTGCATCTCACGTGTCTTGTACAGGAAGCCACCTATGCCCATTAATTATGTCAAATGATCTAATCTCAGCTTCTTTATTGTCCATGAGCTAGGTGTCCACTGCGCACTTGACTACTCTCTTCCATGATTCTGTCCTGTGCCCGGTGTGTCGGCTCCTGCGCATTCATCCCACGCCGCTCTTCTATGTCCTGCAACCATTCTCTGCATGGTCTTTCTCTTCTCCCCGATCCGTCCATGATTCCCATCATTATGCTCTATTTTTTTCTATCATCACTCATTCTTTGAATGTGTCCGAATAGTTTCAGTTTCCTTTTCTTTTCATTATAGTTTCTACCATGTCTTATTTGCTGTGAAGTCTTCTTCGCACCTCTACGTTAGTTATTTTTTGTGTTATTTTTTATCTGCAGTATTCTCCTATAATATTCCCTTTTTGCTATTATTTACGTAATTTTTCTATATGGATTCAATTCTTATGAACATAAGCATTTTTCGGTAGCCTATAATTGTGTTCCATTTGTTGAACTACTTTTTATACCTGTCTCTCAGGTTTTTTGCCAATTAAACGAATATAATAATAATAAATTTATGTTAATATCAAATTGCAATCTTATATTTATTCGTAAGTCTGTGTGTTTGTGGGTGTGTTGAACACGGCCACAGTTTTGAAGCAATCTACCCAATTCCTCCTCAAAATAGCAAATAAGCCTGTTTGAAGACTGAACCTCTCATTTATTAGCACAAGAGAATCAAATTACAGTGCAACAGTATTGGAAGCAGAGCTCTGTTACAGCAAATTTGAGAAAATATCTACACGCTATATGATGACATTACATATTAAGTTTTATTACAGATGTATCAACTTACATTATTACTGCAATTTTTTGTTTTAAAGTTAACACTTAATGAATTACCAATTCAATAAATAATTACAGTTCTGCATTACAGTGAAGAGATACACTGTAAATAAACAAATACACAAATGTTCAGTCATCTGACATCACTGTAATTTTTTAATTTAAAGTTAACACGTAACAAATTGACAATGCCAAAAGTTACAGCCAATTACAGTTTTATACTAAAGTTAAATATTTTGTTAGCTACAGTCTGATACATCGTAAGTAAATGAATAACCAAACTAGTATTCTTTGCAAATGTTACAACAATTCCTTCAAAGTTGAAACAAAGCAAAACTTCATAGTGACATTAAATATTTGCTTTTACGATTTATTTACTTTAAAAAAATTATCAACTCACTGCAATCTTTAAAGATAACACATAATAAATTATCAATTCAAAATATATACAGAAGGAATAATACGATACACTATACGTAAAGAATATGATACAATGTGATAAATTAACAGCACTGAAAAAATTTACAACTATTTACACTTTTATATTATAATTAAGCTATTTTGAATTAACAATACGATACATTGTAGGTAAATAATATGATACAATATTATATATTCCTCAAGCATCAATGCCCTTTGCAAATGTCAGTCATTTCTACCAAGCAAGAAGAAAAATTAAAAAATAATCGTTGCAGTCACATTGAGACCAATTACCATATCATGCAGTAACAGCTTAATGACAGTTTACTCACAAAATTCCTAAACTCATGTTTTTTTACACAGCAGCATGATAAATTTAATAAGAAGCGTTGACCTTGGAATAGAATGCTTAACAGTCACATTGATATTAATTACCATAACATGCAGCAACAACTTACTGACCTTTAAATATCACTGTTTTACTTAGTACTGACCTACAGCTCTGCCCCTGCACTAAGCGTGTCACAGTCTTACATTGGTGAAAAAGTCTGATCAACGTATAGTCATTGGCAATATTTCTCATTAGATTTACACGATGATTTGATAATGGTTCGTTGCAAAGGTCATGATCTGAAAGACTCTCAAAGACAGAACTACCCACCAGAAATGCAAGTACATTGCTCACAATGATACCATTTATGCCACATCCTTTAAGGGGCTTTTGGTTTGAACCAGTGTTCTGGCGTACATGCATTTCAGTGATTTTGCACACAGTCACCACATCGGAAGCGGGGATAACTAAGCCACCTCGGTCCTTTCGCATTAATAGGTTAGCATTGGGATAATGGCTGTTTTCGTCTGTTTTTAGCATAGCCAATTTACAGTCCATGCAACTTAATTTCTTCAACAGAGTTCTGACAACAAAACCAGCAATATAAGCAACGACATTTTCTACAAATCTTGACAGTGATAAATGACCAGGAATCTCTTGCATATCAGTAGATTGCACAGAATGATCAGCATGATCTGAGAAGTCAATGGATGCATATCGTCTATGGTTTATTATTGTCTCTATGTCCACATTTGCAGCTAACTCGTCTTTCTTCATGCGACATGAAATAGCCATCAAGGTAGAGCTGTCTTGGGGAATGCAGTTGCCACTTGCAACGTCTTTTAACTCATGGTGGGTAAGGAGACGCTTCCAAGTATTTCTAAGGTGTAAGGCTGAAGGGTTGTTGTTTGACCCACCTCGACTGCGAACAACTGCAAAAAAGAGCTCTAGATGATCCTGGCTTAACTTGTACGTCAGCAAATATCTTAGTGGATGTAACTCGGCCTTAACTGTGTAATCAAACAAATGCATAATGCTTACAGACGAGACAATAAAGCCAACAGCACCTGTTTTACGAACACTATAGCACAACGGCTGTCCATCTGCCAACTTCAATCCCTTCAAGTACTGGATGGCTTCCAGCAAAAATGGTCGCCAATAAGATTCATTATGTCTAAATAGTGGTGACTTGTAACCCTTTGCTAGAGGATTGCGACTATTCATAACATCAAATAACCTATCAATTATGCGAATGAATTTCACTGTTGCTGTGCAGTCTTTAAATTTAGGGATGCATAGATCCTTCTGGCAGAATTCTAAGCTATCCGCAACAGATGAACTAAGTGTCTGTGCAGCTAAACGTACTTTCATTTTTTGTTGGCTCCACTGAATGTGGCGTTCACTCAATCTGTTGGCTGCACGGACTCCCTCTTTGCTTTGCAGAACTTGTAAATCTTGTATATATTGCCATTTTATCTCATGCTGATCAGAGTCAATCAGAATCCTCTTTTCAGCCAGTGTGTTGCGCATGAGCTTAAGCATATGACAAGGGTCAAGAATTAAACAAACCTGCTTAGACGGATCAACAGGATGCAAAAATGTCGGCTTCATGTTATTAATATCAAACGAAGCACCCAATTCACGACACATTGAAAAATTGGCACTGCAGCCATCAAATGTTAAAGAAATTACCAAAACACCAGCAAAATACAATTTCTCAATACACAATTGAACCAAATTGGCCCTTTCTTTGCCGTGAAGTCCATCAATTAGAAAATAAGCAACAGGTACTTTCCAACGATCTGTAAGAGAAACAAGGAAAAACACAAGTGCCTCTTTGGCAATTGGCAGCCCAGCCAAGTCAATTACAGGCACTCCCATATCCACATAACCTACAAATTTGTCTGCTGATCTATCAAAGTCAAGTTGCTTCCTTATTGCAATTTCGTCCATCATTAACGCGCATGGCATTCTGATGTTGTCATTGTTTTTGATATGTTCAGAAATTGCAAAAAATATTTCATTGTGAAACCCAGGGTTCCCGTTAACACATGAATACCATGAAGAAAGAGTTCTTGGATGGGGTAAGCAGAAATTAAATGCTTCACGAACATAACTATATGCACGCGCTGAATAGAACTGCAGTGTTAATGCAAATGCTTTGAGCTCATCAGGAAACTTAACTCCTTGTCTTGATTTACCCTTTAGCATTCTACCTATCAGCTGTAACGTTGGCAATGAAAATGATGATTGAATATTATCTGCAGCTTGCTGTGATATCAAGTCCTTCTGGTGCAAGTTGCCTAGTAGCTGCTGCAGGGATTTGACTTTCAATTGAAGTCGCCGATTTTTCTGCGTAAGTATTCTAACTTTGTGCTTGTAACGGGCAAGTGCAGACTCCATTGTGCCTAACTTACGCTTAAGCACTCTAGGACTGGGTAAAGAGTAGTTGTGCCCGTTACATACGCTCAACTTAAATGGCGGAATTGTCAAGTTACTCTTTGCTTCTGATTCAACAGACACAGCATTAGTTCCAATAGCAGAATTACACTTCTTGAGACGCTTACAGAAAGGTTCGAGTACTGGTGAGTAGGAATGTTCAACTGCTGATGAAGTGGTAGGTTTGCAAATCATTGGTGCTGTCAACTCACGACTATTTCTTTCAGCAAGTGGCTTCCGATGTTGAATACACGAAGGTTCGAGTACTGGTGAGTAGGAATGTTCAACTGCTGATGAAGTGGTAGGTTTGCAAATCTTTGTTGCTCTCAACTCATGACCATTTCTTTCCGCAAGTGGCTTCCGATGTTGAATTGGATTCAGCATATGACCAGGCTGCTCAAAAATCGTCGGAACAGCTCCTTAAACCAATCAGAAACAACTTTTAGTTCAGCACTCTATACAAGTAATATTAGGCATTCACAAGTAATGTACGGCCTACAATGCTACTTCAGTGTAAGCCAACACTTACAAACCATATTAAACCATTCTTGTTATGCCTTGTCAGAAATGTGAAATGATGCTGAAACGAGGTGACAACATCTGTTATGTCAGAGCTGAGTTTAAATCCTCTGAACTTCGGCTTCTTATAGCGCAAGAATACGTGATGCTAAATGTTTTTACTAAGTACTGAAATATATGAGTCTTGACTCAGATTTATAGGTCTGTTTGGGCTAAAAATTGATGCAATCATGTTTCACTTTTCGTTAAATCATGTTTTACTTTTGTCTGCGTAATCACAATCTCGAGGTTTCTACACTGTAAACTTAGTTTCCAAGATTATATATCCACGTCATTTAATTTACTTTACGCTGTTCCACGATTACATGCCTATATCGTCTAATTATTTCATGTAAGAATAACACATGCTCTGAACTCACCTGCTCTAAGTCGAACTCTGAATCCGGTGCGATCAAAAGAATCGGGGATGAAATGGTTTGAACAGACGCATGAGTGTACAGCTGCCTTAAATGCTGTTCTGTGCATAGCATCTTCCCATTTCTTCACAAGATCTGGTTTCGACCAAGGAAAGCTGTCACATAAAAAAGTATGCAAACTTTACTTTCAGTTCATAAATTACCATAAAAGTCAACAACAATTATTATACAATTGTTATACAATTGCTCATATTGAAACAGTTAATCAAGCGCAAGTTTCTGTGCACAGCAAAGGTCAGGATCAAAACAGTGAATATAGAGCTGTACAACGATGTTACAGGCAGAAACGTAAATATTCGTAATCACAATCTCGAGGTTTCTACACTGCCAACAAAAATCGATAGATCGAGTTAAAAACAAAACACCAAGCGATATGTCGAAATTGTAGACTCATTTTATAAATAGACATTTTATAGCATAGCCCAAAATCACTTACTAATGAAAAGTTATTCCTTGCTGTTTGGAGTGTTCGTCGTAAATTACTTTGCATCCAGGTGCAGAGCAATTCCTCCCTCCGTGCTGTTTCCTTTTCACTTTTGTTTCCACCAAATCGTCTGCTCCAGCATCTGATGTACCTGCCTGCAAAAATGACAAGCAGCATATCTGAATCTGCAGGGACAGGCACAGATTTGATAGGATACAAGATGAAGTCATGCAAAGGGAAAGGCAAATGGTGAGTTAACTACATGGCCTTGACAAGTGATTTATGGAATGCTATCAAGTTGTTATAATGCGAAATTGGTAATGCATCCTTTTAACATTCTAATTATTTACCCAATGCAGCATTATTACTTTTCATCAATGCGAGTTCTATTCATAAAGCAACTAAAGGAATTACAGCAGCCACAAATTTGCAGTACGTTAAAAAATTGACAAATCCGTCACACAAAGAGCCAAACATTTAATAACTTGTCTGTTGTTTTTTTATTGCTAAGGTAAATGACTATTGACTGACGGTTTTTGTGAGAACATCTTATGCAGAAGTGCAGTTATATGAGGATAGCGGTGTGTGCATTAGTTTTTGTCATCAATAAATAAATATAACTACTATGAGTAGAGTCTAGCGCGCTATATAAATTTAAATGATTGATAACAATATATAGCAATATATAGCTTACTTCGTTTATTCAAGAAAAATGAAGTTGTCATACCGCAACTTATTACATGAAAAAAGTATTTTTAAAAAGTAAACGGGCTAAAATAACGAGTGTCCGCAGAATTCACGCTGGAGTACAATAACCTGAGAAGATGCAACAACTTCCTCCTGCATTTTTTCAACCAGTATACTGCGCAACCTGTCACGCGCCGTCACGCCACGCATATCCATATTATTTAAAAATAATTGAATCGACTGTGATTATATAATCGCTTTTAAACTTCAGAATGTTTTATAAACCGAAGAAGCCTGGCCTGGCCTCCTATAGTTTCTCTTCAGGGATTGGTGGTTCTTTCATGAGCTGTGATTGGTTGAGCTAAAAATAGACCATCAAATACTCATTATAATGGCCGCCAAAATACTTCAGCAGAAACCACGTGACCCCTACGGCCTGGCTGCAGCCAACTCTGATTTTACCCTTTCGGGATGGTCGGAGTCATTCGATATGGTATTTACATGGTCTTCATCGCCGTAGAAGCCGTCTGTACACTGTCTACTGGCCGCGCGTCTGTACGCGACTCTGAAAGAGAGCGTGCGGGCTGCGGTTCGCTTCCCGAAGGGGGCTATTTAAGAGATTTCAATCTCTGGCTAGCACGGTCCGTCCACGGTGACCTGATTAAATGGTGTGGCGTCCGATCAAACGGGCGAGCGGTGGTGAAGGATCTCACCCGATCAAATTAATTGAAAAATGAACAAGGTCGAGGTCATAGTCGGCCGCTATATAAAATCCGATTGTATTTACATTTACTGTACAATGTACAAGCAATGAATGATGCGTTCGACTAATGTAGGCATAGGCTAATTATGCAATCTATTGAATATAATAGTGGTTAATAATTAAAGTCGCATCATCAAGAGGCAGGAGTATTATAATTATTTAAAATTAGAATCAACTTCAAGAAGAAAACGTTTGTAAAATTCCAGCAGCCTAAAAGAGTGTAGTTAATAGGTCTTATGAATATACAATTAGAGGTCTACATGCGCGAAGATTTCAGATGTCATTTATTGAGCCTGCGACGAGAGAGAAGAACCTCCTATACCTTAGGTCTTCTATTGAGTTGATGCCGTTTTGACTTTTGAGTACATCCGTATTACTGCGTAGGCCTAACTGTGGCGACAGCGCCTTAGATCGCGGCCTATTTATTAAATAGACTGGCCATGCACGACCAATGATCATAAGGAACGTCAGGAGTAAAACTTTTACTCTTGACCTGCCTTATGACCTAAATGTCAAATAATATGCAAAAATATGCAAAAAATCTTGTAAAGTTTAGTCGCTTATCGCTTCATTTTGACTTCCTGCATCTGCATCGCTTAGTACTAGGGGCTTAGACACCCTGCCCTAGCAACTCATTTGTAGGTCTACCGTAAGCTTTACTTTAAGCTGTCTCCTGATAAATCAACCGATCACCATCTATGTTACTACTTATATTCTTTTATTTTAAAAGACTTTTCTAAATTGACTCACTCAACATCACCTTCTTACGTTTTCCCAGGATGTGGTTAACTAGTTAAGATAATAATTAATCTTTATACCTTGGTACTTTATAATTCGCATAACCTGTTGCTGTTTATTTGAACTTGTATTTGGGAAACCCTGCCAGTGGAACAATAGTCCCTTAGGGGTTCTCTCCTTTTGCTTTTTGTTAGTTTCTATATCCGTTTTTATGTAATAAAGATGTTTTGTCAATTGTCACGTTGAGCAATAAAAACTGTGGTTATGGTTATGGTTAAGCTGAACTGTCTCGCTTATCTCTTCAATTTGACATCCTGCATCTGCGTGATTTAGTATAGGCTTAGACATCCTTCTTTAGCAACTCATTTGTAGGCCTACTGCAAGCAGAGCTGCATATCCGCTTTTGTATTCTTTAGTGACAAATGTTTGATCGTCAAGTAAAACAACAATCGCCTATAATTATTCTTCTACAATGAATTGACAATGGCTTAAAGCATTGCCTAAAGTTGTTAATCTCAGTCAATTATGGATCTAACGTGGATAAAACTAATTTTAATTATAGCCTACATAACTTCCTAGGCCTTCCTACATGTATGCATGACAACATAATTATTTTGTCATATCATTTTGTCGTTTTTGCCATCCCTTGCCGTGGATGTTGCCAATAGCCGAATTTATTTTGTCTGAAACCCTGCAAATAGGCTAGTTCCCGCGACTTAGCGGGAATGACTTGTGGGCGCTGAAGAAATCTCGAGATTACGGTTACAGATACATACTGTGACCAAAGCAGAATCTTTACGTGAATCTGATCATGGTGATGTAACGCTGTTGGTCACTTTTCTGATGCACAGATTTAGGAAATGGCTAATTGCTTATGTAGGCCTTTGCGAAAAGCCGCCTTAAATCTTAATAGAGAAGTGTGCATTTTTGCACTCTTTTCGTCGCACTTATACCAGCACACAATCCTGCTTGAAGTGACTTGGAAAAAATAAAGATGAGACCGTTTAAATCTTGAGGGTCAAAACACTCAAAACATAAGCTTATACGATCTGTGCGGCGATGTGAAAATGAGAACAAGCATGTTCTAAAAATTAAAATGATTAAAATTAGGCTACAATGGCATCTGACAGCTCACGGACATGAAGCATTTAATCAAGCCCACCACTGAGATTAGGGTGTGCCGACATTTAAACACACGACACATAGGCCTAATCGCGCGGCACTTAAACACAGACACTTAAACAAACGACAGATGAACACACGGACAGATAAACACACGACAGATAAACACACGACAGCTAAACAGACGACAGATAAACACACGGACAGATAAACACACGACAGATAAACAAACGGACAAATAAACACACGACAGATAAACACACGGACACTTAAACACACGACAGATAAACACACGGACAGATAAACACACGGACAGATAAACACACGAACACTTAAACACACGACAGATAAACTCACGGACACTTAAACACACGACAGATAAACACGCCGCACTCAAACTCACCTTTAAACACGATAGATGTAGACAACGACATGTTAAAACGACATACAGGATATATAGGATAGCATAAATAGATCTATTGTTGTGAATGTGTTAAAAACAACTTGGTAATCTTGAGGATCTGCCCTAAAACCACAATAGGGCCTACTGTTCAACTAACTTTAACATAGATCTGCTCAACATTTCTGTATTATTACTGTTGAACAGGGCTGTAGGCCTACTGGTAAATTTTGAGGTGAGTAGGCCTACACGCTGACCGGAAGAAAAATCGACTTTTTTGGATGCGAAATTTCTGATGACCTTTTTTCGTCTTTCGCTCCGAATTAGGATGAATTACGAATCACGTTAAAAAAGCACCTAAATATCCGTTGCCTTTTCCGTGCGTATACCCACACGCTCTTTGTGAGGTGAGTATGCGCTGTATACCCGCGTATGCCCTGGGCCCCTGGTATTCGGCGGTGAGCATACGATGCCGTTTTTCCCGGAGGTAAGTACATGTAGACCAATACGCCGTATAGCCGCGTTTAGCCTTGTTTACAGCCATGCTGCTGAACGTCCTTCTGTTGAGGCTCCAAAATTCATGTAACAGAATCTGAGCGTGCAACCATATGGTAATGATCAACGGCGGTGTGACAATCGAAGTATCGGATTCTGTTAAAGATGTTCGTAGGCCTACACTAAATTCGTACAATAACAATTAAGTAAAGGTACAAAGTTCAAATTATGGCCAGTCAGGCCAGTCAGGCACTGCATACAGTCTATTGCAATGTACACTGTAGTGCAGAAACTTTGTTCGCAGTTAATGTTTGTCCGTGTGTTTATCTGTCGTGTGTCTATCTGTCGTGTGTCCATCTGTCCGTGTGTTTAAGTGTCGGTGTTCAAGTGTCGCGTGATTATAATAAATTATGTCGCGTGTTTAAATGTCATGCAACCGACATCAGACTACAGCGGTTAATTAAATTCTAATAAATCAGCGACTCCATCCTGTGTGCCAATGAATATACAGAAATCTGCCTTATTTTAAAAATGTGTTCCGTATCTATACGGTTACAGTACATTAACCGTCTAAACAGTAGCGGCGCTAGGGGGGCCTAGGGGGCTAAGCCCCCTAAAAAAATCATCTATTTTTTCCCATATAAATTTTTTTGACGATTAACCTCCTTTAGCCCCCCCCCCCAAAAAAAATAACCGCAGGTACGCACGAGGTTTAGCAGACAGCTTGGCGGTCACGAAAAAGGACCACTTTTCCAAGATTTCGACCAAATAACCAAAAAAGTCATCAGAAATTTTGGCGACTGTAATATTTTCCCCGAAAATTCAGCCGCCCCCAAAATCAAATCCTGGCGCCGCCACTGCGTCTAAATGGCCTCTCCTCTCAGGCTGCTGACTTCGTTAGGCTTTATTAATTAATTAATTCATTCATTCCGATTATTTATATAGCGATGGAGTGGCGTAGGCAAGGGGGGTTTCGGGGGTTAAAACCCCCCATTGGCTCCGGAAAAGGTTTTTTAAGGTTATTTTTCCATTTAAGTAAGAAAAATTGCAAAAAAACAGGGTTTCCGGCCATAAACCTCACCCCATCAAAAATTCCTGGCTACGCCACTGTAGCGATGCATTGTGGTCCAAAACATAGACCTACTTAGGCCAGCTGATTCATTGGCCTATAAGGAATGAGGAGAGTGGGGCAAGAGCGGACTGCGGCATGGGCGGAGTTTAGCAGGGGCTAGCAGGCTAAGCCCCAAGAAGACCCAGATTCATTTTTTACTGTGTAAATGGTATCTTTTCCGGGCTTAGCGGCATAGGCGCAACCACCCTATGGGACCCAAGGGACGCGTCCCCCCAACTTTTGAGTGGTCCCCTAACTTTATTATTATGGTCCCCCCCAACTTTTAGGACGTGATTGCACCTATGCTTAGCGGGCCAAACCCTCCCCCTCTCGGCGCTGAGCGCCTCGGCGACCGTTCGCCGGACGCTCGATCGTCCCCCCCCCCCCCCCAGAAATCTGGATCCCCCCAAGGACGGGAACTAGATTAAACACTGCACAGCTAGTCACATAATTATAGCATATATCATAATGATATGACATATTATATCATATGATATTATATGATATATTATATCACATGATATTATATGATATATTATATCACATGATATTATATATCATGTCGGTGCATGCACAGCTAGTCACACATAACATAATATCATAATATAATCATATGATATTATATATTTCATGTCGGTCTGTCCCAACAGCATTAGCGTGCTACGAGTGACGATCAAGTGTTTGTCCAATGGTCGCTACCCCATAGCTATTAGCCAGAAGCAAACGTTGAAAGGAAAGCAATATAAAAATTGAGAAGTTCGAGTGAAAATGCCTCTGCATGAGATCTATAATTAGTGATGATCTACAACAATTATTTTCGCCTTAATTCACCGTCCTAATGACGTAATCATATCCACTCACATACCTACACATGATTACTTTTATGCCCCTAGTACAACCGAGGCCATATAGGCTATTCCAGTTTGGTTCCACGTGTAGGCCTGCAGCATAATTATAGCCCGCACGGAAATGCCGCAATATTCTGCAATAAATTCGTAGCGTATTTTAAAACTACTACAAATAGCTAACCGTCATCGAGAGTAAAAGAATTTCCATTTTGTGAGACCTTAAAAACAACAACAGTGAAACTTTGCTTCGTGAGAATCTCCAGATACGCGTTAGCCTAACTTACTTCGTGTTGTTATTGCAAAACACGATATTACACAGTCGCAATAAATATAGGCCTATAAAATATTATGTTGACATTTGAAGCCCTTCAGTTAGTCAGATACTTCGTTGAGGTAGAACAAGGACTCTGAGAGGTTTGCAAAGGATTCCCGGAATTTTGTTAAGTTTACGCTAACGTCCGACCACTTTGCTACATTTTGTCTATCCTTTACGAAACGATTTGCTCTCTCTGAGTTGTTCAGTGACTCACCTCCTCGCATTCTGATTTCATACGTTGTCCAGTTGGTCCGCACAACCTCAGCCTCAAGGGTTCGATGCTCGATGCCAAATTTCTTAAGTTCGTCCGAATAAAATGGAAGCCAGTTGGGCCACCAGATTTCAAGGACGTGCGACCCTTCTGGCATGAACGCTCCCCACTCGAGAGCCGCTCCGTTTACTCCAATCATAACCAGAGATCTACAGGCGATTTCCAGCTGACGTCGAATTGAATTTCCACCAAATTCCACCAACTGCACTGGAAAATCAGACGTTTTATTTGCTATCCGATACAAATCTTTGATGTTCAGAATCCTTCTGTCTTTCCTCAGTACAATCGTCACAAACTTGGCTTTCTTGGCGCTGCAGAATGTTGATAGATTATATCCCTGAATGATCAGCTCTATTGCGTCTCTGGGTCGAGCCAACGTATTGGCACTTCCAAAGACGGCTTCAGAGAAACACGTATTTTGGGGTACGTTGTAGTAGACATCGTGAAATCTGCTTGTGTGTAAAGTCCGTAGAATTATTTCATCGAACCTCTTGTAGTCTCGACAGAATCGGTTGTAGTTTGTGTTCGGTGTGTTATAGAGAATCCAGTTGTTGGCTCCCGGGTGTAGGTGGCCATTGGAGCGAATGGTGTTGTACAAGGGAAGGAAGTTTTCCTTAATGAAGTGATGGAAATTTCCTGGACATCTTGATGATATGAAGAACGCAGTTCCTCTTTGCAGACGTTTGGGATCGAGGTTGGCGCCTGTAGTCTGAAGGTCAAAATTGTTCCACGGATGACCTGGAGGACCAGAGACTTCCAGTGGAAAGGAATTCCCGAAATGTTTATCCATATCGTCGTCGTAAATTACAATTCGTTGAGTCACGTTGAAGGTTATTCCGTATTTACTCAAAACGATAGGTTCCGACAGAGGTTCAATACACACGTTGAAAAATCTATAAACCTTGGCTTTACTAACTAGCTGATGATTCTCGATTATCTGCGCTTGACGAGCGTCTAGAATTTGAAGATGAAAGTATCTGATAACGATTACTGATATGAGGCAAAGGCCAAAAAGCATGGAAACCCTGGATTTGCAGTTGGGCAACATTTTCCTGACTTCTGCGTTAGCAGGGTCAGATTAAGGCATGTTCAACATGTTCGGCCGAACAGGGTTCCACACTTTAGGTGGACCCACACATGCGGGGGAAAATGCTTTTCGAATTTTTAGATTTTTAGAAAATTTAAACCAAACGACTAAAAAAGGTCAAATTTTTTGGAGGGAAATAATCGATATATTCTACGAAATTTTCGGCCAAACGACTAAAAAAAGGTCATAAGAAGTTTCGGCCGAAGATCCGCAAAAATTTCCCGAACAGGGACCCACGTTTCTTAATCCGGCCCTGTGCATAGGCAATGTAAACTGAGCACGAGCAATCGTTTAGCGCAATATATATAACCAGGTCTACCTTTTAACAGATCTATTCTTAATTAAAGACGTGATTACAAATTTTAGTTGTGTGCTTCAGAATAACAATTGATTGCTGCTCCGCTGTGCTACAGAATAACAATTGGTTGTTGCTCCACTGTGCTACAGAATAACACTTGGTTGCTGCTCCACTGTGCCACAGAATAACACTTAGTTGCTGCTCCATTGTGCTACAGAATAACACTTGGCTGCTGCTCCACTGTGCTGTTAACACTTCGTCAAAAACGCGTCCTGTGCTACGAATATAAAACTCCCAACTGTTGATGAGAAGTCAGCGATTTCTTCAAGGACTTAATATTGTCGCTCTCCAATCCATTCTAGAAGGATTGACGTCCTCATCGTCTCATAGCGCATGTCCTACTCTTAGTTGCATCAACTGACTGACATAAGAAAGTCTTGTTACTACAATTTGGTTCAACTGAGACTGGTCTGGCGAAGATTAATTTGCAGGGTCACCCTACTATGCCGAACCTATTGGAAGTGTTGAATACTTCATGCAAGTAGATAGCCTGCATCAACGGGTTGACATGATCAGCTCGAGTTCATAGCGTCCAATGCAGAGCAGACGGTAGCTTCCAAATAGGATGTAATTTATCGAGCAGCGAAACAGCTGAAGGCTATCTGCCCTTTGTCATCTGAAAGAAGTATAAAAAAATATTAATAATTTTTATGCATAATATGGAAATGAAAAGATATCACACTTAGTTGGAAACTGTGAGGCCTGTATGCAGGCCCGCCGAGAGGGGGGGCAGGGGGGGCAAATGCCCAGGGGCCCGGCGACTTTTAGGGGCCCGGAGGGGGCCCGGGCAAAAGTGATTAAAATATGCTTCATTATGTTGATTACGGGCGCGTGCCCTACCTATAATCACTTATATTACTTAGCTTATTGTTTGTGATTTATGTTGTTTTAACATAGCCTAATAGGCTATAACTGTTGCACAACTACGACTTTGAATTTCAAGCAACTCTCCATTATCCTACCTTGTGGCCTACTAATTGTTAATTGTTAATGTATTATACAATGCCATAATTGTATCATGTTTGTTGTTTTGGTTGAGGAAAAAATAATAATAAATAATAATAATTATCAGTGTTTTGCCAAAAAATACGCTCACATTTGTCTCAGAACGCTCCTCTGCTAAATTATGCGTGTCAGATTTCAATCATAGGCCTACCGGTAATACCGGTAAGTGAACAACTCTAAAATAATGATAAATATCTCTCGCAAGGATGGAATATCTTATAAACACAAACCTGGAGCACAAAAACAAAAAGCTAATAAGTTTGAAAAGGCAAAAGTTGGTAAGCTCACTATATCAATTCAGAATCTCAAAAGAAGGCAATCACATGCAGTCCGTAATTTGGCCTAGGACCTACTCATACATCGGTTGATTCTAGTGAATTAAACGTGCATGCATGATGATCGTATAACTGAATGAATGAAAATGAAGTTTGTGGTGTTAGTATCTATAGTATCTTAATTCCAAAAGAAGACTTTATAAATAAGAATTATGAAAATGCTGAAATTATAGAAACTGCCAAAAGGCTCAGTTTTGATGTTGGCACTCTGTCGCCAGGGCCTGCGTTTAGGCCTATACAAAACGATTGAGACGATATAGGCTGCTTAAGCTTATAAGAAACGGTCCTCCAAGACATTCGGACAATTTTCCAGGCGACGAAGAAAGAGCATTTCCGAAGTGCATTTTTTAGGTTTGCAGACAAGATGCATGGAAAACTATCAGGATATTTTAAACGACTTTGCGGCAGTTAAATCCAGAAGGGTTGCTTGCTGATTGCCATAAAAAATTATCATTTGAAAATTAAATTCTTACCATTGAAATCATAAATGTAAGCATTAGCGTACATTCATACTCACATTATTGTTATTTTTTTATATAAATTTGCTCAAAAAGCCTAAAGATAGTTTGGGGCCCGTGACGACTCAGCCCAGGGGCCCGGAATTTCTGTATGCGGGCCTGCCTGTATGTATGTATGTGCACTTGTTATAGCTCCCCTTCAAGCTCTCTTCTACTCAGAGGCGCTCCCGAATGCAGAGCGGACACTGCATCGGAGTTTCACGCCGAAGCGCTAAGCAATTGTGAGTGAAGAACTTGCCCAAGGTCCTTACGCGGCGAGGTGGATTCGAACCTCGAACCTTCCGGCTTCAAGGCAACGACGCCACCACAACACCACCGCGCCCCACTATGTTGACATTTCACCATCTGAGTAATTAAAAATCAATGATTTCATGCCCCTAGCTAGAGAGTTGTCAAATATGAATAAATAGGCAGCCTACTAAGTCGATATAGATTTTGAATTGAATCCATTGCAGGTTTTAGATGATGAATCGATGTTACTAGTTGTGCGGATTTTACCCAGACTCAGATGCTATTTTGATAATTGTCTGACAAACTACGCTCTAGTGAATTGTGTATATATTGTGGGGAGGTATATGGGGTCAGGGGCTTCTATCCCTCCTAAGCAACCGGGCGCAATCCATCTTCTTCCCCCCATTTTCTGGACCGGCCTTCCTCTATGTATGCAATATAATGTGATCTAGCGCATGCCCTCCTCTAGTGTGAGAATGAAGGTTTGTTTGGAGGGGGACAAACGAGCATCCAGAAGACGATCGCCTAAGCATGTGTAGCGCCTAGAAGGGACCTGGCATGGGAAGGGAATGCGCCCCTCAACATAAGAAATTTGTACGATTTCCGCATTGCAATTTCAGCATTTTAAGCTGTCCTCTTAGCAAAATTACTCTACTGTTTCAGTGGAGGAATTGCTGCCAAAATTGGGCAGCCATATGTTTTGCGCCTCTGATCACTGTGCACTCGAGAGGTGTTACATAAATTTTTAAATCACAATGCAATACAATAAAATACAATGTAGGTCCTACATTGTAAGTCCACGTAGGCCTAATAATGATTTTGCTTTACTAAGTGTTCAAGGACCAAATTTGACTGTCTGAAATTTGAAAGATAACATTGGAGAGAAGCCGTTTAGTTGTGCAAAAGAGTATTTGTATTAACATTATTTTTTTCAATTATAATATGATTGTATTAGGCCTATTTATTAAAATAGTGAAAACATAATTATAATCATGTAATAGGACATTTTTATTATGGTATATAATAGCTGTTATAGCAGTTCATGTAATTCAAAAATGCAGATAGTAGCCTAACTAAAAATTCAAAGTGTATAAAGTGTAGGCCTACACATTTCGCTAAAAACTATTAAGCCTACCATTTTGTCAAAATTTATATGGAGGGGAAGTATTTTCTGGGGGATCTTCCTCCTAGTGATGCCTAGACTGAACGCTGCCCTCCATGTCCAACCTTCCCCCAACCGACGTGAATTTTGGCTGTCTTCTGATTCCCCCCCCCCCTATTTTTCACTGGGCGCAAGCTGCGCCCGCCATGTATAGGGATAGAAGCCCCTGTATGGGGTGCGGTGGTGTAGTGGTGGCGTCGTTGCCTTGATAGATCTACCCCAGGACCCTGCCGGAAGGGTCGAGGTTCAAATCCACCTCAAGTCGCCGCGTAGGGACCCTGGGCAAGTCCTTCACTCGCAATTGCTCAGCGCTTCGGAGTGAAACTCCGAAGCAGTGTCCGCTCTGCAGTCGGGAGCGCCTCTGAGTAGCGAGAGCTTGAATGGGCGCTATAACAAGTGCATATACAAACAAACAAAGTATACCGGCACATGGGATTTCTGGAGGAAGACGTCAGCATCCAGCCCTTTATATAATGCAAATAGACAGCCGAAGCTTGGTAAACAAGAAAACAGAGGTATATTCCCTTCTAACACAATATAATGTGCATGTATTAATGTCAACCGAACCATGGTTAAGCAAGTGGGCAATAGATGTCGTAAGATTTTCGAGTTATAAGCAAATTGCAGAGAAACTGGGAGAGGTAGAGGAGTGTGCTTTTTTAAACTGATAAACACTAGCATTTGAAATAATTGAAAAAACGACAGGATATTTAAACATTTTAATTCCATTGAGAATGTGATGGTAACGATTAGACTAAACGGTGGATGGACAGCTTCCATCGTGGTAATGAATCGCCTTCTGGAACGAGTCTTGAGACGTTCTGCTAGGAATTTGATAGATTACTTCTGCATTTTACTAGAATGAGAACTTGTTCTGATTTAGTTTATATAGCATGGACTTGCCGAAAATGGATTCTCATTTGCCCATACATATATTCTACAACGCGCTAGCATCGCCAGAGGATAGGGGGCTAAGCCCCCTGAATGCGGCTCAGCCCCTCTAAAAAGGGAGGAAAATTTCGAAATATAGCCCATACAACTACTTACTTCATAATAGAAAGCTGGACAATGACCAACGGCAACGAAATCAACTATAATTGTTATCATAGCGCAGAGTGTTTGTCCTAATAATTATACTACACCACATCTCCGCAGATAATTATGTCAAACATGCTGCCGACCCGTGATGAGATGTTGTACACCATGTGCGGCCCGCCGGGTGACACCGGCGCCAAAACGGCGGCGCCCAAACGTCACGTGCCGCGTTGAGATGGCGCCGAGCGGACAAGGGTGTTCGCGAGTAGCATCGGGTCATATAGTTAAGTCTTCTTTTTGCCTTTTATCACACCCAACTCCACGTGATCATAGTCTCATCCCCAGTTATTTTGCTATGATCTTCATACTGCTCTCGACTCTTCGCAGCTTTCACCCCAAGATCAGAGAGACACGAAATTGAGCAGAGGTGGATGAGGGTCTTAGGGAAGATCTATCATGCATTTGCCTACATTTTTGCACATGCAGGGAATATTGCTAAAGTTAATTTTAAGTAATGCGAGAAATCGATGATTGTGTCGTTTTTGGTATATAAATTGCAGATCATGGACCAGAATTGATAGGCGATAGACATTTTTCTGAACAAAAAGCTAGAAATAAAACTATAGGCCAATGCCATGACACTAGTAGGCCTACTACGAATAAAAAGTGGACAAGTCTGCAACTTGATAGGTTTTAAATTCTATTGAGAAATTACTGCAGTTATATAATAGCACAAAATGTAATTTATCTGTCTCATTCTTATAGCATTCCTATAGCCTATTCTTCTCCGAGTTAGTTGTATTGCATGTGCGAATAGCAAATGACATTGATTAGTTTTCGTCATCTTGATTGCAAGAACGCAAGGATATACCGGCCTTACAAGGCCAAACGGGGGCCCATGCGGGACCTCTGCACATGCACGGGCCCATTGAGAGCTAGCTACGCCGCTGGTCCCCGCGCTGCGCTTGCAGGCGTTTCAATTATGTACAATTATACAGCCTTGCTTGCTTGCCTAGCAGCGTCGTTGCCTTTATTCCGACTTGCCTCGACCGTTGTCTGGTAGCTTTGTTTGCGTTATCCTCTGTAGGCTACGGACTCTCTTCTGTAGGGCCATAGCCAGGCTTCCACGACTTCAAATTCACAGTCTTAGTCTCTTAGAGTCTTTCCCTCCGTTTCTATGCGCTCTTTCGACGGCTAGTGACATTGTGACCGGCGCAGACCCTCGTGACCCAAGGTCATTGACGACAGTTTATTGATGTTTTAATGTTTCAAATAGATGTCCGTATAGGCCTACTTAAATGCTCGAGTCCTTAGTTAACTAAGCGGGTGACATCAGTTTGGCGTTGCAAATTATTACTCGCCATTGCATATGGGTTTTAACGTTTTTCGCACACAAGTAACCTATTAGATTGCCGAAAAGAATTCCTGCCAAGTAGAAATCAGATTGTTGAAAATAGTTTTTACTTAAGCAGAAGTAGGATGGATGAAAAGATTCTTGATGAAATTGGAGCTGGATTTATGGACAACAATAATTGCTATTCGAATAGACGCTGCAGGATTGAAGAAAAGTAGCTGTTGCTCACATAGAAGCCGGATTGATTAAACAAGTTCAGTACCAGAATGGAAGCTGTGTTGACTTAGCCTACACAATTCGTACAAAAGTAGAGATCCAGTTATTGACAAATAATTATGCTGTACCGGGCGAATAATTTATAACGCTAGAACTACAGTAGATTACCAATAAATGCAGCCTACATGTTCAAATATCAAGACCCATTAGCCTATATATAATATTTACATATAATTACATATACATAATTATATATAGCCCTGTAGTCATGCATAATTACATATTATGGCTATGCATCTTATTAGTCCATCGACCAACAAATCTAAATAGGCCTACAACCAATAAGTAGAAGAAACGCCAGGGATCAATATGGAAAAGAAAGCCTAAGGGTCTAACACTAAATTAGCAAGGTTCAGTTAAGCAGGGTTACGGTGGTTACCCCTCACTTGTGAGTGACAATGATTGGCACACAATACTTAACTAGTTGTTAAAACTACTTCCTAGCTACTTTTGAAAAAGTAGCTTTGACTGCAGTGTCAGACACTGAGTGTCTGGCAACTTTAGATGACAGATAGTCCTAACTAGATTTGGTGAGTACTAGATATATAGGCAGGTAGGTATAGGCAAATTACTTTTCAAACTGTGCACTGATATTCAACAAGTAGCATGAGAATCTATCGTCTGTGGTAATCATTTGTATTCATCGCAAGTAATTTAGAAAGTCAATATTAACAAAGTGACAAATCTAATTTAAATGAATTACTGCATATAAATTTACGAAGAGCTGCTAAAACATGCCATAAGGCACCCTAGCTGGGGTCCCTGATGCGTAGGCTACGTTGTTTTAACAATAGCAAATGCCAGTTTGTTGTGACTATACTAAAATGCTATAGTCTAAAAATTGCAAAGTTCACAACTGTAAAAACTCCTAGAAAATTGTAAATGATTAAAATCAATACGCAGTCGAAAATTAACTGAAACCTAGTAGATTTAAAGTTAGGCTTATGCATATATATGGTCTAGGGACACTAGACAAGCTAGAGTAGACCTCTGGAACAGTTCTTCAAAAAGATCAGGACACGTCTAAGCCGTTATTCCTTGCACTAGACTGACTAGTAGCTGTTGACTGAGACCAAAAACACAGGAAGAAGAGACGACGTATAAGAGTAATTCAAGACGGGAGGGGTAAATATCTTACAAGAAAATTACATTTCGCTGTTGACCATATTGTAGGCTACATGGCAAAATAAATATAGCTAAGAAAATATGAAAATGTAGTCAATACGATTACACGAAATAACTGTAAACTTCTTACTTGATCAAACGTAGTTATAAATAGTTTAGGCTACGTCTTTAAAGCAAGTCATGGCCAGGCCTACAACTGCTTAGGCTTATGTAGTGATTATAACTATATAACTACTAGTTAGTAGCTACAGTAGTTAAAGTGCCCTTCATTGATGAATGATTATGCAGCAACTGGTTTAGATCAATCTTTATTACACACAGGTTCAGTTTAACTGTGTACGCAGTCATATATATATAATATATATATAATATATATATGCATAATATAATATATAGTTTTGTCGATTGCCTGCACACATTAGGCCTATGCCAACACGCACAGTTCAGCTAAGGCCAATTCGTGACTGAGACCGAGTGCAAATATTTGCTGTAGGCTTTTACTCGTAAACTCAAAACGCGTAGCTAAGAACGTCCCACCAAGTAGATGTCAAATGCAAAAACCGAAGGACATTAGAACCATGGCTACCGTCCACACCTGAGTCATTACTATGAATGTGTGCCAAGCCAACAGATTATATAGCGCTCAGAAGGATTGAAGCAATACCTTCGGGATATATAGGCCTAGTTACGTTTTCTCCGTTGGTAGGCGCTAGTGGGAGGTCACAGACGCTCTAAAGTCTAAACCATAGATGTAACAAACAATTGAAAAGGAATACAAAACGGGAAAACGTCGTTTTATTAGACAAAATATAAAACAGAAAAACGACCTAACACGGAAACGGAAAATTGTTTGACTTTTTACATCTTAAACTGCATTTTAAGCTCAAAAACCTTGCTAATGCAATTTTATCTTAACTCTTTCGCGCCGAATGGGGTCGATTGTGACCCCATAACAAAAACGCACCCTTTTCTCGAATAATGTAGATATATTTAGAATTCTATTTATATATTTCGCTTGGGGACATGCAGACGGATCAGAAAATACCCTAACATAGGTTTTCCCCAATGGTTTGATGAAGTTATAAACAAAAACTATGGCCGCAAGTTTGTGAAAATTTACATTCACCCATTTGTATACTTTCGTCCGCGCCTGCAGATTCTTGGCCGTTGACCATTTCGCTGTAATTATCTCTTTTCATCAGCCAAGTTCAGACTAAATTAATTATATCGTTCAACAAACACTATAATAAGGTCTCAAGCAAATATTCTAGATGCTGCAGAGGTTTCAGGAATTGAAGACCGCACATTTACCGATCGTCGATCAGACCATGCCGAACTCATCATAGACTAGGAAAAACATTAGCTCACTTGATCACTTATCTGTAGTTTATTTGTTTTTTTTATTTAGGCCTATTTGCCTAGTTAGAAACAAAATTTATCAGTCAAGCAAGTTTTGTAGAGGATCTATAAGAAATTCTCTACGTTTGGACATTTTCGGGGGAAAATACGACGACATCTCTGCAGGCCTAATAGTTTATTGATTTGAGCATTTCTTCTAAGTGGAAGTGATATAAAAACATTTTAAAATTAAATTCACAATTTTTTTAGCCTTTCACTGTTTCCTACAAGCTTGTCATACAAGTAGCTACTTTTAGCAGTGTTTGCATTACATTTTATTTGCACATAGATTTTTAATTAATTTCTAATGTTATAAATTTAATTTTTATTTTTAATAATATTTAATATATTTATAGATTTTAAGAAAAACACGTCAATTGATCTGCTTTTTCAAGACAGAATATTCTTGAGCGATCAAATACGAACAAAATAATATAAGACATGTCAATATTTCCATGGACTTTAAGTGTTTTTCTTTATATGAACAAATTATGGCTATATTTATGAAAAACAACTTAGCTGCCAAAGAGTTAATCGGGGAAAACACAACTTTATTAGACTGCCAAAATTAAATATAAGTGACATTAATCGAAAAGAGGTTTTTTCTTATAACTTTAGTTTAATAAGAAATTGAGAAAAATTAAAAATGTTAAATATTTTCAAATTTAAATTGTACACATAAGTCCACATAAGTTTATGCAGATCGGCATAACACAATAATATCGAATCAGAAGTAAAGACTAGGACCTATAGATGTATTGTCTTCTAGATATATTGTAGCCTACTTAAAATTGTAACTTAGGCCTACACAGGCCCAATAATTTTATATCAAAATAACTCTTCTAAATTTATTTTCTTGTTGGGATCTACTACGTGTATTTCTCAAATGATGACATTAAACAATTAAATAATGACATTAGTTAGCTGAATTCTTGAGAGTTCTGTGAAAACGTAAGGAATTTCACACAAAAATAAATTTGAGGAAAATAATAGCCTAACAAACAGTAAATAAATGAATAAAGTACAAAAAATATTTTAAAGCGGAATAAAACAATACGAAAGATAAAAAACGAGAGGAAAAACTTTTTTTAAACTAAAAAGTTGTAAACAACTATGCTCTAAACTTTCTCTCTAATCGTCGACCTATAGCTTCAGTACCGCGGATCATACTACAGTTTGGGCTGATTCAGAGCGACCAATTCCTGCGTCGTTTCGCTGCGTGCCTTCTCAGTATTCCTCAGAGACTATAATGCTTAGCTTAGTCTGGTTTGCCTGGTTCGTTGAGAACGAGGACTGCTGTTGTTCTCCAAAGTACATAACGTTCAAATACACATTAATTTTTAGGACTGACCATCTCTCAGAAACACTCGACCTCCTCCTATTCCGCAATTTAGCTAACGCTTACTGCCTCCTCCTGCATATAGTCCTCTTTCAAAGTACACAGTACAGTATAAGCGGGTCATAAGGCGGACCAAGAGCCACGCCACCTTTCCTATTGTGTATACTTTGTATAATTATTGTATGCCCTATACTTTTTGGCGAGTCATAAGGCGGGCCAAGACATGGCAATGGCCAAGAGCAAAATAAGCAGGTACTATTGTACTTTGTATGTTGTACAAGCTTACAGCTGGATTTTCTGCTCTACGTCACACATTGTATCTTGTAGTACATCAAATTTATTTAAGCGAAATTGCTTTTGGACATGCACGATCATTCCACCCACAGGTTGGCCGAACGAATAAGGGAGCCATGAATAGGCGTGAATCGGAGTGGGGTCACTGTGGTGCACTGTGACATCGCTGAGCCACTCGGCCAGCGCTACTGGCATCTGACATCTGTTAATGTTCCATATCACTGTGTCCAGTTATGCAATTGAAACAATTCACAATAGGCCTAAATCAAATTACAGAAGATATAGGCTAAATCTCATGGGCGGAGTTTGGTTTCCGTTCTTGGAGGGGCTAAAGCCTTCTTTGGGGGGGGGGGGGGGCTAAACCGGGAAACGATACCATTTACATGGTGAAAAAATAATCTGGGTCTTCATGGGGGGGGGCTTAGCGTCCCTTAGCCCCTGATAAACTCCGCCCATGCTAAATCTTAACTACTAACATCCAGTAATACACGGAGTAGGTGTGAAGTAGGCCTACAAAATGCAATGCGGTCTCTAAAAATAATTATTAGTTCCGTTAAGACGCGAACGTTGATTCAAGCTTGCACATTAACATAGTAAAGCAGCTTATTTATAACAGAATAGATTACCAGTTGAGACCTGCTTCGAATGTTCCGCTCTGTCTGGTGGGTCTAGCAACGGTTGAGGTAACATGGAAAAGTAAATTCCTGATCCGATCGGCTGCCAAGGACACGGATCGAAATGGAGAAGTATATGTATAGACCTAACTCGGTATTTCAGTAGAGTGATCACTGGGGTCAAAGTTTGCCAACTGCTGCCGGGAACCAAGCCACATGAATCACGCTTTAGGCTTTCAGCAGGGCTTAGAGTTTAGACTGAGACGATTTTTCTGTCAGTCATGTTTTCATAGCAGTCTGTCAGACGCATTATCTCTGACTATAATAGAGCAGCGCAAGATAACATGCAGGCACTCGGTGTGTAATGTGTATAGGCCTACGCCTGAGTGGGTATCAGCTGCATAAAGTTGATCCAAAATAATAATAAGCTTTAGCCTAAGTCTATTGCAGTGTAAAATATTACATCCACAAAGAAAATTTGACAAATACGGCCTAATTCTATTTTCAGTGTAGAAAATTGCCTTACCTGAGGAAGTTAAGTATCCATCGAGGTAGTTGGCCTATCTAGAAAGTTCGAATTTCGATAAAATATTCTTTTAAACTTTTCACTCGCAAATTTCTAGACTCTTGTCCAATCTCGCCCACATTGAGGAGTTTATGTCGAAAAACAGGCCAGGACCGTAAAACAGAGCGACGCTTGACGAAGGGTGACGATTATTAGCCTATTACGAGAGGACAAATTATACAGGGTGGGCCATAAAGTCATCGCTGCGGCTTTTGCCAATGATTATCTTGGCCAAAAATAAGAATTGTTCAAGTCAATTTTTGCGGGCTTAAAGCTAATTCACATCTACGTACAGTAGCCAAGATATTGGCAAGAGGCCGTAGGGATTACTTTTTTGGCCCACCCTGCAGAATGTTCGTCTTCCTCTCGCAATAATCAGCCTGCTCTTCACTTTCAGGTAAAACAGTTGGCGAACCGGAATTCCCCCTCGTCTATTATTATACATCAGTTCATTGACTTTCGCACAAGGGCCGATGTAGGTGTCAAGGTGTAGGCCTAGTTCTTGTCAGTAGGCTTAGGCTTTATGAGATCTACAAAGAAGACTTAGTGCTTTCAGTCAAAGAGCATTGACGACATGTGGATTGGTGGTAAAAGCGGTACCCGTAGCGCATAGGTCCTATGGGACTCGATTATCTAAACGGGGATGCAAAAAGTGCATCCTGCTTTAGAATATATTTCCGCTTAGACGCGACCATTCATTCGTGCTTGCACGTTACGATAGTAAAGGCGCTATATCTAGGAGACCTGCTTTGATTGTCCAACCATGCATGGTGGATCTAGCAACTCCCTGTGCTGAAGTACCAGTAGCTAGAGCCTACACAGTAGACTAAACGTTTCCGTCATGTTTCACACGGTGTGAGTCACACCGATTCAGCAAAGTCATCTCAACCTGTACGGTAATGCAGGACTTTTTAAAAGAAACTTTCATAACTGCACAACCCCTTCTTTCCCTTCCCATCCTCTACGATAAAAGACTTCAAATCGAAGGACAATGACCTTTTTACCAGTTTTCAATGCACAGAAGTGCTTCTACAGCAGCACAAATCAATCATTTTGTGTACAGCTGAACATTGAGAAAAGCCTTTCTATAATACCAGATTTATTTACGTACAAATCAGTTTACAAATTTACAGATCAATTTATTGCGAATAGACAGCACACCTAAAACGCACCCCAGCCCAGTACTCTACATCAATAATTATTATAAAAAATATCAATTAGAGGACTCCAGCATAGGTCTTACGTGTACTTCATCCGAGTTTTATCTTAGGTGTAAAATTCACGGTAAATACCGCGTCATTTTAGCAGCAGAAGGCACGTCTTTACAACAACCCATGGACCCCGCACATCGGGGCAAGAGGCACACTTGCAACTCATGTAAATAGACACTCGTTTTCTTAACTACTTGCGGTATCTTTCTTCTTCTGGTTGTGAACACATTTCCTCGCACTAAAGTAGCCTACTAATGATACACAGACGTGACAGAGTGAAGCCGAGAAATTTACATAGAGAAATCTTTATGAAATATGTCCAAATTCTTAATTTTTTGCCTTGCATTTTCAAGCTCTTGTTAATTAATTGAACCATGACATTATTATTATTATTATTATTATTATTATTATTATTATTATTACTACTATTATTATTATTATTATTATCATCATCATCATCATCATCATCATCATCATCATCACCACCACCATCATCATCATCATCATCATCATCATCACCACCACCATCATCATCATCATCATCAGCAGCAGCAGCAGCAGCAGCAGCAGTAGCACAGTATAGCAGTCGGCATATTAACCATACCCAGCTGAACCTTGTTCCACTTCATTGGAGGCAAGGCTGGTCCCTTATACTAGATGTAACCCAGGTCCCCAGTGATAGGGATCCAAATTGTTCAAAGGGCCCAACTAACTGACCGACCTAAAATAAACCAGTTCTTACAGCATCGGCTTTACACAGAAAACCTAAAAATCGGCGACTAAGTAGCAGTCAAGTAGCATTATACTTAAATTCTGTTCCGTATGTAACACATTCGATCGCTGTTGGTGGCTACAGACACATGTGGCGCACCATAAATGCGATGCTGTCCTTGCTGTGTTTGTCTGGGTGAGTAGCAGTTGTTAAGAGGTGATTTAGAATGGCTGCGGTTTTCCGTTGATCGTCTTCGAGATCAGAACTCCGTTTTCTTCGATCGCAACACTCTCCTGGTCGTTTAATACCACTCTGTAAGCAAAAATACGCACCAATGGTAAAGTTACGACTAAAGCATATAGTAGCCTACTGAAAAAAATAAATTCTCAACAAAACTTAATGGTCATTCTGGCATGATCATTATGTTTAACCCATTAACAGCTATGTGCTTTGTCGCCCAGTTACCCTTTGTGCAATCTCGTCGTTAAAGCGTCAACAGCAGCATTAGACGCATACTAGTAGCATTGATTGTGTTCCGATTTCGCTTCAATTTAAGAAACCAAAATTATTTTATCTGGAAACATCTACGGTGCACACATTGTCTCCATTGACGGCGGGTGACCAATCAATGGTCGCTTCCAAGTATATAGATACTTTTAAAAAGAGTGGCTCACTGTCTTCTCTTCAGAGGATCGAAAGTAGGCCTATCCTATTTGTCTGATACGTAACACATGTTAGTGATGTTACACCGGGGCGGTGGGGTAGTGGTGGGTTTGTTGCCTTGGAGCTAGAGGGTTCGAGGTTCGAATCCACCTCAAACCGACGCGTAGGGACCTTGAGCAAGTCCTTCACTTGCAATTGCTCGAGCGCTTCGGCGTGAAACTCCGAAGCAGTGTCCGCGCTGCAGTAGTCGGAAGCGCCTCTGAGTAGACAGTGATAAGGGGTGCTATAGAAATGGAGAAGTAACTAAATGTAGGCCTAGTATTTCGATGAGTTTGACCTGTCTGTGATGATCTTTTTGCCGTTGATGACTTTCTTCGTTCTGCATATCGATTGGTAATCGCCCGCATCGTTTGGACCGCTGAACATCGACCCAGCGAACAAATATGGCGAAGACCTACAACAAACATCATCGAGATAATAGTAATTATATTAAATGCATGGAAAGGCAAATTACGGTAAAATAAAGAATGTAGCCTATGTCTAATTCTAATTATTGTGCTCTGCTATTTATGGAGCACTACTTAAAGAAATAGAAGTGACGCTTCCAAACTGAACCATTGATATCAATGTCAAATAACGTCTACTTAATTCAGAAGTTTGAGAAAATGGAAGAGAGACTAAAGGTTCTAACCTCAGCTCTTGAAAAAGGCGGTTCTAGCTGGCGGGTACAACATATGTTTATATGTAGGTGTCTGATATTAATAAAAGATCAATTAGGCTACGTAGCCTAATAATTAAGTACCAGGTATTTCATTAAAGACAGATGTAGGCTACACTAAGATTAAGAGCAAAGTGATTTTAAAATAGGCCTATTGCCAGAGATAAAACTTAGTCCCACTTGTGGCTTCCGTGTTTTTCGATTTCGTTGGTTGGTCGAGGGAAGCCGTGGAAGGAATTTTCGAAACAGTGTTCGTCATAAACAGAAAGTGGCCGATTTCCTCCAACACCATCTGCCAATCAGTCAACGCAAAAAACAGATAAACTTCAAATCCATTACACAGGGTAAGTTAAACTACCGGTTAGTCAGGGTGTAGGCCATTTGCGATATTAATTTTGGTGACGTAACAACAGGCTATAATTAATTAGCCTATACATAATTATAGCACGGTAGCACCTATTCCTGTTATATCCTGTTAAACGTTGTTCCTCTCTTCGATCAGCACCTGCAGGAAAATACATGTATATGTAGGCTTAATTCGTGTCTTTTTTTTCAAGCTAAAAACTCACCATTTCCGGTCTAGGTCTATATTATGGTTCTTATTTCTTAATGGTTGTCCGGAATCTATAATTTTATTTGCACTTTGAAGTTTGTCAGAAGGTCATTAATCATTATCAATATAATTTAAGTTGTGCTTAATGGTAGTCCTAATTTCATACATAGAGTCTTACTGTCTTGCTCTTATTAACGTATCCTTTTCGTTGTCTGTCCATCTATTATTCTGTCTCTCTATACTATTTGCCGAGGTAGGTAGGCCTATCTTGTGAGGAGTGATTGACCTTATGGGGAGTGACTGACCTTGTGAGGAGTGACTGACCTTGTGAGGAGTGACCGATTGGATCCCTTCCACCGAAAAACTCGAGGTAGACGTCCGTCGGGTCTCGGAAGGGGAACTCGGTGACATGCGGGAGGAATCCGTTGAAGTTGAGTCCAACGAGACGGTCCTCCATCAGACCCTCTTTTCCATGTCTGTCGTACAACTTCCTCAGATGCCCTACACAGATAGCCACCACCATCACCACAAAACCTGGATTATATCAGATTATAACTTAATAGCCTCTCTGCTCACCTCGTCTCAGGGCATTTTTTTTAACGTGCAGCTCTACACAAAATGTGCAGTTCTAAACGGATTTGAGTAGTTTTATATGGACTTTTGCAGCTAAAATGTGGTAGAAAAGGTTTCATTGCCATCCGATTAGTAATAATTTACCATGAGGAATATGAAGGAGTAGAAGTGGTCGTGCAGTTTTAAAAATTCCTTAAAGCAGCCCTGCCTCGTCTTATACCCCCACTCATTTCATTCTCCCAACTTTCCATGAACTTTCACCCCAACTCTTGCCCCCCACTTCCGTTGATCCATGTTCTCCGATTCTATTGCATGTTGATGTTTAGCCACACGGTGACATATCAGTGATGATTAGTGTCACCCTCCTCCTGTCTCGAGACTTGGGACTGGCACTACCAGAGTATATGAGCAGTGGCGGAGTCTATCTTCATCCGTCACATTTTACTCCACTCGATCCATTCTCTCCAATCTCCCCTAATTCCACACTGACCAGTCGCTATTCACCCCCGCCACCGATTTGACCTCTCCCTGCAGTTTCTAGCATGCATGAACATTGAACAGTCACAATCAACCCCAATCCACCCGCTCCACTCTTCCCATATTCCGCATTGATACTCTCTGTCGTTCGTCTTCGCATCTGATCTGCCCAGTTCACCTCTCCTCAGCTCTCCTCCGCTCCGAAGATGCTTGGAAATTATCATGTCTCCTCACAGCGAAACGATATACGGTGTCCTGACTAGCTGATATATATGTATACAGGTGGGCCAAAAAAAGACCCCTACGGGTTTTGTCGATATCTTGACCAAAGGTACGAATTTCGAAATGAAATTTTACAGGCTTATAGACAATTCATATTTACACATGATGGTCAGATTTCATCAAAATATTTCAGACAGAACAAAGTTATATCACTTTTTTGCTTCTTGCACACCCTGTATATTTGCTATATATATATATATATATATATAGTATCTATGGACTTATGTAGCGCCTCTTGCAGATTGTCCATTCTGAGGCGCTCTCAGCGCGAAAACTGTGGCGGGGAGAGTGCAGTCTCATATAGAGGACTATGTTATTTAGTCTCTTTGGTTACATGTCTTATGCTCATGCTGCTTGTTCTTAATTGGTAAATGAAATCTTTTGGCTGAGTTTCAGGCCAACGTTAAATAGACTTTTTAAGTCACTATCTGCTCTTTACTGTCAGATTGTTGTTATGGCTCTTCGGTAAATTCGTTGTCCGCTATTGAGGTTGTTTAGACATAAGGCTTTTAGGTTCGTTTATTGTTTAGACCTTTTAGCTCGAGGTATTATCACCTGTTCGCGTCTGCGTCATTCGTAGACTTGGTCCATTTCCATAGTCTATAGCAGATAATTATTGCAAGAGTCCCACTGCGGTCACTGAGTAGGAAAAAAATTAATTCGATTGTTGATGCAGGATTTTAGACTAACATGCAATAGCCATCTTGTCGATATATATATACCCGTATATATATATATATATATATTTATAGCATCCGATGATAGAAAATTATGCAATGCAGCAGTAATTGTCTTTTAATTTGTGGCCAAACTCCTCTTGATTTGCAAGGTTGACTGACAGCAAACAAGTCAAATCAATTGTTTCATGTTCTATCAACGAAATGTCACGTCGATCATAGAAGTTAAGCTAACCACTTGTACGACGTGTATCAATAAGTCGCCATGCAACACCTTGACTTGGTCTATTATAACCTTTCTATTTCTTTGTCACTGTAAGTGTTTCTCAATTCTGTTAACCTGTCTGTCTCTGTCTGTCTATGTGACTATGTCTGCCTCCATATGTCTCTGTCTGTCTTTGTCTGTCTCTGTCTGCCTCCGTCTGTCTTCGTCTGTCTCCGTCTGTCTCTGTCTCCGTCTGTCTCTGTATATCTCTGTCTGCATCCGTCCGTCTCTGTCTGCCTCTGTCTGTCTATGTCTGTCTCTGTCTGCATCCGTCTGTCTCTGCTTGTCTCTGTCTGTCTCTGTCTGTCTCTGTCTGTCTCTGTCTGCCTCCTTCTGCCTCTGTAAGTCTCTGTGTCTGTACCGTCTATGCCTCTCACTCCGTATCGCTTCCTGTATCTCTGTTTCTGTCTCCGTGTGAATAATAACAGACCTATTAATATGCCTATGAATTGGTAGATTATGCTATGACTGAATAGATAGGCTATTGTTGTTGCGTCATTGTGAGCAGCGCTATATAAAGCGTTTACTTACTTGCTTACTCTGGCAGTCTGCTTACTTTCTCATGAAGACATTATTTAACAGATGTCAATTAATTATTGTACCATTAATAATTATTATTCTCTGCACCTTTGCCTGCTGCCCTCCTCTTCGTAACCCTTTCGGTTGTCCTGCATAGATCTATACTCCATAGGCGTATTACTTATTCTATATTATGTCTTTGTGTTCTCTTTGTGTATATTAGCTGATTCTATGGCTCACTCACTCTGTTCGTCTGCTTCTGTATGTCTCTGCCTTTCGCTGCATGTCTCCGTATCACTCTCTGTCTGTCTCTGTTCCCATATCTCTCCTATACCTTTCTCTCTCTGTCTCTCTCTATGTATCGCTTTCTGTCTGTCTGTCTGTCTCTGTCTCTGTCTGTCTGTCTCTCTCTCTGTATGTCTTACTGTATCCCTCTTTCTATCTCTAATCGGTCAACAACAGCTATTAGTCACAAGAGTTTCGCAACATGAGATTTTGCCATCCCAGTATCACGATTTATCAAACCGTACCGGATAGCCACTGGCACGTGTGATTAATGAGATAGTGATACTATGATCTTCTAATAGACATGTATGCTCTCTACCAGCGACCACAGTTTTTAATATTGTGCAGATTGGTAGATATAAGGTCTATATTTAAGTCTTCTCATTATAACTTCTAGGACAAGTTTATGAGCCTGCGTATATTTTTACATCAGCCATGGATGTTTTCCTCCTATATGATTCCACTCATCGTGCTGTGGATACAAGAAAACATCTAGGTCTGGAAAGTCTTGTTGTATATATCATATATATATATATATATATATATATATATATATATATATAGCCTATATATATGATGCTCGTTGTATCCAGAAGCTCACGCACGTACGTGTAGGCTACTGTACCCGGGACTCAAGAGTTCAGCGCTGTTTCCAGCAGCTGCTTAATGTTGATGATGCCTTTCAGATTCCTTCCACACATACCACGCATCGCCCACGCGCACACACGCACACACACACACGCACACACACACACACACACGCACATATGCGCACGCGCACAAACACACACGTGCGTAATCAAATTGCACTCATCTGTATCCTACATCTTATGGCGCTCAACAGTTAATGTGGCCCGACTGCTTAGGCTTCAGGTTATAGCCATCTGCGGTTCTAGGACGATTGATCACCGGACGGTTGATCACCGGACGGTTGATCACCGGACGATTGATCACTGCGGACGTTTGATCATCGACCGATTGATCACCGGACGATTGATCACCGGACGATTGATCACCGGTCTAGTGGTCACTACAATTTATTAACTGCGGACGAAAGAAAAATGTCGTAATTACCGCTAGTAAAGATAAACATCGTCGGCTTCTGTTAATTCTTAAATATACACACAGCAAATAGCACATCAGAGTAAGCACGCATCTGTTTATCTGATTAGTTACCAGTTTAATAACGCTTGCCGTTTCAGTATATTTTCACACTTCACTTCTTATAATTTCATTACAAATTAAATACATTGAGTCTGTCATATGATTTCATACAAATGTTTATCTTTACTAGCGATAATTACGACATTTATCTTTCGTCCTCAGTTAATAGATTCCAATGACCACTAGACCGGTGATCAGTCGTCCGGTGATCAATCGTCCGGTGATCAATCGGTCGATGATCAAACGTCCGCAGTGATCAATCGTCCGGTGATCAACCGTCCGGTGATCAACCGTCCGGTGATCAATCGTCCGCGCACCCCATCTGCAGATGGTTACTTTATAGACAAAGCACACCAATGCTTTTATTATAACTGTTGAGTGTAAAAGTAAACAATTTCTTTACATCACTAATTTGTTAACCCTTAAATCATATTTATGTAATAAAAATATATGTATTATAAATATACTGTATATATAATGAAAATATGCTTAATCGCCATTGCATAGGTTTCAGAGTTGGTCGAATCAGGGCTTAAAGTGTGCCTGGACGGTCATAGACGGCGTCCAGGCACTTATTTTAGAATTTACACACCATTCTGCTACTTATTTGGCCCGCAAAGCAGGGAAAGGTAAGGAGCACCCAGGCACTTCTTTTTCTACACTTTAAGCACTGGGTCGAATACAAGCGGGGTGCGTTAATGTAAGGGTATACGTTGGGACCGGAATGTTGCGGGTTTGAATGCACCTCAAGCCGCCGCATATAGTGACCCTGAGCAAGTCCTTCTCTCGCAATTGATCATGCGCTTCGGCGTTAAACTGGGAGTCAGTTTCTGCGCTGTAGTCGGGAGCGCCTCTGAGTAGCAATGTTGAAGGGGCCCCATAACGAGTGCTCAATGCTCATGCATGCAGAATAATATCTATCAATTCATTCATTTCAACAATTCATTCATTCATTCATTTCAACAATTCATTCATTCATTTCAGCAATTCATTCATTCATTCATTTCAGCAATTCATTCATTCATTCATTTCAGCAATTCATTTATTCATTCATTTCAACAATTCATTCATTCATTCATTTCAGCAATTCATTTATTCATTCATTTCAGCAATTCATTTATTCATTCATTTCAACAATTCATTCATTCATTCATTTCAACAATTCATTCATTCATTCATTTCAACAATTCATTCATTCATTCATTTCAACAATTCATTTATTCATTCATTTCAACAATTCATTCATTCATTTCAACAATTCATTCATTCATTCATTTCAACAATTCATTCATTCATTCATTTCAACAATTCATTCATTCATTTCAACAATTCATTCATTCATTCATTTCAACAATTCATTCATTCATTCATTTCAGCAATTCATTTATTCATTCATTTCAACAATTCATTCATTCATTTCAACAATTCATTCATTCATTTCAGCAATTCATTTATTCATTCATTTCGACAATTCATATAGCACCTTTCAAGAAGCCCACTCAGAGGCGCTCCCAGTCCAACCGTGCACAGTGATACAAAAAGGTTTAAGGAACCTGCAAATCACTAATGAATCAACCGATTATTATCTTTAAATTGTAAAACGATATGGTCAGTTTTGTGCCAAATGGTGTGGCGTCATTTATGGACGGCCCCTATGGTGGCATAAATATTAGTGGTAAGTTACAAGAAGTGCTTATTTTTCACAGCCAATCATGACCAGCCAGGCATGGTTCACCCCCTAAGCAACGCCAGCGTCAGAATACTGCATAGACACAGCTACCGTGCACAACCTCATGCATCTGAAAGCGTGCGTAACATAACCTGTCTCTTTAGGCATATATACAGGGTGAGACAAAAAGTATCCCCTAAGGTTTTTTAATCAAGTTTTACAAGCTTAAAGGCAATTCATAGTAATTTTTCGTACAACAGCGAAATTTCATTAAGTTTATTTGATAAAATTATTATTTGAGATGTGACTCGATAAAATATTTTTTATGTTTCGCGTTGTATTTTTGTATTCACTAAAAGGACTCACTAAAGTGATGGATATAATAACAAATTATAATAATATATTACTTTATAACTTTTCAGTTTTAACTTTTGTTCCGTTTCAAATATTTTGGTGAAAATTAATTTAACTGTTGTGCGTGGATATGAATCACCTTTAACCTTGTATAACCTGACTTAATTTTTTTAAACTTTTGGCAAAGATATTGGCACAAACCTTAGGGTTACTTTTTACCCACCCTGCATAATATGCATAATATATATAATATATATTATATAGGTCACCCTAGCAAGGCCGTAGCTAGGGGGGTGTTTTGGGTGTTTGAACACCCCCCGAAATGGAGAATGTGAAAAATAATATAATGCATTTACGAGCACATGATGTAAAAACCATGAAATAAAACCATGAAAACACCCCCCGAAATGGAAAAATGTAAAAAACAGAAGGGAAATTGGTGAAACACCCCCCGAAATCAAATCCTGGCTACGGCCTTGCACATTGTACACAATGTACACAATGTGCATGTATATGTAACTGCTTTATTTGATCAGCGATCGCATTTGGATACTGGACATGATGATTTTGATCATGACGACGACGACGACGACGACGACGACGACGACGACGACGACGACGACGACGACGACGACGACGATGACGATGACGATGATGATGACGATGATGATGATGATGATGATAATGATAATGATAATGATAATGAAGATGATTATGGTGATTACTGATGATTATGGCAGTAGTAGTAGTAGGCCCAATTATCAAGGCCGTAGCTAGGGGGTGTTTTGGGTGTTCGAACACCCCCCGAAATGGAAAATGTGAAAAATAATATAATGCATTTACGAGCAAATAATGTAAAAACCACGAAATAAAACCATTAAAACACCCCCCGAAATATGCCAGATGACTAAAAAAAGTCATCTGTTTTTTAAGAAGGGAAATTTGTGAGAGAAACACCCCCCGAAATCAAATCCTGGCTACGGCCTTGCACCCTAGATAGGCTTAGGCCTACATGAACGTGCAGATGCTTTTTGGCAGATGTTTGTGTTTTTGCGAGCCGTAGATCACAGCCCAGATGCAGCTAGTTGAACCGACGCAACCTTCAAGGCTACAGCTGCCAATGTTGACTTCAATACCTTCCGGGAAGTAGGTTTTACAAGTGACCGACAGATATATAACTTCTCGATTTATCATCTTTAGCGATGCCAGAGAACATCTGCGAAGACGTCTTACACGACGCAGCTGTAAACTTTCTCTTTCTTATTCAAAAGCAACGAGTGAAATGACGGATAACTAGCTGAGATGAATGGGAAAATGCATCACATTGGAAGAACATCTTGATCTTCCTATCCACCCATAATTATTCCCATAACCGTAGGCCTATACCTTACAACACATGCACGCAACACACACTCACACGCCCAGATAGGCCTACAATACAACAGGCGAGTGAATACAATGCTGTACACCATAGTACCCCGCGTATACTCGCGACTACAGTACATATAGCATTAGTGTATGGAATAGGTTAGTACATGTACAATGCCGTAGCTAGGAGGTGTTTTGGGTGTTTGAACACCACCACCACCACCACCCCAATGAAATAATGTAAAAAATGAAGCAACGCATTTACTAACACATGATTAAGAACTACAGTTTGTAATGTGTTGTAATGTATTGCAATGTATTGCAATGTATTGTAATGTATTGTAATGTATTGTAATGCATTGTAATGTATTGTAATGTATTGTAATGTATTGTAATGTATTGTAATGTATTGTAACGTATTGTAACGTATTGTAATGTATTGCAATGTATTGCAATGTATTGTAATGTATTGTAATGTATTGCAATGCATTGCAATGCATTGTAATGCATTGTAATGCATTGTAATGTATTGTAATGCATTGCAATGTATTGTAATGTATTGTAATGTATTGTAATGTATTGTAATGTATTGTAATGCATTGTAATGTATTGGCCGTCCATAACCTGCTATGAGAACTCATGACGCACCTCCAAACACCTTAGTCAGTTGATTCTGTTGCTTGTGAGCTTGCTCAAGGTCGAGTAACCCTCCCCCCCAATTAAATCCTGGCTACGGCCATGGGTTAGTATAACCATTGCTGCCGCACAGAGTCTTTAAAAGGAGAGGCAGCCTGCAGTGGCTGCATGATAAACGGCTTATATATGTTTTGTTTACGTACTGGTTGAGAGAACTTGAAATGCCTCCGATATCTGTTGAAAGTTCACTTCGGCCTGAGCTCGACTCGACGAGTTCCTTGTTGGATGCCAACGCAAAGATAAATTCCGATAACTGTCGGCAAAATAGACAAACGAATTGTCTTCTTACTTATCAGCAGACCAATTAATCACGACTAATTTTATCTAACAACTGCATTAAATCCATTGTATTGGATATCTTTTTGTTTAGGCCTACATTAGAGACAGAGAGAGAGAGACAGACAGACAGACAGACGCAGACTGAGAGAAAGGAAGAAAGAGAGAAAGGGAGAGAAAGAGAGAGAGTTAAATGCGTTGGTAATGTTTTCTAGTCGAATTAAAAAGACAGGTCCGCAAAAGATATAAAAAATGTTTTGACTAAAGACTTCCTATGCTTGAGTCTGTTGACCATTTCACTAGGCTACTCACTACTATGATACTAAATACCTTTTGCAGCAGGGATTGGGTTTCAGCGGAGTCAATGGGAATCTGGCTTAAGCGGGGGGACAGTTTCAAGCATTTGAAAGCAACTAAAGAGACAAAGACAGACACAAAGACATCCAGACAGACACAGATAGAGGCACAGAGAGATAGACAGAGAGGCAGAGAGAGACACAGACAGAGACAGACACAGACAGAGATAGACAGAGAAGCAGTGAGAGACACAGACAGAGACAGATACAGCCGCTGAGGCAAAGATGATGAATGCAAACAGAGACGATGAAATCAATTGTGTAAAGAAGAATTCAATCATATCGCAACGCAGGCGACAGCAGAAGAATGAAAAGTATACCTGTCGTCTCGTATGCAATTAATCAGCTGAGCTTCTGTTTACAGATGAACTCAATTATTGCCGTTCTTAATGACTCAGTGACTCAGTGTTCATTCATTCCGGACATTTGTATAGCGCCTCTAATTAATCCAACACAGTGTAACGGTCGCCTCTGAGTAGGTCTCTTGAAGAGGCGCCGTATAAATTCTCAGAATGATTGACTGAATAATAATCAGCAAGGCTAGAGAAAAGGAGCAACATCAAAAGATGGATCCTAGTCAGAAGGCGCTATATAAATGCATTTCGTTACCATAGGCTATACATTACATAAGCACTTAAAAGCTGTTCTATTTGGCCGTGCTGGAGTCGGGAGCGCCTCTGAGTAGTTTCCTTGAAGAGGTGATAAACAAATAATTGAATGAATGAATGAATGAAGGAATGGATGGATGAATGAATTACATTACATTACTATCTGCATGCATTTTTGATGAAGAATCCTACGCTTTGTTGACGTCCAGGTCCGTCGCATTTCTCGGCAAGCCAAGAATCGCATAGTAATCCTTCGACATCGTCATCGTTGACCCTTGTTGACCTCGTTGACTCTCGTTGATGTTTACACGGTGCAACAACAAGAACAACAACAAGAAGCCTTCGCTTATCAATGTGCAGGTGCAGCGCCCAGGTGGAGTACGGTTCCGAACTTCCGATACATCCGCTGTGATGGCTAGACCAACCTCCGAAACATATGCGCAGTTACAACGCGTACAATATTATACCCATCAGCCTCATGGACCAACCATCGTTTGAACGGAAAGTCGATGCCACTGACTCGTATACATAATAATCTATCCAGCGGAATTAATACAGAGCTTAAGCATATCTATGCAAATGTGTGCGTAAGCCTATTTGTGTGCTTGTTGTTTGTAGCGTAGGTCTGCCGGTTGAGGCATGTAGGGCTATACGTGGTGACTATTCCGTCGGTTATTTTACGGGTGTGAGGATGTGTACGGGGAAAGCCAGACAAGTGGAAGTTTAGCGGGATTCCTGGCTCCAAGCTTTCGTGCACGATGCGCGCTGCGATGAATATGAAAACAGGGCTGATCTGAAATCCATTAAGCCTAAACCTCCTCTTCTGTGTAGGTGTTATTAGCTCTCGAAGATTTTTTCCTACTCTGTGGAATCTGTGGATGTCGTACATGTATCTCAATCTTTACTTTGACTCTGAAAGCCTCAGTCTGTCTCATTGTCCACCGATCACTCTTTCTCCTCAGGCAATTATTTTCTCGATCTCTTTCGTTCCATCCCTCCCTCTTTTTCTTTGTGTTTTCCTATCGATCTCCATCTCCCTCCATCTCTCTCTCTCTTTGTATGTCCCTCTCTGTATGTCTCTCTCTCTGTCTCTTCCTCCAAGTGTTGATATATCTCTTTTTGCCTATTTTCTGTTTTCTACATCACTACCATTCCGTCTGTCTCTGTTTGCCTCTGCCTCTATCTGTCTGTCTGTCTCTCTCTTTGTGTTTCATTTTCTCTCTGTCTGTGTCTGCCACTGTCTCTGTCTGTATGTCTGTCTGCCTCTGTATGTGTGTGTCTCTCCCTCACACACACACACACACACACACACACACACACACACACACACACACACACACACACACACACACAAACACACTTTCTCTCGCTTTCTATATCTCTCAGCCTTCGTCTGCCTCATTGCCTATGCCCTCTGTCCCGCTCAACACCGACGCTGCAACTCCCGTCTGCGGCTGAACTTGTTTTCGCTTAGAGGCTGCTGCGTGCGAATACAGATGGAGGCTACAGTATAGGTCGCAGCACTACTCAGCTGCAGCAACATCGTTGAAGATAATCCATCGTATACACGCTATCTTCCAGCTCATTGTAACTTATACCGTGTGTACCGTGTACGTAGGTGTACGCCTTACATACGTGTAACCCACATACGCGCGTACACTTATAAACAAATAGGCCTACGTACAGGACCATGCAGACACACATATCCGATTATAATAGAAGAGTGCTCCCCAGTAGCGGCGCTAGGTGGGGCTAGGGGCTAAGCCCCCCAAAAGGCCATCCATTTTTGGTTACATGAAAATTTCCTTGCTCAGCGCCCTTAAAAACTGAAAACCATATGCAGTAGATTTCGACCGAATGACTAAAAAAGGGTCGTTAATGACGATAGAGAATTCGGTCCTGGAGTCAAGCATCACATGAATTCTGCGAAGATGTTGGATAAGCATGAGAGAGGAGCGGGAAATGTACCTTCTGTTATCGGAAAAGCTCATGAGGTTTGAATCGAAAATCATTCCTCAATGATTGCAAGCGTAGGAATTTATGATGTGAGTGAGATGACCGAAGAGCAATTTCTCTGGACTTCTAAAAATGACTTAGCCTATTCACAAGATTTCGATTGTAATGAAAATACGTTTGAATACATTTCAATACGTTTCATCTAAATAGTCGGTCGCAAATAATTCCTATTATATGTACAGAAACGGCTATAAGCTTAGAGTTTGCATTAGTCAAAATTCGACTCCCAGACCTCTGGCGTAGGCTACTAAGTGGCTGGAAACGGTCTGCAATGCGATATGGAAAAGAATCAGACAGGAATGTTTACAGAAAACATCTGCACAGACACGAGAACATTCTAACACGCTAACACGTTGCAGCATCTACGTGTATGCATGTTACATATATAATAGGCTTATGTTAGTATACGTCGGCCCATCATTGTCACTCTACTTTCGTCCACCGTTCATCCATTTAATTGTCTTCTGCTAGGCCTACACAATTGTTATGTTTTTCATTCGATCTGTTCGACTACTGTTCTGAAATATCGCTAATTAAAACCGAGTTCAAAACTACCCTTTCAGTTTTCTAATATGTTAGCTTACCATTCCTCTCTCTATATCTCTCATTTGTCCTTACGTTCCTTCGTTCTTTCTTTAGTCCGCTTGTCAGTCCATTCGTCCGCTCAGACTTTATTTTGTCCGTTCGTCTGATCATTGCGTCCGCTCATAAATCAGTTCGTTTGTCGTTTCCTCCCGAATCCTCCGTTTATCCACTTGCTAATATTTTGTCCGTTTGATCATCTGTTCGTATATATGCGGTTTGAAACTCCTATTAACTCTGCTAGTGTAGGCCTATAATAATAATAATAAAAAAAATAATAAAACAATAATAATAATCATAATCATAATAATAATAAGCCTATTAATAATAATAGGCCTAATAATAAAATTATAGTGATGATGATGATGATGATTATGATGCTGATGCTGATGCTGATGCTGCTGCTGCTGCTGCTGATGATGATGATGATGATGATGCTGATGCTGATGCTGATGCTGATGCTGATGATGATGATGATGATGATGCTGATGATGCTGATGCTGATGCTGATGATCATGATGATGATGATGATGATGATGATGATGATGATGATGCTGATGCTGATGATGATGATGATGATGATGATGATGATGATGATGATGATGATGATGATGATGATGATGATGATGATGATGATGATCATGATCATGATGATGATGATGATGATGATGATGATGATGATGATAAATTAAATAATGGATTAGCCTCACTGCCATGTCTGGAGATGCACTACTGACCTCTTACTTATTTCAGCGTCTTGCTCTTACAATCCAGCGATTTAATGCGGTAGCATTCCGCAGTTCATTTCCCGCAGTGGATTTCAGCGATGACAATAGGTGTCGTTACGCACGTTTTTATTTTATTAATTAGTGTGTAGGTTCCTGAGGGATCCTGTGTAGGTTACCTGGCGGCGAAAAACATAGTAATAAAAAATGACAACTTTTATGACGCCGTAACACAGTTAGGGACTACATGGGCGTCTCACAAAAAAACTAATAGCCGGATAGACATTAAAAATAAATATGTCCTGATTTGAAGGAGTGAACTGAGCAGTCTGAGTCAACGGAGTCAACCGCTCGTAGGGCGAGCGGAAGACTGTTCCGGCATCTGGGGCAGGCGGCAGGTCACTGAGAAAGCGCGGTCACCGAAGCGAGTTCTCGCACGCCTTACGCGGAGATCAATTTTCTCGAGCGATCTGAGTTGTATACCCGAAAGCGGATGAATCCTTCTCGGAACAGTAGTCACACGCAGATACTGCATGAAACCGAGGTAACAACGAAAAACAAAGCAGTGATTAAGCTTATAAGAACTATCCGCAAAGCAGCCACAAGCGGCGCTCCCACATAATCATTTGCACATTATTTTAGATATATGTCAAATAGGCCTACCAGTTATTTTAGGTGAACCTACTACGTGAGCACTTGCACCATCAACCTGTTGATTCAAGGGTTGCAACGCTCATTCTGAATCTCAAAACGCTCCCCCAACGAGACCATCAATCTTTCCACAACTCATCTAAGTAATACATTACCTTTCACATCTTCCAGCACTTGCGACCAACTGTCGCCTCAGAGTAAATTGCTGCCGGAAAGTTTTGACCCACGCGAAGTTTAAGTACATAACGTCTGTTTAGAGTGCAATGGTGCTAACTCCATGGCTAAATGCATTGGAGTTAGAACCATTGCACTCTAAACAGACGATAACATTAATATGTATGGAGGAACTCGAGTAAATTTACGCTGACAGATGACACGATTTGACAAGCAATCGGTTTTGTTTGAAGAAGACAGCAAACAATACTTCGGAAAAGAATGATTCTCATTTGTCTTGGGCGACAGTTTCAGACAATTTGAATATTTCTCCTGTCAGCGCTTCTATCGATAGGGAACTCCCGAATGGCTTAGAGACTCGGGAAGATTTAGTAGAACGACGTCAGAGTGCAATTTGAAATAATGATAAGTTTCCTTTTGTCAGCAAGATTTATAACCGATACGAGAAGTTAACGGCGCAGACTGATTCCCTGTCGAGCTTTAATTAATCGGTCCATTAGCAGAAACAATCGAAATCAATTGTCAACGAAGTAACAGGTGGGCAGATAGTTAATGACCGGACCAAAGCCAGAGTCGACCAACTCACTCGAGGCTGCGGTTGCTGCGCGGTCTTGTCGAGGATATATAAACCCCGACAGATCGTCAGGATATTAGAGTCTCTTTTGTGAGCGAGACGAAGACGGTACCTGACAACGTTCTACTCTTCAATAGATGACAGGTAGGTCCCTTTTATCACATTCTATTGTTCGTGTAGGCCTATTATTTGTTTGAGCAAGCGCTGCGTAGACAGCTGCTGCTGAAGCTGTCGTCAACATGGCCGCCGCAGTCGTAGGTCTATTGTAATATTATAGGCATAAGAGTAGGTCTAGCATTGTGTTGTGATGGTGGTGTCTAGACAAAAGTGGGAGCGAGTCACAGACACATTTTGGTTCCGTTCTGAAATATGCGACAATGCAGACATTTATTTACTTGGAGCATTTATTGAGCGCCTCTTCATGACTAACTGCTCAGAAGTGCTCCTGACCCAACCTCAACTAAATAGGACAGTCTTAAGACTAGAGAAGAACATGGTGGAGTGATCCTTGGCAGTAGGTGAAGTGCCACAGGAAGCCTAGGGCCAGCGACCGAGTAGTACGGTGTTACCTTGTGGCAATATAAGAATATTATTATTGCAGCGTTATTAATAGTGTGAAGTAAAGTTGAAGCAATTTGACTGTAGGCCTATATAGTATATGCGTACGCTGCTTATCTATTTAATCTTGGTCTCAGTGACATCAACGTATCAACAGATGTGATGCTGGATGTAAGAAGGCAGGCTGACTTTGCTAATACGAGTGACCTAAAAATGACTGACAAGCATAGGTTATTAAGTTTGTAAATGATGAAAGGAGAGGGAGAGGAGAACAGAGAGCGGAAATTTGAAGTATTAGGAAAGAGGGCATTGGACATCCCTTGACTATGCGACACCTCCCAAGCTGTTCTCACTTTCGCAAACTGTCGAAGACTGTTTTTTTCGCTTGATCTCGGTCAGGAGCGCCTCTGAGTAGGTACCTTGAAGGAGCGCTATATAAATTACGATTGATTGATTGATTGGCTACCGCTTAATTGCCACAACTGTGCATATAGGGCCTATATAGAAAGACAATTATAGGCAATCAAAGAAGGTGATGACGACACCAGAAGCTTTGCAGAAGCTTTGATTAGAACCCGAATCGTAGGGTCGGAAACCGATGCGCTAATCACTACACTACAAAGGCGGATACAGAAATTTTCGAGAGGGGCCAAAATTTTTGGTCTTAGTATCCTGATTTTTCTCCCCAGCTGCATTGAGTCAATGGCTTGTTGAAACCAAATGGGGGGGCACGTCCCATGCACTTTTTAAATGGGGGGCATGGCCGGATTGCCCCCTGGATCCGCCCCTGCTACACTATGTGCCTTTTACGAAAAGTCAGTAGGACCTGTTCTACTCAAAGAAATAGCTGCGGTTTTAGTCTGCAATATGTGCTCCTATGAATTAAAACGTCTCTGCTATGAACCCCATTTACCGAGATGCGCCTTATTCCTTGGTCAAGCATAGTTTCCGAACTTTTTTTCGCTCCACCCCGGTCAAAATTTTGCACTTTCCACGAACTGCAGTCACAAAATCAAAAGACGGGATTTAAAAATTAAATTAGTTATTTTTTGTTTTGCGCGGGAAATGCAACATCCACACGGAGTGTTGTGCAACAATCTCCAGTTGTTGACTAGACCTCCAGGTTATTTTTATAATAATTAGGCCTACAGGAATTAAATTCCTATGAGTAGTGCAGGGGTTCTCAAACTGTGGTACGCGTACCCCCAGGGGTACGCCAGGCACCGGTAAGGGGTACGCGAAAAATTCCAGAAATATAACTTTTCTTTGAGTTTATGGACTTTGTGTCCACCTTTCTTTGATTAGCATTGATTTTTAACGTTGCAAAATAAAACAGAATCGTCATTTATTTATTTCGCTATAGGCCTACACATTTAACTAGACTCACAAGCAATGCAGTGCATGCAACATATTTAAGTTTAGGCCTATTAGGCCTACTATAATTTTGAAACAAGGAATGTATAAATAGTTTAAAGTGTCAAAGCCAGAATATCTCAGCCTATAGATATGTAGAGCTCAAATAGCAGAGAGCTGAATTGGCCAAATGATAAGTTTCTGGTCGAACTTTGAATTTTGTGATTCCTTTCAGCACGTCATATCTGCAGCTGCATGGGTGAAATTGTTAACTCTAATAATTCTTGCTATCAAAAACAAACCTGGGGTAAATTTGCGTTTGAAATTGACAAATATTAAACCAGATATTGTAAATCTGTTCTAGTCTAAAAAAAAGCCCACAGCACTACTGGGGTTATAGAACAATTTTTTCTATTAATTTGTTGATTAGGCTAGATTATATATGATTCAATTCATTCAAAACTAGATTTTGCTCCCTATATAGGCTAGTGGCCTAGGCCTAGACTCTGATAAACGATGTCACCAATGATTCAATGGACATTTAGTTGTCCCTGCCAGGGGACATCGCAATGGTATTTTGTTTCTGATCTGACTTTGGGGGTACGCCAACATTCGATTTTTTACTTGGGGGTACAATAAAAATAAAGTTTGAGAACCCCTGGAGTAGTGGATTAACTGAGAGTTTCAGAGCAGTAAATTTTTAAGCCTCGCTCCTTAGTGTTACTGCTAAAGTAACTGTTATGAAGTTATAATCGTGCAAAGTAGGCCTATCCACTATTATGGTGAACAGTTTTCTATGTGAGTTGAGATGTTCTGTTTTTTTCAGTGCCATGGATAGAAATCGTCTGATCGAGTCGATCTTCATCTTGGTGTTAGCGTCAATATACGCAATAGATGCCATTCCGTAAGTACCAGTGAAGTACCAGTGAAATAGTGAAATAGTGCAATAGTGAAATAGTGAAATAGTGAAATAGTGAAATAATGATATACAACTTCTGAAACGTTCAGAACTGTGATCACGAATTCAGTATTCTCTTAGCAAACACGCTTTCTTCTCTCGATCCCTTTGGTGAGAACCTTTAATCGAGTGGTGCAACAATTGCTGATAATTAATGATTGAAGAAATCTATTTTGTCATCACAATTAAAATTCTATGAATGAATGAATGAATGGACTGAATGTGGTAGGCCTATAGTTAGGCACGCATGCGTATATGTGCGCAATAATTATTGTGCATGCATGCATAAAGGGATGCATTGTATGTATGTATGTATGTATGTATGTATGTATGTATGTATGTATGTATGTATGTATGTATGTATGTATGTATGTATGTATGCATGTATGTAATGTATGTATGTATGTATGTATGTATGTATGTATGTATGTATGTATGTATGTATGTATGTATGTATGTATGTATGTATGTATGTATGTATGTATGTATGTATGTATGTATGTATGTATGTATGTATGTATGTATGTATGTATGTATGTATGTATGTATGTATGTATGTATGTACGTATGCATGTATTTATGCATGTAATATGTATGCATGCATGAGCAGGTGAGTATTTAGGCATGTACGTACTCGTGTTTTTATTATTTGTCAATGTTGCGACTTTTAGACACCTTTTAAAAGAGTTGCCCAACTGTTATAAACTATTGCGTTTGCACAAAATGCGCCACTTATCTAACACCTGGGCTATCTGTTAATTTATGTAACGTCTTTATATAGGCCTAGCAGCCCTAGCTGCAATAAATAAAACACTGTTTCATAATTACCAGAGAAAAGGTGCAGTGAATAAAGGCGTAGCCTATCCTGTCAATAAGAAACCGCTGGTCAGAAATTTAAGAGATTGCCAGAGAACACGAACGCAGATATTTAATTTCCTTAATATATCATCATAATATTAAATATTACTATCCCATGACATCTGTTCAATTAACTTTGAACCCCAAACCCTTGACAGACTAAGCACCAGCCAAAGAGCATACGCGTGTCAAACTCAGTGTCGTTGAGCTTAAACTACCAGCAGCGCTCGTTAATAAGCTGGCGCCCTGCGCTTGGCTTTCGAGTGGCGCTCAAGACATTTGGTCATTACAATTCTGATTACGATTACTAGGTCTACCATACGGTAATCGTTCGGATATGGACCTAGTTCCTTCGGGACGGCTCTGCTTTTTTGGACACCACCATAATCCGGAGATTGCTATGACTGTATGCTACTAGGACCCTTCACTGATTAAGGATGCAGACTTGTTACATGTTTAACGACACTGCCATATCAAAGATGATTAGTGTCGCCCTCATTTATCCAGACTTGGAACTGGCACTGGCAGAGAACAACCAGTGGCGGAGTTATAAGGATACAGTCAGCTTCTTTTATATTTTATCCCACATAGTGACCTAGTTCAACGTGTAGCCTAACAATACATACTGCGTAGCCTACGCAGAGCTACACGCAATTACAACTAGGCATAAAATCAATGGATTAATTGACAATGTTGATATTATGAAGTCTTGTGTTGACTCTGTCTCTCTCTCCAAATGTAACTGTAGACACAAATGTGAAGTCGTAAAGCGAACGGAGCTGGATATTCAGGACAGATGCGGCAATTATGAGAAGCAGAAGAACGCCGGATACAACCTCAACCGGGAGAAGTCGAGCCTGAAGAACCAGACGGATAAGACTCTGAAAGAACTGCTCCGGTTGTGGCAAATGGACATCAGTTCCAGTCCAAGCTGCATCTTCACAAGGTACCAGTCTGTCAATTAGCAAATGAAGTGTTACAGGCTAATATATATATATGCACATGTGCATATATATTAGGGCTTAAGGTGTGGCAAAACGATCATCTTATCTTATCTTATCTGACCATTTATAAAGCGCTTCTCGCAGCAAGAGCCTTTCAGAAGCGCTCCCAGTGCGTTTAACTCCGAGAAAAAAGACAAGTTTTTAGACGAGAGAAAGACGAGGATACACTACCAGATCATGGACGGCGTCCAGGCACTTATTTTAAAAACTGAACGCCGTTCTGCCTTTTATTAGGCCAGCACATGCTGAAAGGTAAGGAGCGTCCAGGCACTTCTTTTTTTCACACTTTAAGCACTGAGATTATATCATAATATTATATATATACATATATAAATGATGTATATATATATATTTGATGGAGGGAGGAAAGGAGCGAAGATGGGAGGAAGCAGTTAGAGATGGATGGTGAAATGATGCATAGGTGCAATCACGTCCTAAAAGTTGGGGGGGGACCATAATGAATCACGTCCTAAAAGATGGGGGGACCATAATAATAAAGTTAGGGGCCACTCAAAAGTTGGGGGGACGCGTCCCGTGGGTCCCATAGGGTGGTTGCGCCTATGGAATGATGCATGGACGAATACAAAGAAGCATTGGCGGGCGGTTGTGTATGAGTAGGTACATGTAGTTGGATGAATGAATATACGGATGAATGAATGAATGGATGGATGGACGAGTACAGATACGCAGGGCGGGTGTATGTATGTGAGTGCATGGTAGTTGGATGAATGAATAGGTCCTATACATGTACGGATGAATGAATGGACGATTGGATGGATAGATGTAACATTGTGCGCAGATTAAAAGGGAAATTGTTCAAAGTTCTCTTCTTCTTCTTGACGAGAAATCATGCTCTGCAAATCCATCAGGGGGAAATCATCGCGCCTCTTATTCCAGAAGAGATCCGATCGTTATCGGAAGAAGCAGGAGAAGAGCGAATTGGATCACTAATTATTTTCGAAAATCAGAGCAATTAGAAAGCGACGATTCATTTAACGCCGTGTTGATTTAAAAAGACGTCGTGCATGGCAAATATTATTGTCAGCCAGCTGTTGAGTTTGGGTTTTCTTTCATAAATGAGTTGGAAATTGATTTTGGCCACATTCGCCCGTGGACGGACAAAATGTCCCCGGACAAAATGTCCCGGACAATATGTCCCGGACAAAATGTCCCTGGACAAAATGTCCCCGGACAAAAAGTCCCCGGACAAAATGTCCCCGGATAAAATGTCCCCGGACAAAAAGTCCCCGGACAAAATGTCCCCGGACAAAATGTCCCCGGACAAAAAGTCCCCGGACAAAAAGTCCCCGGACAAAAAGTCCCCGGACAAAAAGTCCCCGGACAAAATGTCCCCGGACAAAATGTCCCGGACAAAATGTCCCGGACAAAATGTCCCGGACAAAATGTCCCGGACAAATAGTCCCAGGATAAAAGTAATGTCCTTACACTACCTAAACCCAGCGCATGGGCGCCTAGCAGTAGGCACACCTACATTGAGAAAAAGAGTTCTGTCAGAGAACCACCTTCTCTAAATGCATGGAAACGAGTCATTTTGAATATAATAGAACATTCTTATCAAATCAACCAATTGCAAGCTGCATTTGGTTCACTATTTTAGAAGAATTCCGATTCTTGCGTCAGAAATGTACAAATTTGCCTAGTGTCTCAGCTATTTTTCATAGTATATGCGTTTATCCTACAGCCTTGAAGGTTTGTGTCCGGATTGCTCATTATTTTTATACTTGATAAATTATCCTAATTATAAGCTTTTTTGGTGAGACAATCGATCAGTCGAGAAATTATTTCTCGATCGTTAACGTGAGGACGTAACTATGCAGTGGTGGCATGACAACCTTAGGCCCCTGGACACTCTAAAGGCTTGGGGCCCTTAAACATTAACTACACCACATTACAATGTAGCAAGACTGTTCTCTTTAGCCGTGGTTGGGTCGGGAGCGCTTCTGAGTAGATACGCTTGAAGAGGCGCTATATAAATGTCTGAAATGAATGAATGAGTACACTAATATATTTTTTGTAGTCCATATGTTGCATCCTTTTGCATGCAATGTGGCACATCTGAGCAACAAAATTAGACCTAACCTACATTTACATCAGTGATGACGGGGATAGCATAGGAAAATTATTATATATTTCTACAGTTGCGTTTCGGAGTAGGCCTACACTTATAAATGTGGAGGCCCCTACAGACTTGAGGCCAGGCTCGTCTTAATGACACCTGGGCCCAATGGCGTGGACAAGAGGGTTTCGGGGGCTAAAACCCCATTGGCCTCAGAAAAAGTTTTTGAAAGGCTATTTATCCACTTAAATAAGAAAAACAAAACAATTACTTGTAGTAGCAATCGTTCTTCTTACTTTATTCCCTTTGTTACTTTATTCCCTTTGTTACTTTATTCCCTTTGTTACTTTATTCCCTTTGTTACTTTATTCCCTTTGTTACTTTATTCCCTTTGTTACTTTATTTCCCTGTTTATTTACTGTAATACTGTTGGGTTGGTGTAAGAAAGGGCATCCGGCCAGACAAAAAACATCAAAAATTCCTGGCTACGCCACTGTCTGAGCCTACCGAGGTATTGTTTTGAAGGCCCCACGCATGTCTTATTATGGACCCACCCTATTAGGAATTACAATGTTATAAACGCTGTGCTTAATTAAGAAAGTATATAGGCTTGCAAACTCTATGTACTGACCTGAGTCAGTTTAAGTGGCGTTACTTATGCACAAAATCCATAATAATTATTTGTATTAGGCTTGCTGAAGCTGTTGGTCTACATGACTTTTGAGGCACTCGATCCGACTCCGATTTGAGGCCTTCAGTTTGTAAGTTGTAAATATATGAGTTTCAGAAATAAACAGACACAATAGGCACAATGAGCAGCTGAAATTAATTTGGAGACCCCTTCAACTTGAGGCCCGATCGACCGAAGGGTTCGGAGGGCCATAGCGGCACTATCCCGACCATGGACTGGGCCCAAGACGAACAAAACTCGATTCTGCGCAGTCATGGCTAACATGGCTATAGTTCGAGCGGCTGGAAATGCCACTTCTGGGGACAACAACCCCTGAACGTCAAGTCCCAATTGCTCCGAAGTATCTTTGTGATCCAGTACTCACCCCATTTTTGCCACTTCGTTGCGTCCTTTTGGCTCGACGGCTTTGTTCCCCACGTCAGGACGGCCATGGCGCAATCCTTATCATTTGCCTGCATAGGTCCCTCCCTATGGAATGGACTCCCCCTATCACTTCGCTCTGTCATCCTCTCTCGTAGTCTTTCGTCATCTACTCATCTTTCTCTCGTCTTAAAATCTGCCTATTCTCTAGGTATTACATGCTCTGGCAGCGCTTCTGAAAGACCCTAGCTGCAATTATAAAGCGATGAACATAATGGTCAGATACAATGCATTCGATTTTGTTCACTAGGGCAAGACCACCAAGCATCTCCTTTGAGATGGTGGATTCAGATGTCTTCAATTGGCAGTATAGAGCTCTGCACTGGCGACAGTGACTGGGCGACCGATATACAGGCCGTGGCCAGTGTTACATGATACCTGTATACATTAAACAAAGGCCTTATGCGACGCAGTGTAGAGACATCACTTTACCCTGCGACTTTCTGTCCAGGGACATTTTGTCTGGGGACTTTTTGTCCGGGGACATTTTATCCGGGGACTTTTTGTCCAGGGACATTTTATCCGGGGACTTTTTGTCCGGGGACTTTTTGTCCAGGGACATTTTGTCCGGAACATTTTGTCCGGGACATTTTGTCCGGGGACATTTTGTCCTAGTACCCATTCGCCTAGCTTGGCAATGTAGACTACGTTCTCCAAGTTCAAGTGAGCATCGACTATTTTAAATGAACGAGGATGCACACGTGCTAACTGCGATAACTAAGGAGACCAAGTAATAGGGTTAATTGGAGCATGAACCCTATCCAAATTCAGTGCATTATTATGGGAGCATTGTTCTCATGTAACCTATAAGCCTATCGTTACGGGAACAGCACCGAGTCCAGATCATCATCATTGTCATCGTCAGCAGCAGCAACAGTTGCAGATGCATCATCACCGTCGTCCTCGTCGTCATAATCATCGTCGTCATCATCATCACCACCATCGTTGTAATCGTTAACACCAATAACAACAACAACAACAACAACAACATCAACATTAACATTACCGTCGTCGTTATTGTCATCAACATCATCAGTTCCTGTCGCCAGTCTTTTCAGGGTTTTTAAAATCAGTTTTTCAGTTGTTTTTGCGCCTAGATCTTAAATCAGTTAATAAAATATTATCTCCATGGCGATTCGATCTATGTTGAGTTTCTTCACTTAATTCCATTTTTGCTTTCAGAGAAAGTTTCAGAAATGTGTCGGAATGCTGCGGCGGCTGGAATGGAAAAAACTGCGACAAACGTAAGAATGCGATACAAATACAATGCAATACAGCACAATACAATGCAATACAATACAATACAATACGATGAAATACAATGCAATACAATACAATGCAATGCAATACAATACAATGCAATGCAATGCAATACAATGCAATACAATGCAAAACAATACAATACAGTACAATGCAATGCAATACAATACAATGCAGTACAATACAATGTAATGCAATGCAATGCAATACAATGCAAAACAATACAATACAATGCAAAACAATACAATACAATGCAATACAATACAATGCAATGCAATACAATGCAATGCAGTACAATGCAATACAATACAATGCAATGCAGTGCAATACAATACAATGCAACACAATACAATACAATGCAATACAATGCAAAACAATACAATGCGATACAATACAATACAATACAATGGAATACAATACAATGCAATACAATACAATACAATGCAATACAATGCAGCTGAATTCCTCATATTGCTCTTCTTCTATTGTTCAGAAGTGCGCGCTTGATCATACGACAGAAGACAACAAATGTCAATGGGTAACTCTAGCCTATGAGTGAAAAAGCTAATCAAGGCTCATACACATTAATTAATTAATTAATTAATTAATTGCCTAAGTGGCGACTCGAACCGGTCGTCTCCGTTTTTCAGGTCAAACGCTTTAACCAGTCGGCCAACGTAGGCCTACCCCAGAAGCATAAGCAAGTTAACCAAATTAACGCAAATGTGGAAATGTTGAAGTCTATGCTTAACTCCGATATTATAAGGAGTTCAATTATAATTGGTCGGACGGACGGACGGACGGACGGACGGACGGATGGATTAATGGACGGACGGACGGACGGACGGACGGACGGATGGATTAATGGACGGACGGACGGACGGACGGACGGACGGACG